>JABTTQ020000627.1:0-285023 GCA_016081115.2 Rehmannia glutinosa | reverse complement strand
AGTGAGATCAAGAAGCACAAGAAAAAGATACACATCTTCAAAAACTGAAGGAGAAGATACTTAAAGGAGAAAGATCGGGTTCTCGGTACCAAGATGGAGTTATCGGTCCGAGAATCGAGTGTGTGTACCAAATGACGAGCAGTTAGGAATAAAATCCTAACAGAGCACACCGTTCAAAATACACTATACATCCTGGAGGAAACAAGATGTATAAAGATTTGAAACGAAGTTATTGGTGGGTAAACACGAAGAACCAGGTAGCGGAGTTCGTTGCGAGATGTTTGACTTGTCAACGAGTAAAAGCGAACACCAACGACCATCCGGTTTACTACAACCGTTGAGAATTCCTTTGTGGAAATGGGAACATATAACAATGGACTTCGTGACGGATCTACCAAGGACGAGAAGAGGCCAGGGCGCTATCTCGGGTAGTTGTAGACCGACTCACGAAATCGCACACTTTTACCCATCAAGAAAACCGATAGCGGGCGAAACTTGCAGCAGATTTATATCAGAAATCATTCGATTGCATGGAGTACCAGTCGATATAGTATCCGACGAGACCCAAGGTTTGTCTCCAGTTTTGGAAGTGCTTGCACGAGGAATCGGGCACCTCACTAAGTTTCAAAGACAAAGAAGACATCCATAAACCGATGGACAAATCCGAGCGAACAATTCAAACCCTTGAAGATATGTTGCGAGTCCGCACCTGGACTTTCAAGGAAGTTGGGATTCGCACTTACCATTAGCCGAGTTCGCCTACTATACAGTTATCAAGCCACGATTGGGATGGCACCCTATGAGGCATTGTATGGGCGAAAATGTAGATCCCCACTACATTGGGAGATTGATGACCAATGGACTCGAAAGAAAAACGAAAGTCGCCCTCGATTCCAAAGGTCGACTTAGTTCGGGAGGCCATGGAGAAGGTCAAGCTAATCAAGGAGCGGATTCGCATGGCTCGGAGTCGCCAAAAGAGTTACGCGGACAAGAGAAGAAAGGATTTGGAATTTGAAGTCGGTGATGAAGTATTTCTTAGACTCTCACCACGGAAAAGATTGATCAATCCGAAGAAAGGAGGCAAATTGAGTCCGAGATATGTTGGACCTTACAAGATTTTACGAGAGGATCGGGAAGTTAGCCTACGGACTTGAGTTACCACCATATGTAGGAATGCACGATGTATTCCACGTGTCGAGGCTCAAGAAGTATCAACCGGATCCGAGCATATCATCACTCGAGATACTCCCGATGGTTAAAGTGGTGTGGCGAGAACCACAACCGAGACGAAGACGCGTGGGAAATGGAAGATGACATAAGGAATCAATATCCCGAACTATTTCAAGAGAATTTGGGGACCAAATTCTTTTAAGGAGGGAGGATGTGAAGCCCCGATTTTTCGAAGCTATTAGTTGAATCTTATTGTTGTTTAAGCTTTTCGATCGACTATTTTACCGCGTCATTTTGACGGGTAATTAATAACAATATATACATTTTTGTATTTTATTTCATTTTATTTAATTGCTTGTAATCATGATCATCATTAATTCTATTCCTCATTTATGATCACTTGATTGATCATTATTACTATTTTTGTATTTATTAGTCACTTAGAATTTTAAGAGACTATTTATTTTAGAGACTTTTACCTTATAGAATTAAGATGTTGATTTAGATTAAGTGATCATGAGACTTACAAGTGATCAAGGAAATCACTAATTATTTTGGAGATTGATACATTTCATCTATTATCATCAAAATTGGGACAAAAAAAAAAATATGGAATTACCATTTTACCCTCATAGTGGACGGCCATGATGGATATTTTGGGATAAAAATATCATCCAACTCTTGTACACATACACCATATATTAGTCATCTTGTGTATAATTATATCATTAATTCAAACATTATACACATCATCTTATACACCAATTCTTTATTACTATTTTCCCCAACTTATTCCCACTTAACCAACATTCTTCTTATTCCTCTCAAATTCAAATTGACCCACACTTTGACTTGCATTTTTGTCTCCATGCAAGAGACAAATTACAAGACACAATTTGAACAAAAATTTCTCTCTTCCTCTCTCACTTGGACGGCCATTATGGCATTTTACACAAAAAATTTCATTTCATTTCTCATCAACACATTCTAACACTCAAAGCCTTTCTCCTCCTTCTCTCTAAAAACTCCCAACTTCTCTCTATTCTTTCTTTCACTTTCTTCTTCCATACTTAGAAAAATTTCAACATTTTCCTCCCTATCCTTCATAAAAATCGAACCACTATACTAAAAGGTAAGAAATTTTAGCTTCAATCCATTTTTGGATATCACATTGTTCATCTCTTCCACCTTCTTAACTTAAGTTTAAATTTGGTTTTGGAGGTACATTTAGAAGACTTTGAAGGTTAGAGCTTGACAATATTTTGAAGAAGGACCTCAAGCTTGAAGAAGAAAATAGTAGAGAAAATTTGACTACAAGGCTGCAGTAAGAATTGTGTACTAGACCCCTTCTTTCCTACTCTTCCTATTTTTTTTCAAATTTTAACACCCCTTTTTCATTTTGAGAAATAGGGGTTGACCTTAGGAGATTTTTGGAGTTGAGCCAAATTTCCAATTTTGAGCTTCAACTAGTCTCCAAACATCTACTACACAAGGTAAAGTGTAGTCCTTTTCATTTCCTTATTTCCTTCTTTTCTCCTTAATTTTTCTCTCATTTTTCTAGCTCCAAATTTTGATATTTTCTTGACTTAGGGGCTGACCTAAGAAGCCTCATCCAAAAAAAAAATTGTGAAATTATCCTTTTATTTCACAATTTCCAAAATTAAGGTGGGTGGAAAATTATTTTTCCAACTTTTAGGTGTTTTATTAAAATGCATGTAGAAAATTTGATCATGAGCCTTGAGATATATATAATCTATGTATTGCATGTCAATTTTATATATCAAATCATAAAAATTCTCAAGAGTTGCTTAAAATTACTATTTATTGAATTTTAGGTGCATGCATGTACACTTTAATGCTTTAATTGATGAATTCTTGTATGTATTGGACATGCATGTGTATGATCTTTAAGATCTATGCTTTGGATGACTTATAACCTGGAAAAGTCGAGCATAATTGATTAAATTTCAATTTTGGACTTAAAAATGCAAAAATGGAAAGTTGGTGGACTAAATTGCAAGAAAATAAAAGTTAAAGGACCCCTCTGCAAATTTCGAAATTTGGGACTGTACTCAGGTTCAAAAATGACTTTTGGACATTTTAATAATGTTTTAAGAGTTTTAAGATAAATAAAATCAACCTTTAAAAGCCCAAGGACTAGATTGTAAGATTTTGAAAGTTTAAGGGCTACTTTGCAATTTTTAAAAACTGTACCAGACCTAAACTTTATAAATTGAAATTTTTACTTTTAAGTTACTGGGAATCCCATATTTTAAAAGTATTCCAAAAATCCAAGTGGTTAGGGCTTGGAAAACAATTTTACTAAAAATGAGGGACTAATGTGAAAATATTAAACTTGAGGACCCAAATGAAATTTCCAGGACTTATGCAGCCCATGCACCTGGAAATACTAACTTAACTATAACTTAATTATATTTTGGCCCCAAGGTTCAAATTTCATAACAATTGGACCCCTAAAAGCCTTAAAGGCAATTATTTTAAAATAGGACAAAAATGATATTTTCAAAAGTTGAAGGACCTACACATATTGCTTTTAAAAACTGCTTTTGTCCCAATATCCTACCAACCTTAGCGACATTTTCCAACTGGAATCACATTAAAAGCCCTTCCGGTTTGTGAGTTCGAATTTTTAAAACTTAAGGTCCGAATTGACAATTTTTACAAATTTGGGGCCAATGTGAGATTTTTTAAAAAACTCGACCATAAAACTTTAAAACCTGAATCTCTGGACAATTTGGAGAATTTAGGAACTGACCTCATAATATTTCAAGGTCGGGATATTTATTTATTCAATTTTTAACCCCAAAAGTGTTGGTTTTTACAAAACGGGGCTAAATTACAATTTTTCTTTTATAAAGGACCTAACTCAAATTATTTTCTCTTTTACTAAAATTGCCCTGGACCCTCTGACTTGGAGATTTAATTAAAGTATTTTATTTTCCCAAAAACCCTTGACTTATCGGATCAATTTGACCGATTAATACCCGATCGCGGAGCGACTCCCCGCCTTGCGATTTTGAATCTATAACGGGACTTATGTTCCACCCAATTCTTATTCAAGATATCGAAGGTTGCTTATCCTTCCGATAATCATCTTCATCCATAAACTCCACCAACGCCATAATTGCCACTCACATTTTTTTGAAAATTCTCCTAAATCGCTTCCCTGAATCAATAATACTCATTTGCTCCTGGTTGGTTGATCACTGTAATTGTAATTACCTTCCCGCTGAGTCAACTTGGTGTGTCGAGCTCACAATCTCGGAATGGATACGTCGGGGATGGAACCGGGCAGCTCGGCTGCTATTCCACTCTTCCTACCCCATCGTCCTAATCCCGCAACCGAGGGGACGGAGTTTGTCCAAGGGAAGCGGTCGTAGATCGAGGTATAATCATGATTATGACAGATCCGAGCCTCGCCCGGCTCTCAGGGGATTTTGTCTTTGCCTACGGAGCGATAAGGTGCCGGTCTTGGACCATACCGATGAGGAGTTACAAGGAAGAACGAAGGAATCGCTTCGATCCACACGATTCCTCGAGTTATCGTCCCGCTTTGGTTGGCGTTACATTCCGTACACAACCGCTTACTGTTTTGCATTGGTTGGCGCCATGTCCGTGACGCAACCATTAATTGCTTTGCATAGGATTGGCGTTACACCTCCGCACGCAATCCTACCTGTCTTGATTTGTATCACATAGTGCCTGTGACCATGAACTGTTTTCTTAAATCGTATAATTATATTATTTAAATAATTTATCACGACGCTTGAATCGTGTGTGAAACCATGCATCATACTCACGCGATTTCGTATAATCGCTTTCTCACATTAACTATATTACGCCACAC
This sequence comes from Rehmannia glutinosa, assembly GCA_016081115.2. Lineage (NCBI taxonomy): Eukaryota > Viridiplantae > Streptophyta > Magnoliopsida > Lamiales > Orobanchaceae > Rehmannia > Rehmannia glutinosa. The sequence goes on along the minus strand of JABTTQ020000627.1, from coordinate 279,985 downwards.
TCGCACACGATCACCCCATCCATTTGAGATTTTTGTCTCATCCTTTGTTTTCTAACCTTAGATGAGGATTTATTTGGGGATCTTTGATGCCGAACTTTGGATTGAGACCTTGTACTACGCCCGCTGGATTTCTTCGCATCTTGTTGTTGATCGGACTCTTTTCTTATTATGTTGTTGTTGGACTTTTGTATCCTAATCAATTCGGGTTTGTAATTGAGGGCGTATGACCCTTTGACGTTAAGTTACTACCTTGTTGAATTTCGGATTGTAATTTGGTGATGGAATGTAGACTTTAAGTGATAACTTGTATCTGTTATTTGTTTCAGCTGCTATTTAGACTCTGTTTTATTGAGTTCTCATTGGTATTGTCTGGACTGTTAGTCCATTTGTATTTAAGTTGTGAATCGTTCGTCGCGTCCCGTTTGGGGCGTGACAATTTTTGCGTGTGATTTTGCCTGAGACCTCAAAATTGCATGAAGAATTTATTTATAATGAAAACGTTATTTCCAGCGTAATTGTTTCTTCCCAAAAATTGTCGTCGGACTCATGAAGAATAATACCATTTAAATCGCAAGAAAACATACCAAAAATATTACTTTTGCGTGGGATTTTGCCTGAGTCCTCAAAATTGCATAAAGAATTCAACTATGATGAAAGAAATTATTTTCGGGAAATGTTTTTTCACAAAAATTGTCATCCGGCTCATGAAAAGTACCATTTAAATCACAAGAAAACATACCAAAAACTATTATTTTTGCATGGGATTTTTCCTGGGACCTCAAAATTCTATGAAGATTTATTGTTTTTTCCTAAAAATTATCGTTCGAGTCATGAAGAATACCATTTCTCACAAGAAAACATACCAAAAAAATATTATTTTTGTGTGAGATTTTGCCCAGGACCTCAAAATTGTACGAAGATTTCATTTGTAAGGAAATAAAATTAGTTTATGGGAACACTATTTTTCACGAAAATTATTGTCTGACTCATGGAGAATACAATTTGAATCACAATAAAACATACCAAAAAACAATATTCTTTTACGTGGGATTTTGCGTGGAACCTCAAAATTGCATGAAGATTTCATTTATAAGGAAAAAAATAGTTTATGGGAATATTATTTTTCTCAAAAGTTGTCATCCGACTCGTAAAGAATACCATTTGAATCACAATAAAACATACCAAAAAACAATATTCTTTTACGTGGAGTTTTGCCTGGAACCTCAAAATTGCATGAAGAATTCATTAATGATGATAAAAATAATTTCTTAGAATACTGTTTTTTCCCGAAACTTACCGTACGACTCGTGAACAATACCATTTGAATCACAAGAAAACAAAGAGAAATAATATTTTTGCGTGGGACTTTGCCTGGGACCTCGAAATTATATGAAGATTTCATTTATAATGAAAAAAATTAGTTTTCGGGAATATTATTTTTCCCGAAAATTGTCAGTTGACTCCTGAAGACCATGTGAATCACAAGAAAATATACCAAAAAACAATAGTTTTGCGTGATATTTTACCTGGTATTTCAAAATTGCATGAAGTTCATTTATATTGGAAAAAATTGTTTTCGGGAATTTTTTTTCCCAAAAATGGGCATCCGACTCGTGAATAATACTATTTAAATTGCACGGGGCTTAAAAATTGCATTAGGAATTCATTGATGAAAAATTTATTTCCTAGAATATTGTTTCCCAAAAATTATCGCCCGACTCGTAAAAAATAACATTTGAATCACAAGAAAACATACCAATAAATAAAATTTTGGGATAATTTCCAACTTAGTACCCCAACTTTACCTACTTTTTGCTTTTAGTACTCCATGTTCCAACTCATCAAATATGGTACCCGACGTTATATTTTTCAATCAATGTTACTACTTGCCATTAAAAGACCGTAAAAAATAACCTCATGATTTGTTACAACAGGTAGAAATGAGTAAAAAGCTAGTAAATACCTCATTCGTTCATTTTCACTTGTATTTTTATTTCAAAATAAATCCTCATATAACTCTTGAATAAAGAAGTAAAATATTAAAATTTTTTTATGGAAGATAATATTTTTTAAAATCAAAAGTGTTAGTCCCGAAATTTTTTAAAAGAACCACCAAACCTTCTCATACACCCATTATTTTAACAATATAACTAATTTTCGATTGAAGGTAAAATTCAACTTAAATAATCTTCTAAAATTATTAAGAATAAATAAATTATATTTTTAATTTATATTTAATATATTATATTTGTTACACTTAATTATTAATTTTAACTAATAAAAGTAAATAATAAATTAAACCACCTGATGATATTAATTTATCGATTAAACAAAATTTATTTTATAAAATATAATCATATTGATTAAAGTTATCAAGTAAATATCAAATGTAATTTGTTAAGTATTACAATAATCTGTAGGTTTGAGCTATTGATTAAGACAAAATATTATTAAAATAAATCAGTTGGAAATAAAAAAGAATTTTATAACTAAAAATTTATTATGAATTAAAAGTATGATTTATATCATTCTTAATAATTGTTTAAGACATTTAAAGTTCGGTTTAATAATTTTCACTCACTTTTGCCCATATTTCACCCATTTTTGCCCATATTAACTTGTTGTAACAGGTCACTAGGTCATTTTTAACGGTCATATAACGGCAAGTAGTAAAACTGATTCTAAAATATAACGTCGGGTACCATATTTGATGAGTTGGGAACATTGAGTACTAAAAGCAAAAAGTAGGCAAAATTGGGGTACTAAGTCTGAAATTATCCCTAATATTATTGCATGGGATATTGCATGGTACCTCAAATCATCATGAAGATTTAATTTTTGATAAAAAAAATATTTCCTGGAATATTGTTTTTTTTTCCAAAAAATGGTCGTCGACTCGTGAAGAATATCATTTAAATCACAAATAAAATATACCAAAGAACATTATTTTTGCGTGGAATTTTGCGAGGAACTTCAAAGTTGCATGAAGAATTTATTTATTATGAAAAAAATTATTTCCAGGAATATTATTTTTCCCCAAAAATTATCGTCCGACTCATGAAGAATACTTTTTAAATCTCAAGAAAACATACCAAATTTTTTTTCTTTTGCATGGGATTTTGCCTGGGATCTCTAAATTGAATGAAGAATTCACTTATTATGAAAAAAATTATTTCCAGGAATATTATTTTTCCCCAAAAATTATCGTCAGACTCGTAAAGAGTACCATTTATCTCACAAGAAAACATATCAGAAAACCTTACTCTTGCATGGGATTTTGCTTGGAATCTCAAAATTGCATGAATAAATTATCTTTGATGAAAAATGTTGTTTCCAGGAATATTGTTTTTTCCCGAAAATTGTCGTCTAACTCGTGAAGAATACCATTTGAATCACAAGAAAACATACCCAAAAAAAATATTTTTTGCGTGTGATTTTTCCTGAGACCTCAAAATTGCATGAAGAATTCATTTATAATGAAAAACGTTATTTCCAGCGATATTGTTTCTTCCCAAAAATTGTCGTCGGACTCGTGAAGAATAATACCATTTAAATCGCAAGAAAACATACCAAAAATATTATTTTTGCGTGGGATTTTGCCTGAGTCCTCAAAATTGCATAAAGAATTCAACTATGATGAAAGAAATTATTTTCGGGAAATGTTTTTTCACAAAAATTGTCATCCGGCTCATGAAAAGTACCATTTAAATCACAAGAAAACATACCAAAAAATATTATTTTTGCATGGGATTTTTCCTGGGACCTCAAAATTCTATGAAGATTTATTGTTTTTTCCTAAAAATTATCGTTCGAGTCATGAAGAATACCATTTCATTCACAAGAAAACATACCAAAAAAATATTATTTTTGTGTGAGATTTTGCCCAGGACCTCAAAATTGTACGAATATTTCATTTGTAAGGAAATAAAATTAGTTTATGGGAATACTATTTTTCACGAAAATTATTGTCTGACTCATGGAGAATACAATTTGAATCACAATAAAACATACCAAAAAATAATATTCTTTTTACGTGGGATTTTGCGTGGAACCTCAAAATTGCATGAAGATTTCATTTATAAGGAAAAAAAAAATAGTTTATGGGAATATTATTTTTCTCAAAAGTTGTCATCCGACACGTAAAGAATACCATTTGAATCACAATAAAACATACCAAAAAAATATTCTTTTACGTGGAGTTTTGCCTGAACCTCAAAATTGCATGAAGAATTCATTAATGATGATAAAAATAATTTCTTAGAATACTGTTTTTCCCGAAACTTACCGCATTTACTCGTGAAGAATACCATTTGAATCACAAGAAAACAAAGAGAAATAATATTTTTGCGTGGGACTTTGCCTGGGACCTCGAAATTATATGAAGATTTCATTTATAATGAAAAAATTAGTTTTCGGGAATATTATTTTTCCCGAAAATTGTCAGTAGACTCCTGAAGACCATGTGAATCACAAGAAAATATACCAAAAACAATAGTTTTGCGTGGTATTTCAAAATTGCATGAAGTTCATTTATATTGGAAAAAATTGTTTTTGGGAATTTGTTTTCCCAAAAATGGGCATCCGACTCGTGAATAATACTATTTAAATTGCACGGGGCCTAAAAATTGCATTAGGAATTCATTGATGAAAAATTTATTTCCTAGAATATTGTTTCCCAAAAATTATCGTCCGACTCGTGAAAAATAACATTTGAATCACAAGAAAACATACCAATAAATAAAATTTTGGGATAATTTCCGACTTAGTACCCCAACTTTACCTACTTTTTGCTTTTAGTACCCCATGTTCCCAACTCATCAAATATGGTACCCGACGTTATATTTTTCAATCAATGTTACTACTTGCCATTAAAAGACCGTAAAAAATAACCTCATGATTTGTTACAACAGGTAGAAATGAGTAAAAAGCTAGTAAATACCTCATTCGTTCATTTTCACTTGTATTTTTATTTCAAAATAAATCCTCATATAACTCTTGAATAAAGAAGTAAAATATTAAAATTTTTTATGGAAGATAATATTTTTAAAATCAAAAGTGTTAGTCCCAAATTTTTAAAAGAACCACCAAACCTTCTCATACACCCATTATTTTAACAATATAACTAATTTTCGATTGAAGGTAAAATTCAACTTAAATAATCTTCAAAATTATTAAGAATAAATAAATTATATTTTTAATTTATATTTAATATATTATATTTGTTACACTTAATTATTAATTTTAACTAATAAAAGTAAATAATAAATTAAACCACCGATGATATTAATTTATCGATTAAACAAAATTTATTTTATAAAATATAATCATATTGATTAAAGTTATCAAGTAAATATCAAATGTAATTTGTTAAGTATTACAATAATCTGTAGGTTTGAGCTATTGATTAAGACAAAATATTATTAAAATAAATCAGTTGGAAATAAAAAGAATTTTATAACTAAAAATTTATTATGAATTAAAAGTATGATTTATATCATTCTTAATAATTGTTTAAGACATTTAAAGTTCGGTTTATTAATTTTCACTCACTTTTGCCCATATTTCACCCATTTTTGCCCATATTAACTTGTTGTAACAGGTCACTAGGTCATTTTTAACGGTCATATAACGGCAAGTAGTAAAACTGATTCTAAAATATAACGTCGGGTACCATATTTGATGAGTTGGGAACATGGAGTACTAAAAGCAAAAGTAGGCAAAATTGGGGTACTAAGTCCAAATTATCCCTAATATTATTGCATGGGATATTGCATGGTACCTCAAATCATCATGAAGATTTAATTTTTGATAAAAAAAATATTTCCTGGAATATTGTTTTTTTCCAAAAAATGGTCGTCGACTCGTGAAGAATATCATTTAAATCACAAATAAAATATACCAAAGAACATTATTTTTGCGTGGAATTTTGCGAGGAACTTCAAAGTTGCATGAAGAATTTATTTATTATGAAAAAAATTATTTCCAGGAATATTATTTTTCCCCAAAAATTATCGTCAGACTCATGAAGAATACTTTTTAAATCTCAAGAAAACATACCAAATTTTTTTTCTTTTGCATGGGATTTTGCCTGGGATCTCTAAATTGAATGAAGAATTCACTTATGATGAAAAAACCTATTTCCGGGAATATTGTTTTTTCCCAAAAATTATCGTCAACTCGTAAAGAGTACCATTTATCTCACAAGAAAACATATCAGAAAACCTTACTCTTGCATGGGATTTTGCTTGGAATCTCAAAATTGCATGAATAAATTATCTTTGATGAAAAATGTTGTTTCCAGGAATATTGTTTTTTCCGAAAATTATCGTCTAACTCGACTCGTGAAGAAAACATTTGAATCACAAGAAAACATACCCAAAAAAAAAATATTTTTTGCGTGTGATTTTTCCTGACACCTCAAAATTGCATGAAGAATTCATTTATAATGAAAAACGTTATTTCCAGCGATATTGTTTCTTCCCAAAAATTGTCGTCGGACTCGTGAAGAATAATACCATTTAAATCGCAAGAAAACATACCAAAAATATTATTTTTGCGTGGGATTTTGCCTGAGTCCTCAAAATTGCATAAAGAATTCAACTATGATGAAAGAAATTATTTTCGGGAAATGTTTTTTCACAAAAATTGTCATCCGGCTCATGAAAAGTACCATTTAAATCACAAGAAAACATACCAAAAAATATTATTTTTGCTTGGTATTTTTCCTGGGACCTCAAAATTCTATGAAGATTTATTGTTTTTTCCTAAAAATTATCGTTCGAGTCATGAAGAATACCATTTCAGTCACAAGAAAACATACCAAAAAAATATTATTTTTGTGTGAGATTTTGCCCAGGACCTCAAAATTGTACGAAGATTTCATTTGTAAGGAAATAAAATTAGTTTATGGGAATACTATTTTTCACGAAAATTATTGTCTGACTCATGGAGAATACTATTTGAATCACAATAAAACATACCAAAAAACAATATTCTTTTACGTGGGATTTTGCGTGGAACCTCAAAATTGCATGAAGATTTCATTTATAAGGAAAAAAAAATAGTTTATGGGAATATTATTTTTCTCAAAAGTTGTCATCCGACTCGTAAAGAATACCATTTGAATCACAATAAAACATACCAAAAAACAATATTCTTTTACGTGGAGTTTTGCCTGGAACCTCAAAATTGCATGAAGAATTCATTAATGATGATAAAAATAATTTCTTAGAATACTGTTTTTTCCCGAAACTTACCGTACGACTCGTGAAGAATACCATTTGAATCACAAGAAAACAAAGAGAAATAATATTTTTGCGTGGGACTTTGCCTGGGACCTCGAAATTATATGAAGATTTCATTTATAATGAAAAAAATTAGTTTTCGGGAATATTATTTTTCCCGAAAATTGTCAGTAGACTCCTGAAGACCATGTGAATCACAAGAAAATATACCAAAAAATAATAGTTTTGCGTGGTATTTCAAAATTGCATGAAGTTAATTTATATTGGAAAAAATTGTTTTCGGGAATTTTTTTTCCCAAAAATGGGCATCCGACTCGTGAATAATACTATTTAAATTGCACGGGGCCTAAAAATTGCATTAGGAATTCATTGATGAAAAATTTATTTCCTAGAATATTGTTTCCCAAAAATTATCGCCCGACTCGTGAAAAATAACATTTGAATCACAAGAAAACATACCAATAAATAAAATTTTGGGATAATTTCCGACTTAGTACCCCAACTTTACCTACTTTTTGCTTTTAGTACCCCATGTTCCCAACTCATCAAATATGGTACCCGACATTATATTTTTCAATCAATGTTACTACTTCCCATTAAAAGACCGTAAAAAATAACCTCATGATTTGTTACAACAGGTAGAAATGAGTAAAAAGCTAGTAAATACCTCATTCGTTCATTTTCACTTGTATTTTTATTTCAAAATAAATCCTCATATAACTCTTGAATAAAGAAGTAAAATATTAAAATTTTTTTATGGAAGATAATATTTTTAAAATCAAAAGTGTTAGTCCCGAAATTTTTTAAAAGAACCACCAAACCTTCTCATACACCCATTATTTTAACAATATAACTAATTTTCGATTGAAGGTAAAATTCAACTTAAATAATCTTCTAATATTATTAAGAATAAATAAATTATATTTTTAATTTATATTTAATATATTATATTTGTTACACTTAATTATTAATTTTAACTAATAAAAGTAAATAATAAATTAAACCACCTGATGATATTAATTTATCGATTAAACAAAATTTATTTTATAAAATATAATCATATTGATTAAAGTTATCAAGTAAATATCAAATGTAATTTGTTAAGTATTACAATAATCAGAGGTTTGAGCTATTGATTAAGACAAAATATTATTAAAATAAATCAGTTGGAAATAAAAAAGAATTTTATAACTAAAAATTTATTATGAATTAAAAGTATGATTTATATCATTCTTAATAATTGTTTAAGACATTTAAAGTTCGGTTTATTAATTTTCACTCACTTTTGCCCATATTTCACCCATTTTTGCCCATATTAACTTGTTGTAACAGGTCACTAGGTCATTTTTAACGGTCATATAACGGCAAGTAGTAAAACTGATTCTAAAATATAACGTCGGGTACCATATTTGACGAGTTGGGAACATGGAGTACTAAAAGCAAAAAGTAGGCAAAATTGGGGTACTAAGTCTGAAATTATCCCTAATATTATTGCGTGGGATATTGCATGGTACCTCAAATCATCATGAAGATTTAATTTTTGATAAAAAAAATATTTCCTGGAATATTGTTTTTTTCCAAAAAATGGTCGTCGACTCGTGAAGAATATCATTTAAATCACAAATAAAATATACCAAAGAACATTATTTTTGCGTGGAATTTTGCGAGGAACTTCAAAGTTGCATGAAGAATTTATTTATTATGAAAAAAATTATTTCCAGGAATATTATTTTTCCCCAAAAATTATCGTCCGACTCATGAAGAATACTTTTTAAATCTCAAGAAAACATACCAAATTTTTTTTCTTTTGCATGGGATTTTGCCTGGGATCTCTAAATTGAATGAAGAATTCACTTATGATGAAAAAACCTATTTCCGGGAATATTGTTTTTCCCAAAAATTATCAACTCGTAAAGAGTACCATTTATCTCACAAGAAAACATATCAGAAAACCTTACTCTTGCATGGGATTTTGCTTGGAATCTCAAAATTCATGAATAAATTATCTTTGATGAAAAATGTTGTTTCTAGGAATATTGTTTTTTCCCGAATATTGTTTTATATCCGCTGATATTTTGCTATCCAACTGGTAATTTACAAAGTGCTAAAACCAAGTGTTAAAACAAACTTATACCAAATTCAAGGGTGTTAAGTCTTCCGCTGAAAATCTTATCACAGCCAAGTTAAGGTTTAGACTAAACAGCTGAGTTATTCTATCAACAACTCAATCGAGTCTGTTGAGTGGCTGACTCTGCTGGTTAACTAACTTAGCTGTCCCTCAAGGACGTAGCTGTGTATTTAACTCTATATTATTTTAAAAGGACTTAAATCGAAAAGTTGGTAAGGTTTATTCAACCCCCCCTTCTAAACCTTACTCACACCCCTTGGGACCTACAAGTGGTATCAGAGCGGCTGGTTCATTGAGCCTTCCGCACTGGTTACTGAACTAGATCTCCAATCATTAAAAGAAGTTTTTAACACTTGTTCTTTCAAAAGCCATTTTTTTAATAGCAAAGTTATTATCATGGAAGCAAATTTTACACGCATCCCTATGTTCACCATTGAGGAATTTGATGACTGGAAAATACGTATGCAGGCTCATCTATCAGCTTTACATGATGAGATGTGGATAGTGATAGAGGATGGACCACTGCAAATAATGAAGGTGAACACAACCGCAAGGAGAGTTCTTTGCACCAAGAAGGAGAGGTGGTGCTCCTCCCTAGACCACTATGGTTGAAAAACCAAGAGTGAATGGACAAATGATGATAGAAAAAGATACAACCTTGACAATGTGGCCAAAGATATACTTTACAAGACTTTGGACAAAGCCATGTTCAACAAAGTCAAATCTTGCAAGACAGCCAAAGAAATCAGGATAAATTAACCTTAATTTGTGAAGGATCTCGAGCAAATTAAGGAAAAAATTATTTCAAATTATCTCGTTGTTGTTCAAAAATTTGAAAACTTTAAAATGCTTGCGGGTGAAACGATGGACCAGACAGGATGCTAGATTCACTGAAATTACATATGAGCTCTCGGCAAAGACTTGGGAAAGAATACACACAGAAGGAGATGTGTATGAAGATACTAAGGAGCCTCCCAACTGAGTGGGAAATGAAGACCATGGCTCTAAGGCACTCGATGGACCTATCAAAAACATCCAATCATGAACTATTCTCAGACCTCAAAGCTTATGAGTTTGAGCTGAGAAGAAAGGATCTAGAGGAGATAGCTGTACCCAAAACAGCTGCACTCATAGTCAAGGAAGGGAAGAGAGCTGAGACCAAAGAAATCATTGACCAGGAGGAGATTGCCTTGATGGTTAAAAGATTCAACAAGTTCTTTAACAAGAACTATAAAAGAAACAAAGGTGAATCTTCCAGAAGACATTCAGCTCCCTCCAAGTCAAGGGAAGATAGGCCACCAAAGAGAGCTGAGTATCAAAAGATCGAATATTAGAGAGCTGACAACTCAAGAAATGAGAGAGCTGATCAAAAAGTTGAAAACCTGTGTTGGAATTGCAGACAATCAGGACACTTTGCTATTGACTGTCCATATCCTGTAGTCAATAAATACATGAATGAAGAAGAAATAAGAGTCTTCAAAGAAAGAAGACAAGAAAAGAAAAGAGCTATGTTGGGCCGAGACTGGCTAGCAGTCTGAAAGTCAAAAGAAGCGGACTCGGAGAGTAGTGAAGTGACTACTCAAGTGACTCTAAAGAAGAAGCCTTAATCTATCTAATGGCTAAAGAACAAGATGAACCTGATCAAGAAGATGAGGTACACTCTAACTCATCTCATTCAGATTCTAGTGATAGTGATTGTGACACACACACTTCATCACCCGCTGATCTTTATGATTCATTAGGCAAAATGATGAAAGACTTTGAGTACATTAAATCCTCACACACTATTAAATGAGGAAAAACAGCCATCTTAGAATTTTTTCTCAAAAGCCAAAACTCACTGCTGACTAAGGAGCCGAGTACTCTAAGTCACATGGTGATGAGAACAAAGAGTCAAGGCCGAGAATGCTAAACTAATAAAGGGATAGCTGCTATAGAGAAGAGAGAAAATGATCTCAAAAATGTGATTGCTTCATTCACAAAGGCATCTAAATCATTGGATGACCTTATCATGAGCCAAAAAGAATGTGGAGACAAGACAGGCATAGGATAGATCAATTCCTTTGTGCATAGTCAAACTCCAAAAGTGATCTTGGAAAAAGGATCTTCAAGTAATGAAGCATCTCAAAAATCTAAGACACCAAATGTTGCACACACATTCATTCCAAAGCACAATCACAAACAAACTGGCCTTGGATATAAAGGAAAAGGAAAACAGCCAGTTAAGAATGCTGAGAGGACAGCTGAGAAGAAATCCAGCAGAGTTCCTCAGCAAACTCCAAGAAAGAAGTACTTTGTGAAGAAGAAACAGAGCTACCAGAATCCCCAGAAGTTCTATCAAAGGAACACAAATGATAGGAATGGTAGAAACTACCCAAGTCAAGCTGATTGGAATAATGTGATATATTAGCCAAAACCTATGGAATACATGCCAAAATAGCAAAGACCTAGAACTCAGCAAAGGTTTCCAAAGGCAACAGAGCTATCATCAGCACACATATGCACCCAAGCACTACACTCAGAAATATCACAACTACCCAAAGAAGGCAATTACTAAAACACACACACAGGCATACAGACAAAAGAGACAACTGTATGAACCTAAAGCCCCCAAGCAATTTGCCAAAGTGAATTATGATTATGGCACAGATAGATGGCAACCTCTTAGAGTCAAATCATTTGTCTATAGGTTGGTTGGATAATCTTACAGCACTAACCCCTCAGGACCCAGGCAAGTATGGGTACCTAAAAACTGATTTCCTTAATTGCAGGTTCAAGGAACAACTGAGTGCCAAGGAACCTGGTACATGGATAGTGGTTGTTCCAGACATATGACAGGAAACAAGAAAAATCTGTCAAAATTCAAGGAAATTAGAGGCGCAAAAGTCATATTTGGAGGAAATGAAGCTCCAGGGGAAATAAGAGGCACTGGATCCATCAAGAAAAATGGATTAGAAATCACAGATGTTGCATATGTTGAAGGCCTCAACTTTAACTTGTTAAGCATCAGCCAACTCTGTGACAAGGGCTACAATGTTGGATTCAATATGGGAGTATGCCAAATCAAAGACATCAATCAAATGAAGTGGTGTTGCAGGATCCGACAAAAAAGAACATGTATGTGGTAGATTGGTCGACTGCCACACCAAGCACTTGTCTGCTAGCAAAGAGTACAGCCGAATCAAGTTGGCTGTGGCACAAGAAGCTGAGTCATGTGAATTTCAAGACAATCAACAAGATTGCAAGGAGTAATCTCGTAGAAGGATTGCCAGACTCAGTGTACAAGAAAGAAAGTGTTTGTGATGCATGCCAGATGGGAAAGTAGATCAAATCATCATTCAAAGAGAAGTCAGTCCATCTTCAACAAGGATATTGTATCTGTGCATATGGATCTATTTGGTCGATTGAGCCAAAATAGCTAGCATAAGTGGAAAGAAATACACTCTAGTAGTGGTGGATGATTATTCAAGATATACATGGACAATCTTCATGTGTAAAAAGAAGGAAACTTTGCGAAGTTACCTCAACTGATGAAAAGAGTTCAAAATGAGAAGAGTTCAAAATGAGAAGAGCCAAACCATTATAAAGATGAGATCGATAGAGGAACTAAGTTTGTCAATGGAATAATAACTTCGATATTATGTTGAAAATGGTATTGCTCATGAATTATCTGCACAAGGACTCCACAAAACAGAATGGAGTAGCGAGAGAAGAAACATAACTCTCAAGGAAGCTGAAGAACCATGTTAGCTGAAGGTTATTACCAAAAAGATTTTGGGTCAAGCCATCAATCTTTTGCATGCTATACTCAAAATAGATGCATGATAAATAGACAAATGATGACAAAAGACTCCTATGATATTTGGACAGGAGAAAGCCAAATGTTGCATACTTTAAAATATTTGGATGTAAATGTTTCATCCACAACAATGGGAAGGATAACCTAAAGGCTTTTGATGCTAAAGCTGATGAAGGCATCTTCTTGGGATACTCAGCTGAAAGCAAAGCCTATAGAGTGCTGAACAAAAGGACTATGGTCACAGAAGAGTCTATCCATGTGGTGTTTGATGAACCTAATGTAAATGTAGAAGACATTGAGGAGTTAGCTGATAAGCTGAATCAACCAACTATGCATAAGAGTCCTTATGTTGAAGCTGAAGCTGGAGTAATTAATCAAGGTGAAGATGAGATAGATGAATCTCAAAGACAGCTGGAGAATCTGCATCTAAGTGATGATGAGAGAGCTACTCAAGATAACACAGCTAAAAGACGACTGAACCCAGCTGACTTACTACAACCTGATGTGAGATGGTTGAGAGACCATCCACCAGAGCTAGTCATTGGAAATGTAAGAGATGGTGTGAGAACCAGATCAAGAGCTCAACAAGAAACAATGTTCACTTGTTTTATTTCCCAAATAGAACCTAAAGATGTGTCCCAAGCATTGGATGACACACATTGGATTCAAGCCATGCAGGAAGAGCTGAATCAGTTTGAGAGAAATAAAGTATGGGAATTGGTGCAAAGACCAACTCATCAAAATGTTATTGGCACAAAATGGGTTTTCAGAAACAAGATGAATGAAGAAGGTTCTGTGGTAAGAAACAAAGCAAGACTGGTAGCCAAAGGGTATTGCCAAGAGTAAGGAATAGATTTTGATGAAACATTTGCTCTTGTTGCAAGATTAGAAGCAATAAGGATGTTTCTTGCCTATCTTTTTAAAGAACGCATTGTATACCAAATGGATGTAAAAAGTGCATTCTTGAATGGATTGTTGGAAGAGGAAGTCTATGTTGAACAACCTCCGGATTTGAGCCAGAAGACTCTTGGAGATAAGGTGTACAAGCTCAAGAAAGCCCTATATGGATTGAAACAGGCACCTAGAGCATGGTATGATACATTATCTCAATTTTTGACAGATAATGGATTTACCAAAGGCAAAGTGGACAGAACACTCTTCAGAATTCAAGATGGAGAGAGTATACTACTTGTCCAAATATATGTGGATGACATTACTTTTGGATCCACAAACAAAGAGCTGTGTGATAAGTTCTCAAACCTCATGCAAGGAAAATTTGAAATGAGCATGATGGGAGAGCTGACATTCTTCCTAGGACTTCAAGTTAAACAGCTGAAGGATGGAACCTTCATAAGTCAAACAATGTATACCAGAGATTTAATGAAGAAATTTGGTATGGAAGAGAAATCTTCTGTGAAAATACCAATGAATACATCAGTCAAGATAGATATGGATGCAGATGGCAAGCCTGTGGATCAAACAAGATACAGAACACTTATTGGATCACTGCTCTATTTAACAGCAAGTAGGCCAGACATCACCTTTGCAGTAGGTGTATGTGCAAGATTTCAATCTGCACCAAAAGAAAGCCATATGACTGCAACTAAGAGAATCCTAAGATATTTGAAGGGATGCCAGGAAGTCGGCTTATGGTATCCAAAGGAAGGAGGATTCAAACTTATTGGTTACTCAGACTCTGACTATGCTGGATGCAGAGTTGATAGGAAGAGTACTTCAGGTACATGTCAAATACTTGGAAACAGATTGGTTTCCTAGTTTAGCAAGAAACAAAACTCAATAGCCACATCCACGATTGAAGCTGAGTATATAGCGGGGCATTTGTTGTGCCCAAGTCTTATGGATGAGACAACAGCTGAGAGATTATGATGTTGAAGAAAAAGAGATTCCAATTATGTGTGATAACACAAGTGCTATTGCAATCACTCAGAATCCTGTGTTGCATTCAAGAACAAAGCACATTGATGTCAGATATCATTTCATAAGAGATCATGTTGAAAAGAAAGACATCACCTTCGAATACATCTCAACTGATAATTAGTTAGCTGACATATTCACAAAGCCATTATGTGAGTCAAGATTTGAAGAACTCAAGCATGAGCTAGGGTTAATTGAGCTGAGTTAACACCCAGAAGACTCGAGGAGAAGAGATGAAACAAGAAAAGATGAAAATAGAGCTAAGCTCGTGAATCGACTAAGTAAGAATCACCGTGTCGGAAAATCAAAATCAAGTTAGGCGTAATTGGTGAGTACCTACATGAATAGAGAGAAGTAAGCTGAGTCATTTATAAGCTAAGTGTCAAAAATGCAGTTGTTTTTAATAAGTGGGAATGTTTTAAGGATGACGTCAACGTAATAATGACAGGTACAGTTAAAAGCTGCACGACAAAGCATATGATTGGATATAAATGCTGCCGCATTAAATGCGAGAAATTAAATGCTAATCGGCGTGCTAAATCTGAGCCGTTGATCTCGATCAAATTTCAAAAACCGTATGCACGTCCTTTCATAACCCATACATATACCATTTCGTCCGTTTTCTCTCTCACATTACTCAAACTGTTCATCTCTCCAAAAGCAAAGAAAGTTTTTTTTCTCTCAAAACCCTATCAATCTTCAAGGCAAATTTCTAAGGTTTTGTTCGGTAAAACTAAAAAATGGCAACTACCTATGATTTCGCTAAGTTGGGAAAGCAAATCCACACTGGTTCTACCGTGGATTTCGAAGGGATGGTTAAACAGGGTTCGATGAAACCCTTGTGAAGAAGATAGCCGACAAAATCGAGAAATCTGGACTGAAACCCTTTCTAACAATGGAGTTTCAGATGACATACGTTGAGGAGGTAGCACAGTTCTACGTGAACACTAAAGTTCATGACGAGGGCATCAAGTCCTCTGTTCACGGAAAGGAGTTTACAATCACTGCTGAAGATCTAGCGGAGCATTGTTTGCTTTGCCGTCGGAAGGTGTACCGGAAATATTCGAAGCTGATGTAAACCTGGCTGCTGCATGGAAGGAAGTGGCCAAACTGAATGTCTTTGCGAAGGTGGTCTACACAGAGACAAGAAGTCTGGTGAAGGAAGATTATCATAAGGCTTGGATGTTGTTGCCAAATGTGTAGACATAAAGTTTGGAAGCTTCAATCACCGTCCCAAAACCAAGGCGATCGTCATGTCATGGCTGCGATCATGGAGGAGAAAGAAGGTAAATTGGGCTGAGTTCGTATACAACGGACTGCGCGAGAATGTTGGAAACAAGTCCTTCAAGGGCGATGGATCATTTGGAGGATCCCGGGGTATGGCCTTGTTATTGGCGGTTGATGGAAGTGAAAGGTGTTCCACTCCGACATGGAAAGGCATTCCATGTCAACAAGAAGATGTTCGATCAAATCTTTTAGGAGCTCGGAAAGAGAGCTTATGCCAAGAGGGTGGACACTAGTGAGGAGGAATCACCGTGACCCGAGAAAAATAGTTGTTGCCTCCCCCGAAGAAGAAAGTTGCCCCTGCCCGCTGCAAAAAAGCTTTGCCCCAACAACAAAGAAGAAAACCGCACTACTGTAGCCGAGTCACTCCCCTGCGCGCCGTGTCTCCCGCCCCTGCACCACGGTGGAGAAGGAATCCTTAGTACCTTCTCCAGGAATGAAGAAGAAGAGGATCGCCAAGGCGAGAGAAAGGCGGTGCCTCTAAGCAACCTCAAAGGCCTTTACCATCGAGGAACCGGAGGAAGTAGAACAAGACATTCCTCTGGTGAAAACAAAGAGAAGGAGAAGAATCATCAAGCGTTCAGAGCTTGAGAAAACAGCTGAGTCTGCCACTCAGCTGGAACAGATCGCTGAGACAGCTGGAGAAGTAGAGTCTCCAGAAATCATTGATGAAACAACCAAGTCTGCTGAGCCGATCAGCGAGCGAGAGGCAAGTCGAACCAGTAGTAAACAGACAAGCGAGGAACAAGAAGCGGAGACAGTGAGAATCCCCTGCTTGACAGAGGCGTGTCTCCACTGCCCCGATCTTTCAAGGAGTTGAGCTGAAAGCCAGTATGTTGCGTTCCATTCCTGAAAAAGAAGGACAACAAGAAGATGATGACGATGATGTGATTATGTTGTCTCCACCATATCCAGACATCCAAAATCGTCTGCGAGAATGGAAGAAATGGAAGCTAAGTCGCTCGAGGGAACAGTTCGAGAGACCTGAATTCATTGAAGAAGAGGAAGAACTGATGAATTTCCTCGGGTTGACCACAGTGGTCCGGGTACTGGATGAAGAGAACTGCCTAGATATCTTGAATATCTTCAAAGAAAAGGAGAAGGAGAGACTGGCAGAGGAAGCTGAAACTCGTGAGAAGGCCACCATTTGTCCTCTCACTGGAACCACTGATCATACTCATCCTCATCTTAACGTACTCTCAGAAAGTGATGAGGACTTGGACCCAGCTGCTGATACAGAAAAATTGGAAATGCAGCAAGCCATGCGGGAATCCAGGATGATGCATGAGCAACAGCTGATGGAAGGACCAGGAGAGTCTTCCAAATCTCAGCTGGAGATTGATCCACTGGGAGTGGTACAGCAAATTGCCACAGATTATTCGCAACCACTTCCCGACTCACTCGGTAGATGGATCAAGGGAATCGGCGATGAAACCGGGAACTTGGGGACCCAAGTCGAGCCAACCCCTGTTGAAGGTGTCTTACCACCTTTGCCCCACTACGAACACTCAAAGGACACAAATAGGAGTCCGGAGAAGAGTGACCCTATCACAAGTCACTCACCGGTGGTGTGCGGTGGGGAAACTTCATCCGCTTGCAGCTAGGTCGGAGGATCTTGTAGATGACTCCACAAAGAATCTAGGAGGCGAAGTGGAGAAGGAACAACAAACAGCACAAAGAGTTGTCACTTGTGAAGCTCGGACAATTGAGACTGTCTCGGTGAAGTGCCAAGCGCTCTGCAGCCGGTGAGGATCTGCTGCGATGCGGTCGAGGCACGGGATGGATCTGCCCGGGAGTTAACACTGGGGCAATGAAAGTGCAATCCACTGAGTTGAGACTCCTGTGGATGCCACCGTAGAAGACCCTAAGGCGGTTGAGTCTGTCAGCCGAAGGGAATGTCCAGGCCTTGCTGCGATTGAGACTGCGGGGAGGTAATGAAGGGCTACGGAGGTTGAGACTTCCCGAGGTAAAGAGATAAACGCAGAATATTACTCATGTTATCATTGATGCATCCGAGAAGGAGATAAGTGCCCTTCATGATTCCCAAGACAACCACGACATAACTTTTCTCGATCGAAGGTGATGATGAAGCTGAGTCATCCCCTGTTGCAAATCCAAAAGACTCAGCTGAGGATGTTCTTCCAAGCACGAGTAAGTCAGATCTCAAGGCTACTCGTCAAACATTCATTTTTGATGATGAGCCACCCCTTCAAGTCTCATCATCTTCCGATGACGCCACTGATACGGCCGAGGACCAGACAACTCAAAAAGAAAAACCAGCTGAGACCGACGAAGCTGTTGAGACAGCTGAGGCTCAGCCAGCTGGGTCCATACCACAACAGACCCCAGCTGAATCACAGTCAACTGCGCAGGCTCCCAACGCTGTAGCAGAATCGACTCAACCGGGCACATCACGGCCACGAGTCACCATTGAACATATTCCTTATGTCCGTGATGATGCATTTGAAGCAACGTTTCCCTTCTCACTAGAGCTGCCTGATCTGGATGAAGAATCAACTAGAGATCAGAGACGTTTCCACAAACCTAATCCAGTAATTCCCACAGATACCATCATCCCAGCTAATTTTGATTTTGATGCTGCTTGGCCGAGGTTCAGAGGTGACAGCTGAGGTGACAGCTGAGGTTCGAGAAGTCTTCAAGGCAATCATTGCAGAGATTTGAGAAGATGGAAAGGCACCAGGCCTCATTGGATATGCGGCTGGATAATAGAGATGCAAATCTTCAGGCCGTCTGCGTGGAATAGTGGTCCTAATCGAAGGAATGGTGGCAACAAAGACGACGGACAATGCGTGTGGAACAGGTTCGATATTTCAAAGCATTGTACAATAAAATGCTGATCCGGAGCGCCGATAATCTTTGGCATGAAGAGGAGGATGCAAGAAAATATTGATAGGATGCATGCCTCTCATACCATCAAATGGAACTAACTGCGAGAATTTCATCGAAAAGAACTTCTGCGCGTAGAGGAGAATATGAATGAAAAATTCAGCCTTCTTATGGCTGAAATAAAGCTGGTGTCGGCCGAATCAAAAGTCACCCGCTCGGAATTTCGATCGAAGATACTCCGCAAAGACAATCAAGCGAACTCGGCTATCAATCGCCTGGACTTTATGCTCGCGAGAATGTTCCCGGAGTTCCTCTCTCCTTTGATGATGCCAAAAAGGGGAAGAGGAATCCCAAAAGATGCTTAAGGGGACGGTTGGTGAGAAGGAAAAGGAAACAAATTTGTCGCAGAAAAGGAAAGACACAAATTGAGAAGAAGAAGGAGAAGGAAAAGCGATTGAGGGGAAAGTTCAAAAGACACAAACTGTTGAGAAGAAGAAGGAGAAGGGAAAAGCAGTTGAGGGGGAAGGTTCCAAAGACATGACTTTAATGGTTGCTAGAACCCCTCAACAAGGACTTGTCACATCTGACATCATTAGCAAACTTCCAGTGACTCTGCCGCTCCAACACTCTGTTGTGCCCATGTCTGGGAAAAGGAAAATAGTGTAAGCAGGGATGAAGGAGGTCGAAGGAAAGATGGATGCCCGTGTGATGGACATATTGAAACAATATGGAGGCATTCCGGCAGGAAGAGACACAGATGCCATTCCAGATGACGGAGACGAGCCACGATCAGTGGAGGAATTTAAAATGCTTGAATCAAAGAATACTTCAAAAATATGTCCATAGCCCAAGCACTGGACTTGTATTGGGAGAAGGGTCCGTCGTCATGCGAAGAAGGCGACAAACAACGGACTACTAGCGATCACTCTGCTTTGGTCACTCTCTGGAAAGAAGAAGACTCGATACAATATACGCCCGAGAGGAAGAGAAGGAAGGAGTGGTGGAGGCGGAGGTTTTCAACCTAGACCTATACCCAAAAACATTGAGTATATAGATCCGGGGCAAGAAGGGAAGGATCTCTTGGGGTGGATATGGCCAAGTAGCCAATCGGGAAGTGGCTAGGAAGAATGCTTGACTATGTCAAGATGATTGAAGAAGAAAATAAGAGACAAGATGAGCTGTGTGGGAAGAGAGTCAAAGAAGGCAAGAAAGAAAGAGAAAAGACGAAGGCTAGGAAGAGCCTACGAGAAAAAAAAAAAAAAGCGGTGAAGAAGAAAAAGAAGAGAAAGAGACCGAGAAGGCAGAGTCAAGAAGAAAGAAGCGGACAACGAAGCGATGAAGTGTTGATTTGTCCACCCCTTCATGTATTTTACTATTGTAAATGCATAGTATGTAAGTCTTACATACATTGAATAAGAATCTCGAATTTCTATATTTTTGCGTAGATATAGAATACTATGTTTGCTCTGATACACTTTGTAAACAGTTGTGTAAAGGACAAGAATGTTATGATCAATAAAAAGATCAATTCTACGCATATATTCTCTGTTTCTACATTGTCTGTATGTATCTTTGCTTTTTACATTTTGTATGTATGTTTTAAGTTTTGGCATCATCAAAAATGGGGAAATTGTTAGGAAATTTATTGCTTAGATTTTGATGAATGCCATGTAAAACTTAGACTAGAAAGTTAAGGAACTGCAGTCAAGTCAAGACAACTGAAAAGAATCCGTTGCATAGAAGTCAAGAAGGTTACTTAAATATGTAATACTTCCATGCTGCAATGTCTTAAAGTGCTCAGTCCCAGAAGCGTGCAAAAGGAATAAACCAATGGGAAGCACTGCACCTACGTCAGACTCTGAAAAGCTGAAGGTTCATTTAATACGAGGAAATGTTAATATCAAGGACTGCAACAAGACAAGCCAACGACCACTAGTGTCTTTTGAAAATCACCTATCTCTTCAACGAAAGCGATTTTTGAAAGGTCACTATAAAAGGCTGAGGAATCACTTTGAGAAAAGGTTAACCTTGTATACCTGAACCATGAATATTCAAGCTATTATTCATACTGTAACCTGCAAAATATTCTCAAGTTATTCAAGCAAATCCTCAAACCTAAATTTCGAAGGAAATCGATCCAACACCAAGCTGTGAAGGAAAGACAACTTCAAACTGTTGAAGAGAAAACTTTTGAAGAACAAAGGGGTCTACATTCCAAGGAGGATTGTAGAAAGGTTCAAGGTCGAACCACTCTCAAGTTATTGGAGGGCTTCGTGATCAAATCCAAGAAGCTTGAGCAAGTGAGTCATAGTAGCAAGGCAAGCGCCTGTGAAGAAGCTCGAGTCGTCACGAGAAGCCACTGCGTGACCAAGGCATCTCGGGACGAGTCCCAAAGGATCAAGTCACTTGTGTGATCAAGACTTGTATCGGGTGATAACCACTCTGTACTCGATCAATACTTAGTGGATTCCTCCAGGAGTTGGAGAAGAGAGGAGCAGAAGAATTACCCCATCTTCGAACCTCTATAAAAATTATTGTGTCATTTACATTTCAGCATTTAACTTCTGCACATTATTTAATATCCGCTGATAATTTGCTATCCAACTGGTAATTAACAAAGTGCTAAAACCAAGTGTTAAAACAAACTTAAACCAAATTCAAGGGTGTTATGTCTTCCGCTGAAAATCTCATCACAGCCAAGTTAAGGTTTAGACTAAACAACTGAGTTATTCTATCAACAACTCAATCGAGTCTGTTGAGTGGCTAACTCTGCTGGTTAACTAACTTAGCTGTCCCTCAAGGACGTAGCTGTGTATTTAACTATGTATTATTTTAAAAGGACTAAAATCAAAAGGTTGGTAAGGTTTATTCAACCCCCCTTCTAAACCTTACTCACACCCCTTGGGACCTACATACATAACTTATACACTTGTAATACATAGGATGTAAGCTAATTCAAAAGCAGCCAACTAGAATTGCAGACGACTTGCTGAAGAAGACATCAGAAGACTCACAACTGATTTGTGGGAGTGCAATTGATTCACATCTAAGTGAGTTGTCAAGAGACTCTCAGCAGAGTATGCCAGCCAAGTGTTTCAAAAGACTGACAACAGAGTGCATTAGAAGACTCTTTCAGAAGATTGAAGTATCAGTCTTAAAGGGGTAAAGCAGCTAAAGGACTGAATTCAAATGAAGAAGTACGTTGCACTATGCCAAGAAGGATATACTTTGAAACCATTGAAGTACGATGTTTGACCATAAATGTGCAAGACATTTATGAACGCAAAGAGGTTCACCTATAACAAGGCACTTGCAGCTGCCACTTTCGAGAAAGGCTGCGCAGAGGGTCGATAGAATACAAGGAAAGGTAAACATCAAAGTCAAAGAAATGACATGCCAAGTATCCAATGGTAGGATTTGAATTTGTCTATCTCTTCAACGAACAAAATTCAAATCCTCACTATAAAACATGAGGAGTTTAGACACAACAACAAGTGAACGAGAAAGAATCTGAAATTCAAAACTCCTTCTTGAGCTAATCTGCAATCCTCAAGATTACTCAAGAAAACTTCAACCAACACACATAATAAAAGATTGAAGTTGTTATGTAGTTGAAGAGGAACTTTGTGAAAACAAATTTGGGTTCTACACGCCTTGGATTCAAGGGTGTAGTGAGGTTCCCTGACGAACCAAGATTCTCGAGTTGTAGGAGTGTTGTGTGAACAAATCTGTAAGGTCGTAGAGTCAAGTAACTAGCCGCCTCTCTAGTGAAAATACGAGTCCTAAGCATATATGGTCGTGTAATCAAGGCTATTCGAATTGTACTACTTTGTAAATAAAGTGACATGTTACTTAGTGGATTCTTCCTTGAATAGGAGAAGAGTGGAGTAGAGGAATTACCCCATCCTCGAACCACTTTAAACATTGCTCTTTACAATCTTGCACTTAAATTTCTATTATTTATATTATGTTTGTTTATTCACTATACAAACTGCTATATAACTCTCTAAACACACTAAATATTGATTAACAAAACACAAAAGGGTGTAAGTCTTCCGCTGACTTAAAAGAAAACTAATTTTATAAGTAGTTGACTTTTTTCAGCTGAGTTACTATATTAATATCTCTTTCCATCTATCTGATGACTTAACTGTTTTCTTAAAAATATGATTCGTGAAAATCTAAAATTTGTAAAGTCTTTTTCAAAAATAATAAGCACATTTAGTTTTTCAAGTTTTTAAAGAGTTATCCTAATAGAAGTAAATCAAACTCGTATTCCTATGTTTTCTATTGAAGAATTGGATAACTGGAAAATACGTATGTAGACACATCTCCTCTGCACTGCATGATGAAATATGGTTTGTCATCGAAGACATGCCCATTAAGATCACAAAGGTGAATACAATTGTTGCAAGATCAGTAGTTGTAGGAGATGAAGTAGCTAGAGCGATTGAGGTTGTTAAGCGAAAGTGAATGGACCAATGATGACGAAAAAAAGCACAACCTGGATAATGTTGCAAAAGACATCATATACAAAACGTTGGACAAAACCATGTTCAACAAGGTTATATCATGCAAAAGGGAAAACAAATTCTCGGATAAGATTAAAGAAATAAGCTTACGATTTGCGTGCAAAAATTTCGAAAATTTCAAGATGTTGTGGAAAGTCATTGGACCGATTAGATGCAAGGTTCAAATAGATTACAAATGAGTTATCTGCCCTTGGAAAGGTATATACACAAAAGCAAATGTGTATTAAGATCCTCAGAGCCTTACCCGCTGGGTGGGAGATGAAGGTTATGGCAATGAGGAACTCAATGGACGTCACAAAAATGTCAAACCATGAGCTATTTTCTGATTTGAAGGCATATGAATTCGAGCTCAAGAAGAAAGAGAAGAATGAATTTGTTTCTCCCAAGACTATTGCCTTGTTAGCAGGTGAGTGCAAGTCAGTAGACTCAAAGGATACTATTGACAATGAAAATATTACCTTGATGGTTAAAAGATTCAAAAAAAATTTAAAAACATTATCAGAGGACCAAAGGAGAGTCCTCTGGAGGCATTTAGCTCACTCGAAAGTAAAATAGGAAAGACCACCCAAGAGAGCTGATAAAAAAGTTAAAGTCTTATGCTGGAACTGCAGACAGCCAGGTCACTTTGCAGTTGATTTCCCATATCCATCAGTCAATAAGTACATAAATAAAGATGAAAAGAAAGTCGCCAGGCTGAGAAGAAAGGAAAGAAAGAAGGCCATGTTGGCTGATACAGAAACAGTTAAGTGCAAAGAAGTAGAAGAATCAGAAGCTTACTACTCATCTAATATTGAGCAAGATGCACTCATCTGTCTCATGACTAAAGAGTAAGAAGAAGAGGAATTTGTAACTCTTCTAATTCAGATTCTGATGATAGTGATCATGACACACACACACATCATCACCCACAAATCTTTATGATTCATTAGGCAAAATGATAGAAGATTTTGAGCACATAAAATCCTCTCACACACTTCTAAATAAGGAAAACAACCAATTCAAATGCCAAAATTCACAGGTGGCTAAAGAGTTGAGTGCTCTAAGTCACTTAGGCGATCGAAATAAAGAGTTGAGAGCCGAAATTGAAAAGGACAAAGCGAGTGTGTACGGCTAAATAAAAAAGAGAACAAGAGCTGAAAAATGTTATTACATCACTCAGCATTGTGTCTAAAACATTGGATGAGTAGTTGATGATATTCAAAGAGATTGGAGACAAAGTTGGATTAGGCTTTAACTCCTTTGTGAGTGCGCAAACTCCAAGAGTGATCTCAGAGAAAGGTTCCTCAAGCAATGAGGGAAGCAATAAATCTAAGATACATATATTGCACCTACACATCATCATCAAAAACACACACATGCTAGACTTGTATACAAAGACAAAGTAAAGAAACAAGCCGAGTTCAATGACATGACTGTTGGAACTAAATTCAGAAAAGTCCTTAAGCAGACTCCTAACAAGAAATATTTTGTTAAATCAAAATAAAACAACGAAAGGCCCATAACTTTCAAAGAAAAAAAGAAAATGTTGGAAATGGTAGAAAATACCCAACACAAGCTGATTGGTATCCACCCATGAAATATCAACAGATTCCGAAGGGAAATAGGACACAATGGAAAAGGCCTAAGAACAAATATAGGTCATTCCCTAGGCATGCAAATCAACTCCCTTATGCACCAAGACTTTACGCAAACAAAACACAACACTTTCCATATTATCACAAGAATGCTAATGTTACACATTTATCACAAACATACAGACAAAAGAGACAATTGTATGTAGCAAAAACACCCAAACAATTTACTAAAATTTATTATCATTATGGAGGCGAAATGTGGCAACCCCTTAGAGTCAGATCAGGTCCGATCACCTTATAGTGCTAACTCCTCAGGACCCGCACATGTATGGGTACCTAAAGTATGATTTCCTTGATTGGAGGTTTAGGGAACACATGAGTGCCAAGAAACCTGGTACATTGATAGTGGCTATTCCAAACACATGACTGCAAATAGAAGCAATGTCACAAATTTGAAGGAAGAATGTGGAGCAAAAGTTATATTTCGAGGAAATAAAGGTTATAGGGGAAATCAAAGGTACTGAGTCGATAGATAAAAAATGGCTTAGAAATCAAAGATGTTGCATACATTGAAGGCCTAAACTTCAATCTGCTGAGTATCAGCCAACTCTGTGACAAAGACCACAATATTGGTTTCAACATGGGAATATGTCAAATCAAGGATGGCGAAACAAATGAAATTATGCTATCTGGGATAAAGAAGAATAATATGTATGTGGTAGATTGGTCAACTGTCACACCAAGCACATGTGTGCTAGCCAAAAGTACAGCTGAAGCAAGTTGGTTGAAGGACTACCAGATTTTGTGTATAAAAAGGAAAGTATTTCTGATGTTTATCAGAAAGGAAATCAAATCAAACCATCTTTCAATGAAAAGACAAATCCTTCACCAACAGGGATTTTGTATTTGTCGCATATGGATTTATTTGGTCCAGTTGAGCCATCAAGCATAAGTGGAAAGAAATATACTTTAGTGGTAGTGGATGATTTCTCAAGATACACATTGACCATATTTATATGTAAAAACAAGGAAATATTGTAAAGGCTTCCTCAGCTGATTAAAAGGGTTCAAAATGAGAAGATTAATCATTCATCAAGATAAGGTCTGATAGAGGAACTGAGTTTGTCAATGGGATTGTAGATCAGTATTGTGTAGAAAATGGTATTATTCATGAGTTGTCAGCTGCAAGAACTCCTAAGCAGAATGGAGTAGCTAAAAGGAGAAGTAGAACACTTTAGGAAGCTACCAGGACCATGCTAGTTGAAGTTGGGCTGCCTAAGAGATTTTGGGGTGAAGCCATCAACATAACCTTCTATACTTAGAACATATGTATGATCAATAGGCAATCATCCAAAAGCCCCTATGAAATTTGGATGGAGAAAGCCAAATGTTGGATATTTCTATTTCTTTGGAAGCAAGTGTTTCATTCACAATAATAAGAAAAATAATCTAAAGACATTTGATGTTAAAACAAATGAGGGAATATTTCTGGGATACTCATATGAGAGTATACCATTTAGAGTTCTAAATAAAAGGACTATCTATGGTTATAGAAGAGTCAATACATGTGGTATTTTATAAGTCAAATGTCAATGCAGAAGGCATTGATGAGTTAACTGAGAAGATAAATTAGCCAACTATTCAGAAGAGTCCTTATCTTTGAGACAACTCCCAGAAGACGATCCTGATGAGCACGAGTTAGCTGATTCTCAAAAAGAGCTGGAAAGATTACAATTGAAAAATGAAAATCAATGAGAAGCTATTCAAGATAACTTAGTTGCTAATCTAAATGATGCGTGTAATATACGTGCATTTTGGGGCTTAAAATGATATATATTTAGTACATTTGCATGTATATTTACTGTGTTTTACTTCGTTTCCTTAGAAGGGAATGATACTGCGTATTCTTGTAACTTTTTACAGGAAGCGAAGCTTAACTGAAAAAATATCAATCAAAAGGCCCAGAGAGGATTGACGAGTGCGAAGAGAAGATCAAAAAGGCGAAGAAACCAGAAAAAAACGTCCACACACTACCGCTGGATCGTGTGGGACCACACGGCCGTGTGACATAATCGTGTGAAAAATGACATGTCCGTGTGATGTTGGGAAGAAACAGGGGATGGAAACAAGCCGCAAGGCCAGACCATATGGGACCCACACGAGCGTGTTAGGTTGGTCTGGACAAAAGCCACACGGCTGTGTGAGGCTACACGGCCGGGTCGTGTGGTGCACCGTCACGCATTTTTTGGTGTCCCTTTCCCACTCCAACTCTACAAGTGATCTCTCCAAGCATCTATAAAAGGGACCCAAGGCTTGCACAAAATTATATCATCCAACAACATTCATACCACATACAACACACCAAATTACACAGGAACACAAGATCCAAGGTCTTCTGAGAGAGGAGGGCTAGGTCGCGAAGAACACCACAAGGCCTTTCGCATCTACGAGAGCACAAGAGCTTTGAAGGCTTGGAAAGAGAATCCATCCTGACAAGAAAAGGTTTTCTTTCTGTATCTAGATCTCGTGTCTGTGCTTAAACGATGTCATAATGTTGATTTGAATTTGTCTATGAATTTGTTATCAATGTTTGACTAATTTTTTGGATCTTAGGGCATAATCAAGACAGTGGATTCATGTTAAATCTTGATTAATTGATTTCTTAATTGATTCATGTGTTCTATTTTATCCCAATGCACTCGGGTTCGACACTTTCTTCCGCACAAAGACTTATAAGGAGTCATCCCAATAGAACTTGATAGCTATTGTAGTACGAAAATTACACTAGTGGTAAAAATATATCCCAAGTACCCTAAAATCTATCACACAAGCTCGGAGCATATCTTGTCATAACCCATAATCAAGTGCATTTTAATTCGTAGGGTTAGTTATTCATAAGCATAATTGCCCGCATTTTTGACATCTCTTATTCACATTAGAGTGCATGTAAAATCGTGAATTTTTCAATTTATTGAGGTTGAGATATAAGAAATGGATAGATTAATGAAGAGATTAATAGAATAATGTAATGATATATCAAGAACAAAAGGAGTTAACTAGAAGTACATTTATTTTAATATAGGGCGAGAATATAATTGAAATTAAAAAAAAATGTGTAAATTTGTTAAAACACACACAAGTAACACGTGTAGACATTTAGCCTTATATACATATAGGTGTAACTTTCACATTAATAGAAAATAACTAATGGATATTAGATATACCTATATATGGGCACATACATATGTATAAATATATATAAGGCGTGGGTGTGTGTGCAAGTATAGCAGAATAGTGTGAATTGATTATATATTGGAATTGTTATCCAAAGGCTTACCTTTTTTTTTTTTTTTTTTTTTAGAAGATCCAAAGGCTTACCTTAGAACATAAGCAAGTTGGGTATTAGAATCGGATAAATCAAAGAATATATTAGTACACGTGTAAGTGGGAAACTTATGAAAGAAAATTGTTTGTTGATGGTGCAAAAAGGATCAAAGTGTAATTTAGTTTATACCTTATTCTACTTAATTGCCTTAAAATAAGAAAGTGGGATAGCATATATATATATTATCACACACATACTCACCACTAAAAAGACAAAGAAAAAAAAAGAAAAGAAGAGAGAAACGAACGCGAAGCGAGGTAAGCATATACCATGCGGTTATTTCGTTTAATCCAACCATGTTTACTATATATAAGATTTATTCATCCTGATTTTGGTTGAGTATGTAAGAAAAACTCTCTACATAAATTTATATATAATAATTAGCAGAATAAGTATAAGACACTAGAAGAGATTTGATGTAGAAAAGACGGAGGCTAAGTGTAAAGAAAGCATTCTAATCTTAAATTTGCAATTAACAGATTTCATGTACCCTCAATTCTTCTAAACAGGGAAAGATTGATAAAAAGTCTTAACTTTAAAGAATTAATTTTAAGTTTTCTTTTGTTAGTTGATCTTGTGATAAAGAGAAAATAGTTATATAGTAAAATAAAATAGAAATGCATGAATTAGTTGTATACGCAGGAGTATATCACACACACAATATATATAAATATATATATTTAGAGCTACAATATAATATAATTGAATTAAAACATGCCTTAATTAAATAAAAATCATACCAATTTGGATTCCCTTGTATGAATAACATACATATGACCTCGTTAGTGTAAATCTATGGTATTGAATGTGGTTATGCAATTCTGATATGTTATTAGAACAAAATTCGGAAAGAAGAGCAGATAAGGCCGACTAGGCAAAGTCATCGAGATAAAGGCACCACTTGTGAGTATAATCTTTTAGCTTGTTACTTGACTTGTGTGATTATATGATTAATGTGTTGGAATGAATTATTTACTTATTTGGCTACAATGATTAGTAGTTTATCGTGTCCGATGTGAATTGCATGATTCTCTATGATGATATTGTGATGAAATTGAGTTATATGATCTCTATGTGATGACATTGAAATGGAATTGAGATATGAGATCTCCAATGATGTTATTAATATGGAAATGAGATATGCGATCTCTATTGATGTTATTGATACGGAAAGGAAATATGTGATTACGAAATGCATTCATCGAGAGATTAATGGATTCTGTATGGCCACTAATGACCTTGAATCACGAAATTCTGATCATCGAGAATGTCCGGATTACGAATCCGTCACGGCCACCCCGAGTTCACTCAACTCTACGTGAAATAAAGAATTACAGAGTGTCATGGCCATCTTCGTGATCACGATTTTTTCTTGGTTTTAGTTGGCCCATAACAGTAAAAGAAAATGATCAAGCACGTGCATTTACATGTTT
Organism: Rehmannia glutinosa; assembly: GCA_016081115.2. Classification (NCBI taxonomy): domain Eukaryota; kingdom Viridiplantae; phylum Streptophyta; class Magnoliopsida; order Lamiales; family Orobanchaceae; genus Rehmannia; species Rehmannia glutinosa. Next base: position 249,824 of record JABTTQ020000627.1, on the reverse strand, counting down.
ATAAATGATATGATCAATTGATTGTGATAATGTACTTGTGTGATGTTAAATAACTTGTTATTGGATTATACTTGCTGAGCTTGCAACTCACCAAATGCAATGTTGTCAATTTTTAGTTCTTTGTAGATAAAAGTTGATCCGTGAGGTGTGACAGAGTTTTAAAGCATGGATCAAAGGTCGGCCGGCTAGATTCCCATCATTCTCCTCACTCATCATTTGCATTTCATATAGGGAGTTCTATTTTGATCTGTATATAAAAGGGCACGGTCGTTATGTTTTGTAATATGGATAAATGCACATGTGTGAATAACTGTTGTTAATCTTTGAAGTTAATACTTCCGCTTGCGAAAAAGGTTACAAATCCTGATTACCATGTGCAATACAGCCGTATTGCATATGAACTAGTTTATGATGTAGAAATACGTGTTATAAGGGTAAGGGTGTTACAGTTTAGTTTGGTATCAGAGCCCGGGTAGGGGTTCTGTAGATCATGGCATGACATGTGCATTATCATTAAATGCTTTACAAAAGTTACAATTGCTGTCATATTTTGGGCAAAGGGTTGTGAGTCAAGAAGCACATGTACATAATGATGAGCAAAGTGTTCACGGAGGGGAAGGAGCGGCCGAGCCAGAGTCACACTCATCTCATTCACCTACGCATCATGTGCATGGAATACCTGCTCATTTTGGGTATCCACTTTATCCCTTGGTAAATCCCCCTGAACCACGTGAAAGAAAATATGATAAACTTAGAAAGATGGGAGTCGTTGATTTTGTGGGCACTCTTGACCCGGGAGAAAGGTCGAAACATGGTCAAACGAACATAAAAGATTCTCAACTTGATGAAATGTACTCTGAAGAAAAGTTTGATTATGCCCTATCACTACTTCAAGGAAATGCATATGATTGGTGGGAGACTATACCTCATAGTATCTTTGTTACCCACCGTATTGACATGGGATGATTTTCTAAGAGAATTTCATGATACATACTTGTCGAGGGTTTACAGAGATCGAGAAAGAAAAGGAGTTTCTTGAACTTAAACAGGGAAATCGATCATTTGCCGAGTATGAAGTGTTGTTTAATCAACTTTCTCATTATGCCCCACATATGATAGCCACGGAAAAGAAAAAATGTACTAGATTTGAATCTGGACTCCGGTTTGCTATTCGAAATCGTATTACACCCACAGATATGGAGTCTTATAGTAAGCTGAAAGTCAACAGATAATACGTCTTTGAGAAATTGGAAGTTGAATCAAAACAAAACTTTCAGTATAATAAGAAGAGGCAGGGTGACGAAACTGGAGGATTTAGAAATAGAAAAGAATTTATTGCGCCTGCACAAAGAGGCTTCCCGAGTAGTTCAAAAAGTGGTAGTTTTAGGGGTGCAACATCAGCCAGTAAGAGTGTTGGTTCTACACCACCAGCTCCCGCATGTGCACATTGTGGTAAAAATCATTATGGAGAATGTAGATTGCTTACAGGAAAATGTTTTCGATGTGGTGAACATGGACATATAGCAAGGAATTGCACAAAACCACGTGAAGAACCCACAGTTGAGCAAACTAGGTTTAGTGGTTTCAATCCTAATAGAGGTAGAGGTCGGGGAAGATTCGGTATAGGAAGAGGCACTGGTCCAGAAGAAAGTCAAGCGAGCAGACAACAAGGTCCAGCTCGAGTTTTTCTTATGACACAGGAAGAAGCTAAAGCTGCACCAACCGTAGTTACTGGTAATCTCTCATCTCTGATACAAATGCTTATGTTTTATTTGATCCAGGAGCAACACATTCATTTGTTTCACAATCATTTGCATCACAATTGAGTAATAAACCGGAAATATTAGGCTATGATTTACTGGTTCGAACCCCAGTAGGGAATGTGGTGATTGTAAACATTGTATATCGTGATTGCAAAATTTTGATCGGCAAATCAGAATTGAGTGCTAGTTTATTTGTCATGCCCTTAAGAGATTTCGATGTGATTTTGGGTATGGATTGGTTAACCGAACGCCATGCTAAATTGGATTGTTTTACTAAAGAAATCGCATTGGAGCTTCTGATCGGGACGCATTGTATTTAAAGGGGAAAGAGAAATTTTGCCTACATGTATAATATCTGCGTCTACAGCTTTCAAAATGATTAAGAAAGGTTGTGAATGTTACCTAGCCCACGTAATAGACACACATTTATGTGGTTTGAAACTTGAAGACACTCCAGTGGTTAGAGAGTATCGCGATGTGTTTCCAGATGATTTACCCGGATTACCTCCAGATAGAGATAGAGAGTTCGCCATCGAACTACAACCTGGTACGGCGCCAATCTCTATTCTTCCTTATCGAATGGCACCTGTTGAACTACAAGAATTAAAGACACAGTTGCAAGAATTACTGGATAAAGGGTACATTAGACCAAGTGTTTCGCCATGGGGTGCACCTTTGTTGTTTGTTAAAAAGAAAGATGGTACACTGAGATTGTGTATAGATTATCGACAATTAAATCGAGTGACGATGAAGAATAAATATCCATTGCCAAGAATAGATGATTTATTTGATCGATTGCAAGGTGCTGTAGTTTTCTCAAAGATTGATTTGAGATCGGGATATCACCGATTGACGATTGCGACGCCGATATTTCAAAAACAACTTTCGAACAAGGTATGGCCATTACGAGTTTACGTAATGCCTTTTAATTCCGACTAATGCACCCGTTGTATTTATGGCATTGATGAATAATGTGTTTAGACCCTACCTAGATAAATTTGTTATTGTCTTCATTGATGACATCTTGGTATATTCTAAATCTGCTGAGGAACACGAACAACATTGGAGAATTGTGTTGCAAACCTTGCGAGAGAAACAATTGTATGCAAAACTTAGTAAATGCGAATTTTGGCTAGATCAAGTAATATTTTTGGGACACGTTGTTTCTGGTGATGGGATTAAAGTTGATCCACAGAAAATCGAAGCAGTGATCAAGTGGGAAAACCCAAAAAGTGTTACAGAAGTTCGTAGTTTTCTAGGTTTAGCTGGATACTATCGACGATTTGTTGAGAATTTTTCGCTTATTGCAACTCCACTGACAAAATTGCTACGAAAAGGTATTCCTTTCAAATGGACAGATAGTTGCCAAAAGAGTTTCGAAGAACTGAAGAAAAGGCTTACCACTGCCCCAGTCTTGACTATTCCTTCAGGTACCGATGGATTCGTTGTTTATAGTGATGTTTCTTACCAAGGTTTAGGATGTGTTTTAATGCAACACGGTAAGGTTATTGCTTATGCGTCTAGACAACTTAAACCATACGAGATGTCTTATCCTACTCATGACCTTGAGCTAGCTGCGGTTGTCTTTACTCTAAAGATATGGAGACATTACTTATATGGTGCCACATTCCGAATTTTCACTGATCATATAAGCTTGAAATACTTATTAAGTCAGAAAGAGTTGAACATGCGTCAAAGAAGATGGCTTGAATTGCTGAAAGATTATGATTGTACTATCGAATATCATCCAGGGAAAGCTAATGTTGTTGCTGATGCTTTGAGCCGAAAATCTTATGGTACTGTTTCTTATCTCTCGGTGCATGCTATACCGTATCTACTAGATATGAGGAAGATGAATGTTGAATTGAATGTAAATGACATGGGTGTTTTATATGCTTCACTTGGTCTTCGTCCTATGATGATTGAAAGAATTAAACAAGCATAAGTTCGTGATGACAAACTGCCCAGTATTACAGAAACAGTGAAACAAGAGAATAATACATCATTTGTTCTGAATGATGATGGAATTTTGACAATCAACAATCGACTTTGTGTCCCTGATGTTGATAGCTTAAGGCATGAGATAATGGAAGAAGCTCATAGTGCACCATATGCCATGCACCCAGGTAGTACAAAAATGTATTGGTGGCCCAGAATGAAGAAAGATGTAGCCGAATATATTTCAAAATGTTTAACTTGCCAACAGATTAAAGCGGAACATCGGGCACCAAGAGGTAAATTGCATCCATTACCTATTCCCCGTTTGGAAGTGGGAGCGTATTACTATGGATTTCTTATATGGCCTGCCTGTGACACCGAGGAAAAATGATGCAGTTTGGGTTATTGTTGATCGACTAACAAAGTCAGCTCACTTTTTACCATTTAGATGGGGTTCTACTCTGGAAAATCTGGCAAAAAGGTATGTGAATGAGATTGTTAAACTACATGGTTTACCTCTGTCTATTGTTTTGGATCGCGATCCTCATTTTACATCGAGATTTTGGGGTAGCTTACAACAGACATTAGGTACTAAGTTACATTTTAGTACAACATTTCACCCACGAGATGGGCAAATCGAAAAGACTATTCAGACTCTCGAGGATATGCTTCGTGCTTGTGTTCTTGAATTTAAAGGTTATTGGGATGAATATATTGCATTGATGGAATCTGCATATAATAATCAACATCATAGCAGCATTGGTATGGCGCCTTATGAAGCATTATATGGTAGGAAATGTAGGAGTCCAGTATGTTGGGATTAAGAGGGAATACGATTACTGGAAGGCCCAGATCTGATTCAAGATACAGTTGGAAAAGTAAAAATAGTTAAAAGTCGATTAAAAGTAGCTCAGGATAGGCAAAAGAGTTATATTGATCAACATAGGCGGGAAATGGAATACGAAGTTGGTGAGAAAGTATTTCTCCGTGTTTCCCCTTGGAAGGGTATTCTCAGATTTGGAAAGAAAGGTAAACTAAGTCCTCGTTATATCGGCCCATATGAAATACTTGAAAGGGTTGGACCACTGGCTTATAGGCTTGCCTTGCCACCTGAATTGTCTCAGATTCATAATGTGTTCCATGTTAGTATGCTTCGTCGTCTGGTCGGACCCCTCACATGTTCTTCGAGACGAACCAGTTGAAATTGCTGATAATCTGAGTTATGTCGAGGAACCAGTTGGAATAGTGGGATACAAAGAAAAGAAACTTAGAAACAGAGTGATTCCATTGGTAAAGGTTCTATGGAGAAATCATTCTAGAGAAGAAGCTACATGGGAAACGGAACAACATATGAGAGAGCAATATCCGTGGTTATTTATTGATACAGGTATAAATTTCGAGGACGAAATTTTTAAGGGGGGAAGAATTGTCATAACCCATAACTGTTGCATTTTAATTCGTAGGGTTAGTTATTCATAAGCATAATTGCCCGCATTTTTGACATCTCTTATTCACATTAGAGTGTATGTAAAATCGTGAATTTTTCAATTTATTGAGGTTGAGATATAAGAAATGGATAGATTAATGAAGAGATTAATAGAATAATGTAATGATATATCAAGAACAAAAGGGAGTTAACTAGAAGTACATTTATTTTAATATAGGGCGAGAATATAATTGAAATTAAAAAAATGTGTAAATTTGTTAAACACACACAAGTAACACGTGTAGACATTTAGCCTTATATACATATAGGTGTAACTTTCACATTAATAGAAAATAACTAATGGATATTAGATATACCTATATATGGGCACATACATATGTATAAATATATATAAGGCGTGGGTGTGTGTGCAAGTATAGCAGAATAGTGTGAATTGATTATATATTGGAATTGTTATCCAAAGGCTTACCTTTTTTTTTTTTTTTTTTTTTTAGGAAGATCCAAAGGCTTACCTTAGAACATAAGCAAGTTGGGTATTAGAATCGGATAAATCAAAGAATATATTAGTACACGTGTAAGTGGGAAACTTATGCAAGAAAATTGTTTGTTGATGGTGCAAAAAGGATCAAAGTGTAATTTAGTTTATACCTTATTCTACTTAATTGCCTTAAAATAAGAAAGTGGGATAGCATATATATATTATCACACACATACTCACCACTAAAAAGACAAAGAAAAAAAAAAGGAAAGTAGAGAGAAACGAACGCGAAGCGAGGTAAGCATATACCATGCGGTTATTTCGTTTAATCCAACCATGTTTACTATATATAAGATTTATTCATCCTGATTTTGGTTGAGTATGTAAGAAAAACTCTCTACATAAATTTATATATAATAATTAGCAGAATAAGTATAAGACACTAGAAGAGATTTGATGTAGAAAAGACGGAGGCTAAGTGTAAAGAAAGCATTCTAATCTTAAATTTGCAATTAACAGATTTCATGTACCCTCAATTCTTCTAAACAGGGAAAGATTGATAAAAAGTCTTAACTTTAAAGAATTAATTTTAAGTTTTCTTTTGTTAGCTGATCTTGTGATAAAGAGTGTTGGGAAATTTATTGTTTAGATTTTGATGAATGCCATGTAAAACTTAGAATAGGAAGTTGGCACCCCATTTTTGTTGTAAACTGCATTGTAATAAATAGGGCTGGTTAAGCCGAGTTAAGTCGGCTATGCCTAAACATGCAAGAAGACAACCGGAGACTAGAAGGAAGACTCACGCCGCGAGACAAATTTGAGTATGGCAAAGAAGAGAAGACGGGAACTCGACTCAAGGTATAGGCGAGATGCAACAGTAAAGTATCATTCAAGTCAACTCAAGATAGCCAAGTCTCAAGTTAAAGTGACGGAAGAGTCATCCAATGATTGGAAGTCGACTCTAAGTCACCCGAGGAAATCAAGGAAATGCGATCAAGTCGAGATAATCGAAAGAGATCCGTTGCACGTAAATCAAGAGAATTACTTAAACAAGTAATACCTCCATGCTACCTTTCTTGAAGTGCTCGGTCCCGAGAAGCGTGCAAAAGGAATAAACCAATGGGAAGCACGCACCATGTCGAACTCGAAAAGTGAAAAACAATTCATACGAGGAAGTGGCAATTCCAAGGATCGCAACAAGACAAGCCAACGACCACAAGTGTCTTTTGAGAATAAGCCTATCTCTTCAACGGGCAAATTTTCAAAAGAACACTATAAAAGGCCGAGGAGTTTATTTGAGAGAAGGTTGGTTACCTTGACAATTAAAAAACAAATACGAGCTAGAAAAGCAATATCTCAGAACCAAAAATATTCTCAAACCATTCAAGTTCAATCCTCAAGCCTAAACTACGAAGGAAATCAATCCAACACTCACCGTGAAGGAAAGATAACTTCAATCGGTTGAAGAGGAAATTATTGAAGAATCAAGGGGTCTACATTCCACGGAGGATTGTAGGAAGGTTCAAGGTCGAACCAGGTCTAAAGTTTTGGAGGGCTTCGTGATCAAATCCAAAGAGCTTGAGAAAGTGGGTTGTAGTAGCAAGGCAGCTGCCATGTGAAGAAGCCGAGTCGTCGAGAAGCCACCGCGTGACCAAGGCATCTCGGATCGAGTCCCAAAGGATCAAGTCACCGTGTGATCAAGACTTGTATCGGACTGTTACCACTCAATATCTTGATCAATACCTAGTGGATTCCTCCGGGAGTTGGAGAAGAGAGGAGTAGAAGAATTACCCCATCTTCGAACCTCTATAAAAACTTATCGTGTCATTTACATTTCAAAGACTTTAATTCCTGCACCTTATTTATTTAACTCTGTGATAAATTTGCTATCCACTTGATAATCTCTAAGTACTAAAACCAAGTATTAAATCATAACTAAACCAAATTTAAGGGTGTAAAGTCTTCCACAAAACAAATCACAATCGAGTTAAGTCTTTAGTCAAAACAACTGAGTTATTCTATCAACAAATTCGGTCAATGAGTCTGCGTTGAGTAACTAACTCTGTTTGATTAACTAACTTAGATGTCCATCAAGGACTCAATTATGAAGTATTAACTCAATATTTAAAAGGACTAAATCGAAAAGTTTGTAAGGTTTATTCAACCCCCCCCCCCTTCTAAACCTTACACTCACACCCCTTGGGACCTACAAGTGGTATCGAGCGGTTGGTTCATTGAGCCTTCCGCACCAGTTCTTGAACTAGATCTCCAAATTTTTCAAAGTCTGTTTTAGTACTTAAGTTTTTCAAAACTCTTTTTATCATTAAAAGTTATTATTATGGAAGCAAATTTGACACGCATCCATATGGTCACATTTGAAGAATTTGATGATTGGAAAATTCGCATGCGAGCTCATCTATCGGATTACATGATGATATGTGGATAGTGATAGAGGATGGGCCACTGCAAATTTTAAAAGTGAACACAATGTAAGGAGAGGCTGCAATTGAAGGTGAAGAGGATGTTGCTCTAGACCACTATGGTTGAAAAACCAAGAGTGAATGGACAAATGATGACGAAAAAAGATATAACCTGGGCAATGTGGCCAAGGACATTCTTTACAAAACCTTGACAAAGCCATGTTCAATAAAGTCAAATCATGCAAAACGGCTAAAGAAATGCGGACAAGCTAACATTGATTTGTGAAGGCTCGAAGCAATTCAAGGAAAATAAATTATCGGTGGTTGTCTGAAAATTTGAGAATTTCAAAATGATCGCAGAGAGACCTTGGATCAACTGGATGCTCGGTTCACGAAATTACCAATGAGCTATCTCGCAATTGGAAAATAATATACACGAAAAAATGTGTATGAAGATTCTAAGAAGTCTCCCAACCGAGTGGGATATGAAAGTCATGGCCATAAGACACTCCATGGACCTATCCAAGACATCCAACCATGAGATATTCTCGGATCTCAAAGCCTACGAATTTGAGTGAGAAGAAAAGACCAGGAAGAGACAGTTGTACCCAAAACAATTTCTCTAATTGTTAAGGATGGCAAGAGAGCCGAGGTCAAAGAAGTCATTGACCAAGAGGAAATAGCCCGATGGTTAAAAGGTTTAACAAGTTCTTCAATAAGAACTACAAGAGAGGCAAGGGCGAATCCTCCGAGAAGACACTCGGCTCCCTCCAAGTCAAGGGAAGATAGGCCAATCAAGAGAACAGAGCATCAAAAGGCTGAATATCAAAGGGTGACAATCCAAGAATGGAAAGAGTGATCAAAAGGTTGAAAATCTATCTTGAACCGTAGGCAACCAGGTCACTATGCCATTGATTGCCCATATCCTGTAGTCAACAAATACAGAATGAAGAAGAAAGAAAGGTCTTCGAGAGAAAAGAAGACAAGAAAAGAAAAAGGCAATGTTGGTGCAGAGATCACGAGCTGAGACAGCCAAGTCAAGAGACACAAACCTTGGTGATTGAGTAGTGAAGCCGACTACTCAAGTGACTCGAAGAAGAAGCCTTGATCTGCTTTGATGGCCAAGGAGCAAGACCAACCTGACCAAGAAGATGAGGTACACTCTGACTCATCGCACTCAAATTCTAGTGATAGTGACTGTGACACACACACTTCATCACCCACTGATCTTTATGATTCATTAGGCAAAATGATGAAAGATTTTGAACACATTAAATCCTCACACACACTACTAAATGAGGAAAACAGCCTACTCAAGAGCCAAAACTCACAGCTGACTAAGGAACTGAGTACTCTAAATCAAATAGCTGATGAGAATGAAAGTTTAAAGACTGAAAATGCTAAGCTAATAGCAGAAATAGCTGCTATAAAAAAGAGGGAAAATGACCTCAAAAATGTGATTGCCTCATTCACTAAGGCATCTAAATCATTGGATGATCTTATTATGAGTCAAAGAGAATGTGGAGACAAGACGGGCTTAGGATTTAATTCCTCTGTGCTATGTCAAGCTCCAAATGTGATTTTGGAAAAAGGATCTTCTAGCAATGAAGTATCTCAAAAATCCAAAACTCCAAATGGTGCACACACATTTATCCCAAAGCACAATTACAAACAAACTGGCCTTGGTTATAAAGGAAATGGAAAATGCCCCATTGAGTGTCTTTGAGAGGACAAACAGAAGAAATCGGCCCGAGTTCCTCAAAGAAACTCCAAACAGAAATACTCGTAATGAAGAAACAGAGCTACCAAAAACCCCAGAAGTTCTATAAAAGAAATACATATGAAGGGAATGGTAGAAAATACCCAAGCCAAGCTGATTGGAATAATGTGAACTATCAGCAAAGACCTATGGAATATAAGCCAAAATGGCAAAGGCCTAGAACTCAGCAAAGGCCATTCCAAAGGTATAAGAGCTTTCATCAGCACACATATGCACCTAGGCACTACACTCAGAGATATCACAACTACCCAAAGAAGGCAATTGCTAAAACACATATACAGGCATACAGACAAAAAAGAGACAAATTTGTATGAACCTAGAATCCCCAAGCAATTTGCCAAAATTAATTATGATTATGGCACTGATAGATGGCAACCCCTTAGAGTCAAACCATTTGGCTATAGGTTGGTTGGATCATCTTACAATACTAACCCCTCAGGACCCGCACAAGTATGGGTACCTAAAACTTAATTTCCTTGTTTGCGAGTTCAAGGAACAGTTGAGTGCCAAGGAACCTGGTACATGGATAGTGGTGTTCCGCACACATGACAGAAACAAGAAAAATCTGTCAAAATTCAAGGAAGTCAAAGGAGCAAAAGTCATATTTGGAGGAAATGAAGCTCCTGGTGAAATAAGAGGCATTGGATCCATCAAGAAAAATGGATTAGAAATCACGGATGTTGCATATGTTGAAGGACTCAACTTCAACTTGCTAAGCATCGATCAACTCGTGACAAGGGTTATAATGTTGGATTTAACATGGGTATATGCCAAATCAAGAATATTGAATCAAATGAAGTTGTGTTGCAAGGATGCGGACAAAAGAACATGTATGTCGTGGATTGGTCAACAAAGCAACACCCAAAGACTGTCTTTTAGCAAAGAGCACAAAATCAAGTTGGTTGTGGCACAAGAAGCTCGAGTCACCTGAATTTCAAAACGATTAACAAGCTTGCGGGAAAGCAATCTTGTGGAAGGACTTCCGGACTCGATATACAAGAAGGAGAGTATATGTGATGCATGTCGAAGGAAAACAAATCAAATCATCATTCAAAGAAAAGACATGTCCATCTTCAACAAGAATATTGCATTTGCTACATATGGATCTATTTGGTCCAGTTGAACCAGCTAGCATAAGGGGAAGAAATACACCTTGGTGGTAGTAGATGACTACTCAAGATATACATGGACAATATTCATGTGTAAGAAGAAAGAAACTCTCTGAAACTACCACACGGTGATGAAGAGGATTCAAAATGAGAAAAGTCAAACCATTATCAAAATAAGATCGACAGAGGAACCGAGTTTGTAAATAGCATAATAACTCGATTGTATTGAAAATGGCATTGGTCATGAATTATCTGCAGCAAGGACTCCACAAAGAGAATGGAGTTGCGAGAAAGAAGGAATAGAATTCTCAAAGAAGCAACAAGGACCATGTTAGGTGAGCGGGGCTACCTAAAAGATTTTGGGTCAAGCAATAAACACAAAGATGCTACACTCAAAATAGATGCATGATAAACAGACAAATGACAAAGACTCCCCATGAGATTTGGACAGGAGAAAACCAAATGTTGCATATTTTAGAATATTTGGATGTAAATGCTTCATCCATAACAATGGCAAAGATAATTTAAAGGCTTTTGATGCTAAAGCTAATGAAGGTATCTTCTTGGGATACTCAAATGAAAGCAAAGCCTCAGAGTACTCAACAAGAGGACTATGGTTACGGAGGAATCCATTCATGTGGTGTTTGATGAGCCAAATGTAAATGGAGAAGACATGGAAGAATCAACCGATAAGTCAATCAACCAACCATGCGAAGAGTCCCTATCTTTGAAGTCTGAAGCTCGAATTATAAACCCGGATGAAGATGAGATAGTTGAGTCTCAAAAAATGGAAAATCTGCAGCTAAGTGATGACGAGAGAATCGATCAAAGCAACATAGCTTTGCAAGACGATCAATCCAACTAACTTACTCCAACCTGATGTAAGATGGCCGAGAGACCATTCACGAGAACTAGTCATTGGAAATATAAGAGAAGGTATCGTAACAAGATCCTAACTCAACAAGAAGCTATGTTCACATGCTTTATCTCACAAATAGAGCTTAAAGATGTGTCACAAGCATTGGATGACACACATTGGATTCAAGCTATGCAAGAAGAGTGAATCGGTTTGAAAGAAATAAAGTATGGGAATTAGTTCAAAGACCCACCCATCAAAATGTTATTGGCACTAAATGGGTGTTCGAAACAAGATGAACGAGGAAGGTTACGTGGTAAGAAACAAAGCAAGATTAGTAGCCAAAGGATATTGCCAAGAAGAAGGGATAGATTTTGATGAAACATTTGCCCCTGTAGCAAGAATGGAAGCTATAAGGATGTTTCTCGCCTATGCGACTCACAAGAATTTCATTGTATATCAAATGGATGTAAAGAGTGCATTCCTTAATGGTTTATTGGAAGAAGAAGTGTATGTTGAACAACCTCCGGGATTTGAGCGAGAAGACTCTTGGAGATAAGGTATACAAACTCAAGAAAGCTCTATATGGATTGAAACAGGCACCCGTGAGCATGGTATGATACTTTATCACACTTCCCGACGAGAATGGATTCACAAAAGGAAAAGTGGATAGAACACTCTTGAGAATTCAAGACAGGAAGAGCATACCGCTTGTTCAAATATATGTGGATGACATCATTTTTGGATCCACAAACAAAGAGTCATGTGTGATAAATTTTCAAACCTCATGCAAAGCAAATTCGAAATGAGCATGATGGGAGAGTCGACATTCTTCCTTGGACTCCAAGTGAAACAAAAGAAGGATGGAACCTTCATAAGTCGGACAAAAATACACCGAGAGATTTAATGAAGAAATTTGGTATGGAAGAGAAGTCTTCGTGAAAATACCAATGAATACATCGATCAAAATGGATATGGATGCGGATGGCGGGCACCTAGATCAAACAAGATCTGAGCACTTATTGGATCATTGCTCTATCTCACAAAGAAGCGGCCCCGGACATCACCTTTGTTGTAGGTGTATGTGCAAGATTTCAATCTGCTCCAATAGAAAGCCACATGATTGCAAACCAAGAGAATCTTGAGATATTTGAAAGGAAGCCAAGAAGTTGGCTTATGGTATCCAAAGGAAGGTGGATTCAAGCTAATTGGCTATTCGGACTCGACTATCTTTGGATGTAGAGTTGACAGAAGAGCACCTCGGGCACATGTCAAATGCTTGGAAACAAAGCAATTTCTGGTTTAGCAAAAAGCAAAATTCAATAGCCACCTCTACAAATTTTGCGAGAATCTGAGTCGGGCAAACAAGTGTTGTGCCCAAGTCATATGGATGAGACAAAGATCAGAGACTATGAAGTTGAAGAAAAGGAAATTCCAATCATGTGTGATAACACAAGTGCAATTGCAATCACTCAAAATCCTATGTTGCACTCAAGAACAAAACATATCGATGTCAGATATCACTTCATAAGAGATCATATTGAAAAGAAGGACATCACCTTGGAATATATTTCAACTGATAAACAGTTGGCTGACATATTCACAAAACCATTATGTGAGTCAAGATTTGAAGAACTCAAGCATGAGTTAGGGTTAATTGAGCTGAGCTGACACTCAGAAGACTCAAAGAAAAGAAATGAAACACGAAAAGGGAAAAAGAGCTGAACTCTCAAATCGATTAAGTGAATTCACCATATCGAAAAGACAATTGTGCAAGAGTTAGGCGACACAAATGAGTCACTAGGAGAACTGTGAGAAGAAGAAGAGTTAAATCGGCTAAGGGATAAGTTTGAGTCATTTATAAGCAAAGTGACAAAAATGCCGTCGTTTTTACTAAGCGGGAATGTTTTTAAGAATGACTTCAGCATAATTATGACGTGTACGGGCAAAAGCTGCACACCAAGCTTATGATTGGATATAAATGTTGTCGCATTAAATACGAGACATTAAATCCTAATCGGCCTGCAAAATCTAAGCCGTTGATTTCAATCACATTTCAAAAACCACCCGCACGCCCTTTCGGAACCATACTTAAACCATTTTCGTCCGTTTCTCTCACACATTACCAAAAACTGTTCACTTCTCTCTCTCGCAAAGGCAAAAACTCTCTCAAAAACCCTATCAATCTTCAAATCACTTTCTAAGTTTCATTCGGTGAAATACTGAAAAATGTCCACTCATGATTTTGTCAAGCTAGGAAAGTAAATCCACAACGGGTCTCTTGTGGATTTCGACGGTATGGTCAAACAGGGGTCCGATGACGCCTCATAAAGAAGATCGCTGAAAAACTCGAAATGACCGGCTAAAACCATTTCGATGATGGACTTTCCGATGACCTATGTGGAAGAGGTCGCACGCTTCTACGTGAATGCCGAGATTCACGATGAGGGGATCAAATCCTCTTCACTCACGGGAAGGAGTTCATCATCACCGCCAAGGATTTGGCGAACACGCTTGTTACCTACGGCGGAAGGAGCACCGAAATCAATGAAGCGGATGTTGACTTGGTCACCGCTTGGAAGGAAATAGCCAAGACCGACTATCTTGAAAAGATAATCTACACAACTAACGGAGGTTGTCTGAAGGAGGACTACCACAAATTGTTGGACATCATTGCCAAATGCATAGACATCAAATTTGGCGGCTTTGACCAACTATCCAAGCGAAATTGATCGTAATGGCTACGATCATTGAAGAAAAGAAAGTGAATCAGGCTGAGTTTGTCTACAGCAGACTCTGCAAATGTAGGAACAAATTCTTCAAGGAGAATGGAGCATTTGGAGGATCCGTGGGATACGGTCAGTGATTGGCCTACTGATGGAGGTAAAATGAGTCCCTCTTCGACATGGAAAGGCGTTCCATGTAAACAAGAGAATGTTCGAGATCAAACCTCTCTCGGGGCACGAGAAGAGAGCCTACGCTAAGAGAGGCGTCACGAGTGAGGGGGAATCACCACCCTAAAGATACTGATTGTCTCCTCTCCACCAAAAAAGAAGGTTGCCCCTGCAATTTTGCTAAGAGAATCTACTGCCCCTGCGCAAAGAAAGAAAAACAAATCTGCTCCCGCCCGTAGCCGAGTCACCCGCCCCACAATCGTGTCTCCCCCCCTGCAGCCGTAGTGGAGAAGGAACCATTAATCCCTTCTCCGATCAAGAAGAAGAGGACTACCACAACAAGGAAGGCAACTACCTCTAAGACATCTCATGCGAAGGCATTCATCTTCAATGAACCAGGAGGAAGTGGAGCTAGAAATCCCTTTGGTTAAAACAAAGAGAAGAAGAAGACTTTCCAAACTCTCCGAGCTTGAAAAGACAAATGAGTCCTGTCACTCACCGAGAGAAGATACCCGAGACTCTTTGGAGAAGTAGAGTCTCGAAGTGATTGATGAAATGGCCAAGTCTGCTTGAGTGACGATCACAGAGGCAACTTGAAGACCCAACCGTAGTCGAAACAAATGAGGAACAAAGAATGGCCGAGACAACCGAGTCACCGTTGACAAGGTTGTTTCTCCACCGTAATGAGAGGGGTCATTGAAGGTGTCGAGCGGCGAATGGGTTCCGCTACTTTTAATACCTGGAAATGAGGGCCAGCAAGAGAGGATAATGAAGATGATTTAATCATGCACTCTCCATTGTATCCGGACATCCAAAATCGCCTGCACGAGTGGAGAAAATGGAAGGCGAGCCTATCTAGAGTGCGCTTTCAATATCCGAGTTCATTGCTTTGAGGAAGAAGAACTCTTGATTTCTTGAGGTGGACACAATCTTTGCAAGCCCTTGACGAGAGATAATTGCATAAATATACTTTGGAAATTCGAAAAGAAAATGAGTGGGCTAAAGCAAATGAGGACGCAGAGGCACGTGAGAAGGCCAAAGATCCGCCCTATCACCGCACCACGAGCATACACATCCTCACTTTGACGTCCTATCGAAAAGTGATGAGGATCTGACCCTGTCTTTGCCACGAAGAATTGCAAATGCAAAGACGCAATGCGAGAATCCGAATCCTTCATGAACAAAGAATGATGGAGGGACCAGGAGAGTCCTCCAAAACACACCGGAGATAGACCCAATGGGAGTGGTGCGGATATTGCCACCATTGTTCTTGCCACCACTTCCCACTCACTCGGAAGAAGGAACTAAGGAACTCGGCGATGAAACCGGGATAGTGGGGACCCCAACGAGCCAACCCCTAATGAAGGTGTCTTACCACCCGCCCCAACGGCTGAATACTCAATGGGAACAGTGAGTCCGAGACGAGTGACCCCAATCCAAGTCACTCACCGTGTGTGCCGAGGGGGAAACTCCCCCACTGCAAAGAAGGTCGGAGGATGTTGCGGCAAACAGACTCCACAATGAATCTAGGAGGCAAAGTAGAGAAGGAACAAACACAAAGTACACAAAAAGTTGTCATCGACGCAGGCTCGATGCTTGAGACTGCTCACCGAGCCGCCAACCGCTCTCGAAGGCTAATGACGCTGCGATGCGTCGAGGCACAGATGGAATGTAGCCGGGAGTTAACACTGGCGACGAAAAGTGCAATCCATGGAGTTGAGACTCCAATGGATGCCACCGCAGAAGACCCTAAGACAGTGACACCGTCGAAAGGGATGTCCAAAGCCTCGCCGCAGTTGAGACTGCGAGGAGGTAATGAAGGTCCACGGGAGGTTGAGACTTCCCGGGGTAAAGAAGTTGAAGTACAGAACATCCCTCCTGCTATCATTGATCCATCAGAAAAGGAGATAAGTGCGCTTCACGATTCCCAGGATAATCCTGATGTAACCTCTCTGGGATCGGAAGAAGACGATGAAGCTGAGTCATCCCTGGTGACTGATCCAAAAGACTCAGTTGAGGGTGTTCCAACCACGAGTAAGTCTGACCTCAAGACTACTCGTCAAACTTTCAACTTTGATGAGCCACCCATGGAAATCTCATCATCGTCCGATGACGCTTCTGATAAGGACGAGGACCAGCCAACTCACGTGGAAAAACCAGTTGAGACCGACAAAGTCATTGAGACAGTGAGGCTCAAACAAGTCGGGTCAACTTCACAACAGACCCCAAAAAACAGAGTCCATCGCAGCTCCCAAGTCCGCAGGCGGGTTCGACTCCACAAGGAACTTCACGAGCACCACTCATCATTGAACAAATTCCGCTTGCTCGTGATGATCCCTTTGTAGAATCATTTCCCTTCTCTCTGGAGGTACCCAACCTCCTCAAGAGTCAAAATGAGATCTCGAGCGCTTCCACGACCAGATCCTGTCATTCCATCGTATACCATCGTTCGGTAACTATGATTTTGACGTTGCTTGGCCGTCACCACAACAAGGGAACAAATTGAAGTTCGGGAGGTGTTCAAAGCATTATTTATTGAAATTGAACGGATGGAGAGGCACCAGGCCTCGATGGACATGAGACGATAACGAGAGATGCCAACCTTATGGCGACTTGAGAGGCATAATAGTCGAAATCCGGGAGTGGTGGCAACAAAGAAAAACAATGCGTGTGGAACAAGCTAGATATTTGAAACATTGTTCAACAAGTCATGTTGGTATGGCGAAATGAGAATGCCGATGCGAAGACAAAATTGAGAGAACACATTGAGCACATGCATGAATCTCACACCGCTTGATTAAGTCACAAGCGTGAGCAAAATAAGAATAAGCTCCTGCGTATGGAAGAAAACATGGATCGAAAATTCAGCCTTCTCATGGCCGAGATGAAGCTGCTTAAAGCTAAATCCAACGCTACTCGCTCTGAGTTTCGCGCGGCATACTCCAGCAGACTTCGAAAGCGAACTTGGCTATCGCCAGACTCGACTTCCTTAGTTTGTTTCCAGGGGTTTCTCTCTCATTTGATGATGCCAAAAAGGGGAAGAGGAATACCTAAAAGCACTGAAGGGATCCTCAAGTTGAGAAGGATGGAGCACGTGAAGGAAAAGACAAAAGAGAAGTTTCAAGAGAAAAGAAAGAGAAGTCTATTGAGGGGGAAGGATCGAGAGATGTGACCTTGATGATTGCACAAACCCCCCAACAAGGTCTTGTCACAAATGATATTATCAATGCAGACTCCCAATGACTCGCCACTCCAACACTGCACCTATAGGCCGACAAGAGAAAGACAAATTGAAGCGAGGGATGGAGGAAGTGGAAGGAAGGATGAATGCCCGAGTTATGGATATTTTGAAACAACATGAGGCATTCCAAAGAGACAGAGACACTTATGCCATCTCGGATGCGGAATCGAGCCAAGATTAGTTGATGAATTTAAAACGCTCGCATCCAAGGATACTTCGCAAACATGTCCATGGCTCAAGCACGGGACTTGTATCTTGGGAAAAGGGTCTCACACTATGTGAAGAAGGCGACAGCAACAGACTACCGATCCTCTGCTTTGGTCACTCCGCTAGTCACTCACCGGGAAAAAGAAGGCCCCAATACAATACACGCCCGAGAGGAAGAGGTAGAGGAAAAAGCAAAGGGTGGAGGAGAGGTTTCACACCTAGACCTCTGCCCAAAAACATTGAGTACATAGATCCGGCAAAAGAGGAGGGATCTACTCTGGCTGGTTTTTGACGAAGTAGCCAATCGCAAGTGGCTAAGAACAATGTTGAGTATGTGAAAAGAATTGAAAAAGAAAATAAAAGACAAACTCAGCTATGGGAGGAGAGACAAGAGAGAATAAGAAGAGATGAAGTCGCCCTAAGGCGTATGAAAAGAAGAAGAAAGAAAGCGGTGAAGATGAGAAAAAGAAAAGAAGACCGAAGATGACAGAGTGAAGAAGAAGAAAGAAGGAGGAAGCGAAGGAGATGAAGTGTTGCTATCCACCCTTCATGTATTTTACTACGTAAATACATTTTATGTAAGTCTTCTGTAATAAATCTGTAAGTTCTCTATTTTTGCGTAGACATAGATGTTTGCTCGATACACTTTGTAAACGCTGTGTAAAGGACAAGAATGTTATGATCAATAAAAGAATTGATTCTGATCATTCTCTCGTGAATAATCTGTATGTATCTTTGCTATTTACACTTTGAATGTATAAGTTTTGGCATCATCAAAAAGGGGGAAATTGTTGGGAAATTTATTGTTTAGATTTTGATGAATGCCATGTAAAACTTAGAATAGGAAGTTGGCACCCCATTTTTGTTGTAAACTCGCATTGTAATAAATAGGGCTGGTCAAGTCCGAGTTAAGCCGCTATGCCTAAACATGCAAGAAGACAACTGGAGACTAGAAGGAAGACTCACGCGAGACAAATTGAGTATGGCAAAGAAGAGAAGACGGGAACTCGACTGAAGGTATAGCTGAGATGCAGCTGAGTAAAGTATCAGTCAAGTCAACTCAAGATAGCCAAGTCTCAAGTTAAAGTGACAGAAGAGTCATCCAATGATTGGAAGCTGACTCTAAGTCACCTGGGGAAAACAAGGAAATGCGATCAAGTCGAGATAATCGAAAGAGATCCGTTGCACGAAATCAAGAGAATTACTTAAACAAGTAATACCTCCATGCTACCTTTCTTGAAGTGCTCGATCCCGAAGCGTGCAAAAGGAATAAACCAATGGGAAGCACTGCACCATGTCAGAACTCTAAAAAGCTGAAGAACAATTCATACGAGGAAGTGGCAATTCCAAGGACTGCAACAAGACAAGCCAACGACCACAAGTGTCTTTTGAGAATAAGCCTATCTCTTCAACGGGCAAATTTTCAAAAGAACACTATAAAAGGCTGAGGAGTTTATTTGAGAGAAGGTTGGTTACCTTGACATTTAAAAAACAAATACGAGCTAGAAAAGCAATATCTCAGAACCAAAAATATTCTCAAATCATTCAAGTTCAATCCTCAAGCCTAAACTACGAAGGAAATCAATCCAACACTCACCTATGAAGGAAAGATAACTTCAATCAGTTGAAGAGGAAATTATTGAAGAATCAAGGGGTCTACATTCCACGGAGGATTGTAGGAAGGTTCAAGGTCGAACCAGTCTCAAATTTTTGGAGGGCTTCGTGATCAAATCCAAAGAGCTTGAGCAAGTTGGTCATAGTAGCAAAGCAAACGCCGTGAAGAAGCCGAGTCGTGCGAGAAGCCACCGTGTGACCAAGGCATCTCGGACCGAGTCCCAAAGGATCAAGTCACCGTGTGATCAAGACTTGTATCCGGACTGTTACCACTTTGTATACTTGATCAATACCTAGTGGATTACTCCAGAGTTGGAGAAGAGAGGAGTAGAAGAATTACCCCATCTTCGAACCTCTATAAAATCTTATCGTGTCATTTACATTTCAAAGACTTTAATTCCTGCACCTTATTTATTTAACTCTGGCGATAAATTTGCTATCCACTTGATAATCTCTAAGTACTAAAACCAAGTATTAAATCATAACTAAACCAAATTTAAGGGTGTAAAGTCTTCCGCTGAAAACAAATCACAATCGAGTTAAGTCTTTTGTCAAAATAGCTGAGTTATTCTATTAACACTCGATCAGTCGTTGAGTAACTAACTCTGCTGATTAAGTAATTTAGCTGTCCATCAAGGACTAAGCTGTGAAGTATTAACTCTGAATATTTAAAAGGACTAAATCGAAAAGTTTGTAAGGTTTATTCAACCCCCCCCTTCTAAACCTTACACTCACACCCCTTGGGACCTACAAAGAGAAAATAGTTATATAGTAAAATAAAATAGAAATGCATGAATTAGTTGTATACGCAGGAGTATATCACACACACAATATATATAAATATATATATTTAGAGCTACAATATAATATAATTGAATTAAAACATGCCTTAATTAAATCAAAAATCATACCAATTTGGATTCCCTTGTATGAATAACATACATATGACCTCGTTAGTGTAAATCTATGGTATTGAATGTGGTTATGCAATTCTGATATGTTATTAGAACAAAATTCGGAAAGAAGAGCAGATAAGGCCGACTAGGCAAAGTCATCGAGATAAAGGCACCACTTGTGAGTATAACCTTTTAGCTTGTTATTTGACTTGTGTGATTATATGATTAATGTGTTGGAATGAATTATTTACTTATTTGGCTACAATGATTAGTAGCTTATCGTGTCCTGATGTGAATTGCATGATTCTCTATGATGATATTGTGATGAAATTGAGATATATGATCTCTATGTGATGACATTGAAATGGAATTGAGATATGAGATCTCCAATGATGTTATTAATATGGAAATGAGATATGCGATCTCTATTGATGTTATTGATACGGAAAGGAAATATGTGATTACAGAAATGCATTCATCAGAGATTAATGGATTCTGTTATGGCCACTAATGACCTTGAATCACAGAATTACAGTCCTCCAGAATTTCTGGATTACAGAGTACCGTACGGCCACCCCGAGTTCACTGAACTCTACGTGAAATAAAGAATTACAGAGTGCCATGGCCATCTTCGTGATCACGATTTATTCTTGGTTTTAGTTGGCCCATAACAGTAAAAGAAAATGATCAAGCACGTGCATTTACATGTTTATAAATGATATGATCAATTGATTGTGATAATGTGCTTGTGTGATGTTAAATAACTTGTTATTGGATTATACTTGTTGAGCTTGCAACTCACCAAATGCAATGTTGTCAATTTTTAGTTGTTGTAGATAAAAGTTGATATGTGAGGTGTGACAGAGTTTTAAAGCATGGATCAAAGGTCGGCCGGCTAGATTCCCATCCTTCTCCCTCAGCTCATCATTTGCATTTCATATAGGGAGTTCTATTTTGATTTGTATATAAAAGGGCACGGTCGTTATGTTTTGTAATATGGATAAATGCACATGTGTGAATAACTGTTGTTAATCTTTGAAGTTAATACTTCCGCTTGCGAAAAAGGTTCTGATCCTCGATTACCATGTGCACATACAGCCGTGTTGCATATGAACTAGTTTATGATGTAGAAATACGTGTTATAAGGGTAAGGGTGTTACATATCTTCAAGTGTCTAAATCATTTTCTCTGATTGTCTATCAGATTATGGATGAAAAGTTGTACTGAAACTTAAACTTAGTACCCATTGCTCGGTCTAGGCTTTTCCAAAAACCGGAGATAAATTTAGGGTCCCTATCCGACACAATGGACAATGGTAAACCATGTAACCAAACTATCTCAGTTATATATAGTTCTGCATATTTCTCCATGATGTACGTCTTTTTCACTGGTGGAAATGTGCGAACTTGGTGAGACGATCAACTATAACCCAGATAGAGTTGAATCTCAACTTCTTCTTCGGTAGTCCCATAATAAAATCCATTCCAACATGCTCCCACTGCCACTCAAGAATCATTTGATGATCGCAAAAGACCGGAAGATCTTTGATGTTCAACCTTAACTTGTTGACATATAAGATACCTCTGGACATATGATGCCACATCCTTTTTCATGCCAACTCTGAAAAGTATTTTTGAGGTCATGTTTCATCGGTACTTCTCGGTGAATGGAATAAGGAGAGTTGTGTGCTTCCTTCATAATCTCTAGCTTCAAGCCCTCGTTGTTGGGGACTACAAGTCTATTACCCAAAATTAAAGTTCCATCTGTTGAGATCACATAATCATGTCGCTTTTACCCAATGACCTCTAAGCGAATCTTCTTTAACTTTGGATAATCTAGTTGTGCGCTTTTATCCTTTCCGAATGACGATTGTAAAGTTATGTTAGCCAAATAACTCATCTTTTCTCGAAATAATTTTCAACACAAGGTTTTGTATATCTTTTAACAATGGCTATTGAACCACTTGCAAAGAAGAAATGGATCCTTGACCTTTACAACTCAAAGCATCTCGCTACCATATTGGCCTTACCCGAATGGTAATTGATAACACAATTGTAAACATGTTACACCATACAACAAACTTCTTACTATAAAGTTGTTGTTAGATGCAATGGGGAATTAAGGACATGAAGTTATATTCATACAACAAAATTTAAAGGATGTCACTTATTACCTAATCGAAAAAATTGTTAACAATATCTCTAGACAAGAACTCTATAATAACATAATTTGCATATATTAGCGTTGTGGTTCAATCAAATCACATACTCATTCCCGCCAAGCATTTGAACTACCACATAGATTTACCGTAAAACACGTAGATTCATATATTTTAGGCGACAATTCTTATACTTGGACATCATAATAATATTATATCATGATTCTATATAAAACTAAATAGATTACTTGCCTGGTTCGTCGGATCAACTATGATAAAATTCACTATAGCTTCTACCCAATAGAATCTATACATAAATTATTATATAATAGAATTAGTAAAACATAAACAAATTCATATAAACCTAAAATAAAAAATAATTACGAAATCTTCAACTTTTTCGGATATTGTGTACCATGATTTGGATTTTATTTCTTGTATTTCCCTTGATTCTCTTTTTTTCCTCTCCTTCTTTCTCTCGTTTCTCTTCTTTCTTTCTTCTTCTTTCTTTCCTCTTCTTTTCTGTTATTTCTTCACTTGTCCAATCTCTCCTTTCAAACTAATACCCTCCATCATTTTTCATTTCTTTTTTTTTATTATTTTTTTCTTAATTTCTCTCCCATTATCCCCATTAATTCCCCCACTTGTATTTTTTTCTTTCTTTTTATCAACTTTCCCATCCACTATCCCCACTTCCTCTACGTTTCCTTCTTTTTCATTCTTTTGATTTTAAAATAAAAGTGGTTGTGACAAGAAATGTTTTGTAAGATGATGTCTATATCATTAAAATGCAACACAATCATCTGAAATTAAAGATGCATGTCTACAGTACGAGGAGACTTATGATCGGCCATAAATGTTGCAGAGCATTTAATGCCATGTTAAAGTGGCTTTTTAGGGTTAATCTCAACCGTTGATCGGACTTCGAATTATTTGATTTTGATCAGGTCGAATCACCTCCCATATAAACGCTCAAACAATTTTCTCTCTTCTCACACTTTCTTTAAAAATTCTCTAAAAATTCCTAACCATTTCTCTCGCAAAAAAAAAACCCTTGTGTGATTCCTTTCAAATCCTTCATATTTTCAAATGTCTCCCAGGAAGTATGTTGCTCATGCTCTTGACTTTGCGAAGATGGCTGAAAAGATATATTCTACTGCACTTATCGATGTTGAAGGTTTTGTTAAGCACTTTGCTGATAAAACCAGGGCAAAGAAGATAGTAATGTGGCTGGAGAAGATGAAGTTGATCGAGTCCCTAACTCTAATGATGCTGCAGACCTAACAGGAGAATGTGGCGATGTTCTATGTGAATGCCACAGTATAAATTATGGGATCTATTTGTCTGTGAATGGATAGAAAGTAGTAATTACAGCTGCAGATGTGAGTGAGCTGTTCCATTTGCCTAACTCTGGTCTGAGAGAGCAAAAAGACCATGATTTCGATTCCGAAAAGACATGGAAGGAGATTGCTCTTGATGAGGAGGTGGGAAACTTCAATCTATCTTTGATGGAAGCTATGGTGAAGGAGGAGTACCACAGGATGATGGATATCATGTCCAAGTGTGTGGAAATTAAATTTAGATTTTACAATCAGCTGTGAACAACAATGATAGTGTTTATATGAGCTATCATTGAAGAGAAGGAGGTCAAATGGGTTGAGTTTGTGTTCGACAAACTAACTCAAATTGTGTTGCATTGTTAAATAGTGGATGGTAATTTAAGAATACCCTATGCCATGGTTGGCCTTTGAATACAATTTGCAGAAGAAAGGTTAACCTCTAAGGAAGGGGAAACCTTTCTATGTTAATAAGAGGTTGTTTCGAGGAAACCTATCAAATCCTCAGAAGAAGGCCCATGCTAAAAGAAGGTCACTTTTGAGGGGGAAACAATTGTGAATATGCCAGTTGCCTGGGTCCTAAGAAAGGGATGACAGTTGCCCCAGAAGACCAGCTGCACCAAGGAAATAGACGACTCAAACCAAGAGTCAACTGTGTGATGAGCCAGAGTTGTCAGCTATGACGACTGACACCGAAGCAATTGAATCTGATGCCACTTTAGGAATCCAGATCAAAGACAGTGGAAGATATGCCATCTGTACTGACTGCCCGAGCTTTGTAGGTATCAGCTGCTGAGAAGATGGTAGAGGCAACTGCTACTAATGTTGAAGAGACATCTGTAGAAGTTGTCGTTGAGTCCGCTGAGGGTAAGCCTAAATAAGGAGAAGGTTTAGTTGTGCAACATATTGATTGTTTGCCAGCTAACTCAAAGTCCAAATAAGTTCACTCCCCTCCATATCCTGATGAGATGAAGAGCATATATGAATGGTCCATGTGGAAGTTAAGCAAGAGCATCATCCAATTCAAATGCCATAAAATAATTGAGGATGATGAGTGGATCCTCACTTTCCTAAATTATTAGTCCATTCCCCAAGCTCTAGATTATCAATATGTATACAATGTTTTGTACAAAAGGCAACGAGAGGAGAAGAAGATGATGTTGGAGAAAGGAAAGGCAGTAGAAGGGTCATACAGTTGTACTTTAAAACAACTACTGACCTATTATCTGAAGCTGATAAGGAGGATCTTGAAGAAATAGGTGTTTCAGAGCTACAAGAAGCCATGAGGGAATCTAGAGAGATGCATGAGCAATGCCAGCAGATTGGGCAAGGGGAACCTTCATCCCCTACCCAAATTATTGGGGATGTGATGAGAGAAACAACTGCTATTTCATCACCAGCCCACTCTTATTCAATGTCAACTATTCAATATCAAGGTGAAACCACAGTTGATAACATGGAGAAATAGAAAGAAACTGAAACTGGGAGAAATTTGGCTTAGACCAGTCTTGACAATGAAGCTGGTGTAAATATCAGCGTGGTAGATTTAGAGGATGATGTGAGGAAGATGGTGTGGGCGCAGGAGAGAGCACTCTTGCCTCAAAACCTCCAGTCGAAGAAGTTACAACCATAATCAAGTTTAGAAACCCAACAGAGCCAACATAGAAAACTGTTATTAAGACATCAGAATCTATACAACTACAGTTGAATAAATAGTCGAATCACCACTGCCAGCTGACCCCATGAATATCAACATTGAACCAGCTAGTGAAATAGCTGAATTGGGGGAAGCTAAGCAAACTGCTGATAAAGAGGTTGTTGAGGAAGAAGTTGTTAAAGAAGCTGTAGAAAATGAAATGCAGACTAATGATGTTCCAGTGGTTGAGACTGTTGCAATGGAGGTATCTAAAGAAGTTTTGGTGGATGCTTCAGCGGTTAAAAATGTTGTGAGTTAAAGTGTCGAAAATCCCAGCGATTGAGACTATATTGGATGGGGTTATGATGGAAGAAGATATAATTGGTAATGTTCAGAATCTAGGTACAGAATTAGTAGAGCCGCCAGTTGATCCAATGGATGTTGATGAAAAAACAGATTCAAGAAATGCAGATGTCCAAAAACCAGCTGATTTAGAAGAGAATGATTAGGGGTTGCTGACAGTGAGATGGATGCTCATGACACAACTGTTGAGATGGACATAGATGATGTAGTTGAGTCCAACCCCGAACAAGTAGATCAAGCAAAGAGGTTAACTTAGCACAAAGATGCTTTTGTGCTAGTTAACCCTCCCCTCAACCTGCTAGATATGCAAGTGATGTTGTTTAGACAACTAATGCACAAGACCAACACAAAATTGAATCTACTGATGCCAATGAAGTTGTTAACAAAACTGAGGCACGATCAGCTGAGCAAGTTAACACAGTTGCTCGTGCTAATGAAGCTAACCCAACTGCGGCAAAAAGAGTTCAACGTCAGAGAGAATATACAAGGGATCCCATATGAGATCAAGGGAGACCTTCCTCAAGTCCTAACAATGATATAGATGAGGGAAAATGTGACTTCCCTGATAAGCTTTCTGATGAAGAACAATCTGCAAGTATGTCTCCATCCAATGATTGTGTGATTGTTGAAGAATCCACTGAACCTATAGAAAT
Source organism: Rehmannia glutinosa (assembly GCA_016081115.2). Classification (NCBI taxonomy): domain Eukaryota; kingdom Viridiplantae; phylum Streptophyta; class Magnoliopsida; order Lamiales; family Orobanchaceae; genus Rehmannia; species Rehmannia glutinosa. Next base: position 223,034 of record JABTTQ020000627.1, on the reverse strand, counting down.
AAGATTAGTTCCATTCTATTTCCTACGTCAATCTTCTTAGCCTGAATTTGCTCCTAAAAGCAACAGTTAATTGGTCGATGAATTCAATCACATGTTCGTGGAAATGGAAGCCGGAACATGGGCTCACTGATCTATACTTATGAATAGATAATCATGATGAAAACATCACAAGCAATCAACATGGGATTGTGCAAACGATAAGGGACTAGATAGCTGAGACAAAGTCTCTTCGGAGGGAACAAGAAGGTAACTTTGAGAGGTTATACAATAAGTTGCTTATCTGGGTGATCAGACTGCATTTTAGAACCATCAGAAAGAAAATTTTGAAAGGATGAACACAAGCCATCAGAGTGACATAAACCTATTGGAAGCAAAGTTTGAGAAGAAATTCGAGTACATGGAGGCTTCAATAAATTAACAATTCTCAGCTTTGCAAGAACAACTGATATCACTCAGCTCCAATCACTCTACAGTCAAGTCTAGACGCAGATGAAGTTGGACTTCATCCTACAAACTATTCAACCTCCCTCCTCTGTTGATGGCAAAAAAGGGGAAGAATGAGTAGGTCCCTATAAAACATATGGCACGGGCACTCCTCAAATTTTATCCCAAATCCTATCTTCTCTCACGTGGAAGAAAACGTTGAATTAGCATTGAAAAAGTCAAGAGAGAAGCTTCCTGATGTTGATCAAAGGCAAGGGGATAGGATAAATTTACTAAGGCAACAATATGGTGGGCCACCAACAAGCTTAATCCCCAAGGAATGAACAAATAAAGAGTATGAGACTCTACAATCAGAAGAATATTATAAGGGGATGACAATAGCAAAATTCTAGGACAGTTATTGGGAAAAGTCTTGGAGGGTGTCGAGCTGACTAAAGAACAACCATCTAAAAGTCAGCAGAGTACCTCCACTAGCCAATAGTTTTACATGAATAAAATTGACTCAATTTTTTTAAATTATTTATTTTCAAAGTGTGAGAAGTTGTAATAGTTTTGACGTCATCAAAAGACGGAAAATTGTTAGGAAATATATTGTATATATTTGTATGATACTTAGAAAAGTAGGTACTAGAAAGTTGACACCCCATTTTTTATGTAATTTCTACACTTCTAATAGATAGGATGTAAGTTGGCGCAAAAGCAGCCAAGCCGAAGACTTGCTGAAGAAGGCATCAGATGACTCACAGTTGATTTGTGATTCATTGTTGAGTGAGTTGTAAGAAAACTCTCAGCAGAGTATGATCGCGAAGTCTTTCAGAAGACTGACATCATAGTACATTAGAAGACTCTCTTAGAAGATTCAAGTGTCAATCTTAAAGGGGTAAAGCAGTTGAAAGACTAAAGTCAATTGAAGAACTCCGTTGCAATGTGTCCAAGGAGGATATACTTTGTAACCAATGAAGTACAATGTTTGACCATAAACGTGCAAGACATTTACGAAGGCAAGGAGGTTCAACCTACAAGAAGGCACTTGCAGCCTGCCATTTTCAGAAACCTGCAGAGGTCGAAAGAATACAAAAAAATATCAACATCAAAGCTGCAAGAAAGGACATGCCATTTGTTTATTAGTGGGAATTGAATTTGTCTACCTCTTCAACGGACAAAATTCAAATCCTCATTATAAAAGCATAGGATGTTTTAGAGAGAAAAGAGAGACACAACACAAGTGAACAAGCAAGAATTTGAAATTCAAAAACTCTCTCTCGAGCTAATTTGCAATCTTCGAGCTTAGTCAAGAACACTTCATCCAACACACAATGTGAAAGATTGAATCTATTCTTCAATTGAAGAGGAAATTTGTGGAAATAAAATTGGGGTCTACACTTCCTTGATTGAAAGAGTGTAGTGAGGTTCCCGATGAACCAAGATTTTGAGTTGGAGGGCTGGTGTGAACAAATCCTGCAAGTTCAGAGAGTTGAAGTAACATGGCAGCTGTCTAGTGAAGAGTTGAGTCCTAAGTGTAGCTGACTGTGTGATCAAAGCTATTCGGACTGTACTAATTTATAACTAAAGTCACATGTTACTTAGTAGATTCCTCTTGGAGTAGGAGAAGAGTGGAGTAGAGGAATTACCCCATGCTCGAATCACTATAAACATTGTGCCTTTACATTCTTGCACTTAAATTTTTGGTATTTATATATTGTTGTTTATTTGCTATCCAAACTTCTAAATAACTCTCTAAACACACTAAGTGTTGATTAACAAAACTTAAAAGGGTGTAAGTCTTCCGCGACTTGAAAGAAAACTCGATTTTATAACCTAACTTTCTTGGTGAGTTACTCTATCAACAAATCTTTCAAGAGAACAATTGAGTGATTAACTCTCTTGCTGAATCTCAACCCATCTGTCTGACGACTTAACTGTTTTCTAAAAACTCTATTTCTTGAAAATCAGGAAAATTTAAAATCTATTCAACCCTCCCTTCTAGACTTTACCTGAGAGCCCTTGGGACCTACAATAAGAAATTGAGACTGTGTGTAATACAATGCTCTAGGTGCCAGCTTCAATCCATAAAGTGATTTCTTCAGCTCATACACTTTATCTCCTACAGTCTTCTACTCAAAGCCTGGAGGTTGTTCAACATATATGTCTTCCTCCAATAGTCCATTTCGAAATGCATTTTCCACATTAATTTGATAGACTGTGAAATTCTTGTGAGCAACATAAGCTAGAAACACCCTTACTGCTTCAAGTCTTACAACTGGAGCAAAGGTTTCATCAAAATCTATACCTTCTTCTTGGTAATACCCTTTGGCTACCAATCTTACTCTGTTTTTAACCACTGTGCCTTCTTCATTCATCTTGTTCCTAAAGACCCAATTTGTTCTAATCACATGTTGATGAGCTTGCCTTTGAACCAACTTCCATACTTTCTTTCTTTCAAACTGATTCAACTCATGTTGCATGGCGATGATCCAGTGTGCCTTCAAGAGCTTCTGACATATCTTTTGGTTCTATTTGAGCAATGAAGCATGCAAACATAGCATCATGGTGAGTTCTTGATCTAGTTATCACTCATTCTCTAACATTTCCAATGATTAACTTAGGTGGATGGTCTGTCAGTCATTTCACATCAGGTTGGAGTAAGTCAGTTGGGTTGGTTTGATTTCCAGTTAAGTTGTCTTGATTGAAATTTCTTTGCTCAGCTGCGTCCAGTTCTGTTTCATCAACTGATACATCTTATTCCATATCGAGTCTTCTTGAATCAGCTTCAATGTACGGATTCTTCTAAATAGTTGGCTGATTTTGCTTTTCTGCTAACTCATCAATGTCTTTTGCACTGATATTTAGTTCATAAAAAAATACATGAATAGACTCATGTGTGACCATTGTCCTTTTGTTCAACATTCTATAAAGTTTACTTTAATATGAGTACTTGTTTTACATGTTTTTGTGTGTGTTTTGTGTGATGATTTATACATATTTTTGGTGTGTTTTATTTGCATTTGCATATTTTAGTGTTATGTTATGTTATTTTATTAATATTTTAGGTTTTGGTGGAAAAAACAAGTTTTGGAGCAAAAAACGTTAAAAAGCCATTTCGCGCAACTGTGGCAGTCATCGTAATTTGGACGTAACGTTCGCATATGAAGCTCAATTGACATGAATCATGTACCATTAGAAAGATAATTTAAAGTTCTACAATGTTTATTTTTCCACTAAATGCAAATGAAGACGTTTACATGGGTTAAAATCATGTACAAGGCAAAATAATATGTCGAAATCTTGTAAATGACACGTCTTGGTATTTTGGCCATAACTCTCTTTAGAGCTACAGTGCATAAGAAGACACTAAGACAAAATTCCGAAGTTTAGAGACCGCGCGGTCGTGCGTTGCAGACAGCAGCTGCACAGCAGCAGGCGGCGCGCGCCGTGACTTGTAGAACACAAAAGTTTTTATTTTTTTCCAATTTTTGGCTCTTCCACCTTGTTTAGGACTCTAGGCTTATAAATAGGACTTGGGGAGTCCCTATTTTTGACACACTCTCATTTATTGTACTTCTATATTTTAGTTTTGGTATTTTTCTCTTGTTTCTCATCATTGGGATTGCTTGAGTTCTTCCCCTTGAAGTTATTTTGCTTCTTAATCAAAGAGTAAGATTTCTTCATCTCTTTTGTCTGATTTCAATTGTTGAGTGATTATTATTGTTGCATGATTATGTTTATGATTTTTTTCTTTCCATCAACTAAGATTATATTTCATCCCCAAGCATGAACTAATTTCCTTGTTCTAGGATTAGGAGGATTTGATTCAAACAAACAAGGATGAGTATTGATTAATTGATTTGTTTTCCTGAATGATTTGTTTTATTTGATAATTGATTGTCTGATCAACGTTTGATTGTTTTGGGGGAATAATTGAGATCGATCGAATATATTATTCCTGGACTAAATTTATTCAAAGGGGTTAGATTTGAATCAGAGATGTATTATCTAACCATGGGCTTAATGAAAATAGCAAATTTTGTTGGGATAGCCCTAATCTGTGAATACGTGAGTTATCAGATCTAGGCCTAATTTTTACATGTTTGTTATATTTGTTAACCGCATAATCAATTAATTGATATTCTGCTTGCAAGTTTGATGAGATGATTCTGATATCCTAGTTTGATTATTGTCTTTTTACTTGTTTTTCTTTAATTAATTAAAAATCACAAATCTTGTTAGAGTGTTTAGGATTTAATTTTTGTTATTTGTGAAGCATAATAATTATTTGTCGGCTAAGTCTTCCTTGAGAGACGACTTGTGGTCAACTTGCTACCCTACGATTAATCTCGTTCTCTTGCGAGGTTTGTTAGACTTTTATAGGTGTTTAGCGGTCGAACAAAAATTTTTGCGCCGTTGTCAGGGAAGGCTTTAGGCTTAATAATTATTGTATCTATTTTTCGTGTTTTTAGATTAGGATTCTTTTTGTCTATTTTTGGTTAGAACTTTTTTTGTTTCTTTTGTTTTTTACTTTATTCCACTGGTGCGTTTGATCTATTTTTCTGTGTTGTTTATACAAGGACGTAAAAATCTCAATCGGGACCTTGTGCCTCTCGTGGACGATATCCATCGAGTTGCGAGATGAATAAGGAAAGAGGGGGATGATTCTATGGATAGCAGCGAGGGTTCTCGCGATCACGTTCAGAAAGAAGAACAAACAGACGAATCAGAGATGGGTGATAATCAAAACGGAAACAACATGGAGGCACGCCAGCCTTCGATGCGCAAGTTCACATGCCCTGTCATTGGGACTGCAACCTCTTACATCACATTGAGACAAGCAGCACAGAACTACAAGCTCAAAACCATACACTTTAATCAGTTATCGTCATTCTATGGGATGCCCAGTGAAGATCCTCTTAACTTCATTTGGGAATTCTATTCCATCATTCAAACTTTTCCTCTACGGGGTTTGGATGAAGATTAGCTTAGGATGCATTGTTTTTCTTACACTCAGAAGGACCGGGCGAAAACTTGGCTTATGTCTCTTCCTCCTAACTCTCTTACTGATTGGGAGGCGGTGTACAATAAGTTCATGGGCAGGTACTACTCTCATCAGGAATATCCAAAACTGCGAGGTAAGATAGCTAATTTTAGTCAGATGGAAGGCGATCCTTTTCATGAGGCCTGTGATTGCTTTAAGGATTTACAGATTAAATGACCACATCATCACTACCCATTGGAATTGTTAAACTAATTTTTCTATGATGGATTATCGTATAATTATCAATATATGGTTGACAATGCCGCTGGGGGTGACATGGGTGTGTTTGATAAATGGTTTTATCATGATTTTGATGATTTTGTTTTTATACCAAAACAATGGTTTTAAAGGTTGTCCAAATACTCCTAAATGATTTAAAATGGTTTTAATATTTTCCGGAGTATTTCTTCAAGTTTTATTTTCGACAAAATTGGACAACACTTTTAATGATTTTCTGTTAATGTATTTTTACCACAAAACAATGTTTCTAAATGTTGTCCTAATACTCCCGATCGGTCTAAAATATTTTCACTATTTTTTGGAGTATTTCTTGAAGTTTATTTTTGATATAAAATTGGATAACACTTTTGTTTTGAGGTCAACCGGTCGCCGTATAGGGCAACCCGTGCTGAAAGTTGAGGAAAACAAAAACTTCATGTTTGCGAGAAAATGGTCAGTGGCAACCGTCGCCCTATAGGGCAACCAAGATCTGCGTCGACCGGTCGACCTATAAAGGCGACCGGTACACTGGAGTAAAATTCAAAAGCAGACCTTCTGTCTTTCATTTTTTTGATGAGTGCGACCCGTTGTGGTTAGGGTCGACCGTCGAGGTGCACGTGGACCGGTCGCCTGTGTAAATGTGTTTTCTCATCTTCAAACGTCTATTTCTCGCGTGCGACGGTCGCCTATCTTTTGACAAAAAATTTCGACCATTTGACAAACAGACAAACTTTCCTTAAATTGTGGGATTGATTTCTAACAGCTATATTCTTGATTTTAATTGTATTTTTCTGTAGATTTTCAATCCCCAAGAGGAGCCTATGGTTGATCAATCATCTCCTATAAATAGAGGAAGTTTTGGAGCAACCAAAACAACAATTGAGATACAACACAACAAGATACACTTCAAGCAAATACTTGGTCTTTCATTGTTATTATTCTTGTTGTATATTTGCCTAGCTTATCACTTTCACATCCTTGAGGTCTAGGCTATTCTTGATTACACTTTGCACTCAAATTGTAATATTCATTATTGAGTTGTAATCTTGATTTTTGGTTATCATTCAACACAAGATATCCTTGTGAGTGTTCTTGTGGTAAGAGCACACTTGGATGATCTAGATGATAGGTGCAAGAAGATTGTGGTGATCTTCTTATTGAGGTGTTGAAGAATTTGGTATTCTTCAAGGTTGAAGATTGTGGTAATCTTCACAAGGTGCCGTTGAAGGAAGATTGTGGTAATCTTCAAAGGGAGATTGTGGTAATCTCCAAAGGTGGTGTTGAAGAAGAATGTGGTGCTCTTAAAGGTGTTGTAAGTTGAATTTGTATTAATTTTGGTAATTAATAAAATTCTTTTTCTTTTTGAAATCCATCCCTGATATCTTTGGGGTGGTAGAGGATCAGGCCCTAGGTGGGTTGAACCTCTTTAAATCGACGTGTGTTGTTTACATTCCGCACCTTTATTATTGTGTTTGAGCATTTGGTTCGAAAAAGAGGGCGAAATCCTCAAGATGGAGATAATCTATTCACCCCCCCTCTAGATTATCGTAGCCGCTTGACTTACAAGTGGTATCGAGAGCAAACTCTTTGGCAAGCTCGTTTCACATTGCGAGTGAAGAGAAACGATCGTCGGCTATGAACGAAGCTCATCTTTCCGGCACCTCCACCACCAAGCCACCTCGGTTTGATTCCAAAAAATTTATATTTTGGAAAGAAAGAATGGAATGCTACTTACAAGGTTGCGGGTTCGACATTTGGAACACCGTCATTAATGGAGAATCCATTCCGATGAAAGATACACCACACACCTCAAAGGGCTTCAAAAAGCTCAATGATGAAGAGAAGAAAATCATCTCCTTAAATGGTAAAGCTCTTAATATTTTACATTGTTCACTTACCACTTTGGAATTTGATCATGTTGTAGGTATTCAATCGGCACATGAAGTATGGCAAAAATTAGAAGCCATCTATGAAGTATATGCAAATGAAAGGAGCAACTGAAAAGCATCTACTTCACAAACGGATACAACATCAAATCCAACAACATGGGATAAGCCTTCTACAACCTCCCATGATGAACAAGTTGAACAATGCCTCATGGGCATCGAAGAAGAAAATGAGGTAAGTTCTAAACCTTCTACTTCTTATGACAATGAATTGCAAAATGAATATAGTGATTTGCAAAATGATTATGATGAGCTACAAGATGAATTCCAAAACTTACTTGTTAAATACAAAAATTTGAAAAAGGAATTCATTATTTTGAAAAATGATAAGGATAGTTTATTTACTTCCTATGAATCACTATCATGTGCTCACACCACCACTCTTGATAAGGTTAGAAACCTTGAGAAAGATAATAGTACTCTTGTTCAGGATATAATTTGCTTCAAAAATGATTTATCTAAATCCAACTTGAGTACCTATAAGATGACCGATATTGTTGATTGTTGTGATAAATCGAAACTAGAACTTGATCATAAGCCTAAAAGGTGTCAATCACATGAAAAAGAATCAAGTCTCTAAGCACATTGGTCATTATGCTCCTAGAATTATTACATGTTTTTATTGTGGTAAAAAGGGTCATACGGTAAATACTTGTCGGGCTAGAAATAGCTCTAATTATTGTTGGAGACCTAAAAGTCTCAAGAATAATCCTAAAGGACCCAAGCACTTGAGGGTACCACAAAATAATGTTGTATTAGGTACCCGGAATAATAATCGAAGAAAATTATTACCGCCAAGAAAACATCAAATGACCATTTCATTTGATCAAAGAAAGAGAAACTATTCTCAACAAAGCAAATTTCCAAGAAGAGGATACAAATGGGAAGAACATAATCCTTGGAAACGGCAAAGACATCATCAACAAGATGATTTTCAAGGAAGAAGAGACCATCAACAATGGGAAGGTAACAAACCTTGGAAAGGGAGTGATCAAAGAAACCATCATCAACGAAGTGACTTCTCATGGGGAAGATATCATCAACAATGGGAACGGCACAACCTATGGAAACGACGTAATTGGTAAACTGTATCTCCCCATTTAAAATATGCATTTTATCTAGTTAGTATGCATGTTTTTATTTGTGCCTATATTGCGAATGAGTTTTCAAGTATTTATTTTTAAGGTCTTCAATATATATTTGTGCTTTTAAAATATTTTTGAAAAAGAAGACCTTATGTGATGTTTTTAAAACTCTTGTGCATTTTTTGTAGACTAGAGTGTGTTATCATCTCCTATGGATTTTTATGGCATGAGCTTACTTGCGATATCTCTTAGCCTACACTTTTATCATTATGATTTGTGCTAGATTTGTTTGAAGTATTGTGTAGGATTTACATATTTTCACAAATGGCCATTTACGTCATTATTTGTCAAGAAAGGCATAAATTATCGTGGTACGTTTACTTGTGTTATTCTTACTCTTATAGACTCGATATATGTATTGCCATGTGCCTATGTGCTTGTTTTTCATAGTATTTCATACAAGTGCCATTAAGAGGATTTTTAGATTTTTTTTTTGCAAGGCACTATTCGATATTTGATTGCACATATTTGCTTTGTCAACTTTTGTTCAAATACTTCTTTTAAATGAGGTCTCAATTATATGCTATCGGATTTTCAAATTTCAAAAGAGACCTTTTGTAGCTTTCTTAAGCTTATTTGAACTTGCATGATTTATTATAAACTCTTGATGATCTTCCAAATGCATAGTATGTGTTTCTTGCTTCATAGTCTATATATATAATGTCTCTTACTACTATGCTCTTTTGTAAGATATTGTGTTATTATTATATAAGTGATGCCGTTAATGAGTTTGTTTAGTTGTGTAGATGAGAAATGAAGTACTCCAAATATTGGTTACCTCAAAATATTTGGATGTATATGTTCTATTGTGAACATCTTAGACAAATTGGATGCCCTATGATGGTAATAATGAAGTAGACAAAAAAGGTATTCCGGAACAAACTCGATGACCAAGGCAACATTGGTCGAACTAAGGCAAGGTTAGTAGCTCGAAGGTATTTTCAAGAAGAAGGTAATTGATTTTGATGTAACATTTGCACTCATAGCACATTTAGTAGCTATTTACATTTTACTTGCCCATTCTTGTTTTAAGAAAATTTCAAGCTTTACAAAATGGATGTTTAATCCAATTTTCTCAATGGTTTTATTCTAGAAGAAGTCTATGTAAAACAACCTCCGGGGTCTAAAATTTTTTTCTAGGCCAAATTTTTTTTAAAAAAGGCCTTGTACGGTTGATAGACTTAGCTATTTTTGCTAAATGATTCTACAAGAGGTAAAGTTGATACTACTCTCTTTGTTTTTGAAAAAGGGCAAGATTGTTTACTTGTGCATATTTATGAGAATATTTTTGGTACTACTAATGAATATTTGTGCAAGATATTTTTCCAAGTTGATGCAAGGTGTACTTGAAATGAGCATGATGGGGGAGCTCAATTTCTTGCTTGGACTTCAAATCATTCAATGCCAAGAAGATGGTTACATTTCAAAAGAACTCTTGAAGGAGTTAGGCATTGAAGAAGGAAGAATCATCTCAACCTCTATGGCTACCAATGAAGAGATTGACAAGGTTGAGAAAGGCATGTCGGTTGACAAACAAATTCGAGGTATGTTTTCTTGTATTATTTCTATAGACTCGAAATTCCATATGCCTTATGTCTATATGCTCGACTTCAAAAATTATCCCAACGAATCTCATTAAAGTGTCGTTAAAAGAAATTTTCAAATATTTGTAAGGCACTTGTTCTTATGACTTGTATATCCATAGATTTAAAACGTTCTTATTTTTCGGGATAACAAGTTCGGTATTTATTATACGGTTATTCGTATTCAAAATATGGTTCGTCATAATCGAACTAAACATATTGAGATTCAAAAAACTTTCTAAGGGATTGCATTTTTATCAAAAACTTGAGATGTGATTAATTCCGTCTCAAAGTTAACTCGCGGACTTTTTAAATCTCCCACCGCCGAGTATTTTACCTCATTTTGAGCTTGATTATAACATAATGTATATTGAATGAGGTCTACGTTTGCATTTTGCACGCTTTTAAAACTTAGGGGTGAAAAATCGGATTTTTGGATCAAACTTGGATTTTTCAAACGTAACCAAAATGGGCTGCCAGGGCGGGGCCGCCGGTCACCCGCTCGACCGTCGCCCATGCCCTGGACCTGGTCGCCTAAACGAATTTTTGGATAAAAATGGTTCTTTCCAAAATTTGGCATTTTAGGCCTTTTTCTTCTCTATTTCGTCCCTTTGTCATTTGCACACACATTTCACTTCAAATGTGTTTTGTTGCATGAATTACATAGTTTGGGGATTATCTAGCTCGACTATCATCATCATTGCTCGTCTTTACCAATCAAATGGTAAGAATTTCACTCTCTTTAGCTCAATTGGGTTGAACCCTTGAGTTTGTGATCTATTTTTGTGATAAGCCTATTGATTGTTGATGAATGATATTTATTAAATTGCATTTGGTGATGAAAAACTTGGCTTAATTTCATTTACAAGGGCTATATATATCTTTTTATATTTTTGACGCCCGCCAAGTGTTCGATAAAACGTTTCAATGAAAAATTCATCATCTATATGATTCTCTCGATTTCAAAAGTCTTATATATTTATAGAGATCATGTCTTGCTTATCAAATGATCTTTCATAAGCTTCTACAAGTCGTATGAGTCGACTCTTCCCTCCTATTTGGTTTATAAGCTTCAATGTTCAAATAGCTCGATACATCGGTTTAGTTGCGCACTTTGATATGAATATATGATGTATTTATCGTGCTAACATTCTTTTTGATGATTCCAAAGGGGGAGAAACAAGTTATAAGCTCTTTAGCTCATAGAAGCTACAGGTTATAAGCTCTTTAGCTCATAGAAGCTAAGATAAGCTTAACGAAAAGAAGCTATAAGCTATGGCTTCATATAACCATAAGTTGTGGATATCATTTAGTCCACTTGGTGCATTATGGTTATGTATGAATCATGGTCCATTGGTTGTAGTATGGACTTATATACGGTTCTAATGATGTTTCTTTGACAGGGGGAGCTTTTAAGTTTTTGATACTTAAGCTCAATATCGATAAGCTAAGATTTTAGCTTATGTTGAAGTTGCTTCTATATTACTCTTGTTGTGCATGTTGATAGGGGGAGCATTTGCTATATGTGCTTGAATCTCTCTACTCCCATCGTTGTGTTTATTGCATTAATATTGTCGCTCACGACGGATAGTTCTCTTTAACCGGGTAAAATTGTTTTGTTTCAAAATCGGTTAAAATTGTTTTGGTTTGTAATCATCAAAATAGGGGAGATTGTTTGATAAATGGTTATATTTTACTTGCTTTTCAAAATTGACCTCGTTAAAATTGTTTTGGTTTGTAATCATCAAATAAATGGTTTTATCATGATTTTGATGTTTTTGATAAAAACAATGGTTTTATATTTTACTTGCTTGATTTAAAATGGTTTTAATATTTTCCTATTTCTTCAAGTTTTAAAATTGTTTTGATTTGTAATCATTTTTACAAAACAATGTTTCTAAATGTTGTCCTAATACTCCCGATCGGTCTAAAATATTTTCACTATTTTTCGGAGTATTTCTTGAAGTTTATTTTCGATATAAAATTGGATAACACTTTTGTTTTGAGGTCAACCGTCGCCGTATAGGCAACCCGTACACGAAAGTTGAGGAAAACAAAAACTTCATGTTTTGCAAAAAAATGGTCGTGGCAACCGGTCGCCCTATAGGGCAACCATCTTGTCGACGGTCGACCTCGACCTATGTGGCCGTGCACTGGAGCAAAATTCAAACAGACCTTTTGTCTTTCATTTTTTTGATGAGTGCGACCGGTTGTGGTTAGGGTCGACCGGTCGAGGTGCACGTCGACCGGTCGCCCTGTGTAAATGTGTTTTCTCATCTTCAAACGTCTATTTCTGTGCGACCGGTCGCCCTATCTTTTGACAGCAAATTTCTGACCGTTTGACAGCAGACAAACTTTCCTTAAATTGTGGATACAACACAACAAGATACACTTCAAGCAAATACTTGGTCTTTCATTGTTATTATTCTTGTTGTATATTTGCCTAGCTTATCACTTTCACATCCTTGAGGTCTAGGCTATTCTTGATTACACTTTGCACTCAAATTGTAATATTCATTATTGAGTTGTAATCTTGATTTTTGGTTATCATTCAACACAAGATATCCTTGTGAGTGTTCTTGTGGTAAGAGCACACTTGGATGATCTAGATGATAGGTGCAAGAAGATTGTGGTGATCTTCTTATTGAGGTGTTGAAGAATTTGGTATTCTTCAAGGTTGAAGATTGTGGTAATCTTCACAAGGTGCCGTTGTTGAAGGAAGATTGTGGTAATCTTCAAAGGGAGATTGTGGTAATCTCCAAAGGTGGTGTTGAAGAAGAGTGTGGTGCTCTTCAAGGTGTTGTAAGTTGAATTTGTATTAATTTTGGTAATTAATAAATTCATTTTCTTTTTGAAATCAATCCCTGATATCTTTGGGGTGGTAGAGGATTAGGCCCTAGGTGGGTTGAACCTCTTTAAATCGACGTGTGTTGTTTACATTCCGCACCTTTATTATTGTGTTTGAGCATTTGGTTCGAAAAAGAGGGCGAAATCCTCAAGATGGAGATAATCTATTCACCCCCCCTCTAGATTATCGTAGCCGCTTGGACTTACAGGGTGTACATACAGCACATGACATTTATGATATTCTAGAGATGATGAGCGATAACTCATAACAAAAGAGTGCCATGGGCAAATGGGTTGTCGTGAATGAAGTAGCTCCGAGCTACGATGTGACAAAGCAATTGGCTGAATTGACTAAGCAAGTACAATTGTTGGCTACAAGGGGGCATCCACCTGTCCCCCCCTCTGCCGAGTCTTGCGGGATTTGTGGCGAATATGGTCATGGGGCCAATGTTTGTAATCCTATCTCTCAGACATACAATTCAGGTTGGTGGAACCATCCGAACTTTAGTTGGGGAAATTCGCAAAATACCTCTCATATCTATCCGAGGCCACCGCATCCCTAAGGCCAGCCAATCAACCAATCAAGGGCTCCATCTATTGAAGAAAGCTTGGACTCCTTTATTCAGGTCAGTCAGTAAACACAAGAAGGTAACAATGGGCGGTTTGAATCTGTGAAATCTTCATTTAAGCATCTTGAGACTCAAGTTGGTCAATTAGCGACTCACGTTGGTGAGATAGCTCGACATGTCTTCAAGCAAGACACACTTCCTAGTCAACCAATTGCAAGCTCAATCCATTACCGTTCTTGAATTTGGTGAGATTTCTGATCATGAGATTGAGATTCCTACTTCTATTTCTCGTCTAACCCTCCAGGTATCGCGAAAATAGAACAGGAAGTTAACGAAAGTGTAGAAGACATGAATGTGGATGTAAGTACAGGATCGCCTTCCCATAGACTTTCTATTCTGTCCCTAAGTCCATGCCCAAAACAAAATCCAGGTTGTTTTACTATCAGTATGACTTTTGGGAATGGTAAAAAAATCGCAGGTATGCTCGATCTTGGAGCCGGAATTAACCTTATGCTTTACTCTACCTTTAAACAATTTGATTTAGGGGAATTGAAGTTTATTGGGTTACGTCTGCAACTTGCTGATAGGTCCATTAGGTATCCTACATGCATTGTTGAAAATATTTTAGTCCAATTAGGTGGTCTTAAAATTCAACTGATTTTATTGTTTTGGATATGGAAAAGGATAAAGGTAATCTTAAAGAGCATACTATACTATTGGGTAGACCATTCATGGCAACCACTAATACTTTGATCGATGTCAAAAATAGAAAACTCAATATGAATGTCTTGGGCAAATCTGTAACATTTTCAATTTTTGATATAGCTCGTAATCCTGCTTGTGTTTTGAATGATTATCTGATTGTTGACTCGATCGATTCTTCCGTGAAAGATGTCCTATGGCAGGTACGCAATATGCTTCGAAGCGGAAAACAACCAGATAAAAATTACCAGGTGGTAAATAGGGTTTTGCTCGATGATCCGCCTTGACTCTCTCCATTGACATCGTCAAACTAATGACGTTAAAAGAGCGCTTCTTAGGAGGCAGCCCAAATATTTTCATTGTTTTATAAAAAAAATTGTGTGTGTGTGTGTGTTTTTTCATATTTGCATGTGCGTGGTGTTATTATTTTGTCCTCTTCACATGGCTTTTGCAGATTTGTAGGCGGATATGACTATGGTGTCATTTATCGATCTTCGTTTTTTTCAGGGACGTATCTTTTTCCTTCTCTTTTTATGCATTGAGGTCATTGCGTGATTTAAGTGTGGGGGGAACAATTAGTCATTGATAAATATGATGATTGCATGTGGCTATGTTTTCACTTTGCCTAGTGATTATCCCAAGTTTAATATTAGTGTTGTTTTGCTAACTTGAAATAGATGTACTAATTTGAGTTTCAAATATGAAATGACTTTGTGAACTTGATACGTAGGATTTGACTAAGTCGTGAATTAGCCTTTGTGGTGAACGAATTAGGTGACGGTTAAACAATAGTCCAAGTTGTGGGGCTTCAATTACGAGATTTCATTGATGTGAATTAAGTTAAAACCCTATTTTGATTTGTGTGCACACAAAATTGCTAGCCTTGCGGAAAAAAAACAAAAACAATTCATTATATAGCTATAAAAAAAAGCATTATAAAGCTATATAAAAACAAATAAAAATGGAACAATCGAGATTATCCTCCGCTGGTTGAGCTTCTTAGTAACTAGGAGCATTCATGAGCCCCATGTTTGATTTTTACGCAAAACGGCGGCTCAAACATGAGTGTGGGAAACCACCCTAGGAGCCTTTGGAAAACATCCAAAGTTTATACCTAGTGGAATAATATCTCGAGAGTTCTAGCAAAAAAAAGGTCATGTTTGAGGGTTGAGGATGTTTAGTAAGGAAGGCCAAACACTTTGATTGATGTTTAACTTTAGCCGAGTTAGTTTATTATGAAGGTTGAGGATCGATGAGGAATAATCCGAGGTAGATGGAACATAGTGTTATAGATTAATTGATTCTCAAATTGGACATAATATTTCTTGTTGGGTTTATTGGCATTATTATTTTAGATACTTTCATATCTTTGGAAGCAAATGTTTCATTCACAACAATTTCAAAGATAATCTAAAGGCTTTTGAGGCTAAAGAAGATGTGTGAATATTCTTTGATCATACATCTGTTATGAGTGTCGCAAGTTGTGTTTATATATTTATCCCCAAATCTCTTTGGTAATCCATCTTCAGCTAACATGGTCCTTGCAGCTTCCTTAGAGCTATGTTCCTTCTTTCAGCTACTCCATTAATTATGTTGTGGCGTTCTTGCAGCTGATAACTCATGAGAAATTCCATTTTCAATGTAATATTGAATTATAATCCCATTGGCAAACTCAGTTCCTCTATCTGTTTTGATCTTGATAATTGATTGACTCTTCTCATTTTGAACTCTTTTCATCAGTCGTGGTAACTTCTGCAAAAAAAATTCTTCTTACACATAAAAATGGTCCATCTATATCTTGAGTAGTCATCCATAACTACTAAGGTGTATTTCTATCCACTTATGCTAGCTAGCTCAACTGATAGATCCATGTGTAGCAGAAGCAAAATCCTTCATTGATGAAGGATTTGTCTTTTCCTTGAATGAAGATTTGATTTGTTTTCCTTTTTGACATGCATCACAAATGTTTTCCTTCTTGTAGATAGAGTCTTGTAGCCCTTCAAATAGCTGACTTCTTACAAGCTTGTTGATAGTCTTGAAATTTAGATGACTCGGCTTTTTGTGCCATAGATAACTAGCTTCAGCTATGCTTTTGGCTAATGGCTAGCATACATATACGTGGAGTTGCAGACTTGCAGTAGACCAATTTACCACATACATGTTCTTTTTTCTGATTCATGTTAGCACCACTTCATTGGTTTTTGTGTCCTTGATTTAGCATTTTCCCATATTGAAACCAACATTATAACCTTTGTCACATAATTAGGCTGAGACTTAGCAAGTGAAAGTTAAGTCCGTCTACATAGGAAATATCCTTGATTTCCAAATCAATTTTTCTTGATTGATTCAATGCCTTTGATTTCCTCCGGCCAAATATGGCTTTAGTTCCTTTTTCTTTAATGAAATTTGACTGATGACTTTTGTTTCCAGTCATGATCGAGTCTAGAACAGCCACTATCCATCTATCAGATTCCTTAGCGCTTAGCTGTCCTATGCACCTGCATCAAAGAAATTAAGTTTTAGATACCCATATATGTGTACTCTATGGTGATCCAACCAACCTATAGCCAAAAGTTCTGAATCTAAGAGGTTGCCTCATTTCTATTCCATAATCATAATGAATGCTTACAAACTACTTAGTTGCTTTAGCAATATACAACTGTCTCTTTTGTCCGTATACGTGAGTGTGCATGGGAGCATTTGCCTTCCTATGATGGTGATGGAACTGTGCTTTGGGTCTAGGTGCATCATATTTGTATGCATTATATCTAAGTGCATATTAGTGATGATGTTCATACCTGTATTGACTTTTAGGCTTTTTCCTTTGAGGTTTGTTTCCCTTAGGAATCTGTTGGTATTTCATGGAAGGTTTCCAACCAGCATATGTGGGTTGTTTTCTACAACTCCCATCATTTGTACGTTTTGAGAAAGCCATTGGGTTTTTGGTAGCTCTATTTTGTCTTTACATAATACTTTATGTTTGGAGTTTGGTGGTGGACTCTTCTGAATTTTATTTCAGTAGTCTTCCCAATGAACTCTGTTGGTTTCTTACATTTGCCTTTATATCCAACTCCAGCATGTGTGTGAGCTTGATAGTGTGCAGGTGTAATATATGGTGTCTTAGATTTCTTGCTACCTTCATTGCTTGAGGAGTCTTTTTCTAAGATCACTCTAGGAGTTTGTGCATTCACAAAGGAAATTAGGGCTAGTCCAGCTTTATCTCCTATTTCCTTTTGAATCATCATCCATTAATCTAATGTTTCAAATGACTTGTTGAGTGATGCAATGACATTTTTGAGTTCTTGTTCTCTCTTTCATTTGACAGAACACTCAGTTTTAATCAGCTCAATCTCAACCTTCAACTTTTTGTTCTCATCAGCTAAGTGACTTAGAGAACTTAATTCTTGATGAAATTTGTAAGTTTTTGCTTTTGAGTTGGCTTTTTCCTCATCTAAAAGTATGCGTGAGGATTTAATGTGCTCAAAGTTTTTTTTATCATCTTTTATCTTCTTGTTCTTTTGCCATTAAATAGATGAGTGTTTCTTCTTATGTATCAGATGAGTAATTAGCTTCGTTGTTGTGTGACTCATCTGCCTTTTTGCCCTTGGACGCTTTGTTTCATCAAGCATGGATTTCCTTGTTTACTTTCTTATTTCCCTGAACACTTTTTTTTCTTCTTCATTTTTGTGCTTGTTGACTGGTGGATATGGACAATCAACTGCAAACTGACCTGATTGTCTGCAGTTCTAGCATAGATCTTCAGTTTTCTTTTCAGCTCTTTTTCGAGCTCTCTCATCTTTCAATTTTGCTGGGGTTGAATGCCTTCTCGAGGATTCTCCCTTATTATTCCTTTGATAGTTCTTTTTGAAGAACTTATTGAATCTTTTGACCATTCGAACAATTTTCTCCTTGACAACAATATATTTTGACTTTGTTGAGTTCATCTCACTTGTCACCAATGCAACAGTCTTGGGAGCAACAGTCTCCTCCAACTTTTAAGCTTGAATTATAAGCTTTTAGATCTGAGAATAGGTCATGATTAGACATTCTTGTAAGGTCCAGAGAATGCCTCACAACCATGACTTTCATTTCTCACTATGGTAATGATTTAAATATTTTCATACATATTTCCTTATATGTATGTTATTTGGCTAATCCGAACAACTCATTTGTTATCTCTATGAATCTGGAATCTAGTTGGTCCAATGATTCTCCTACTATCATATTGAAGATTTCAAACTTTTGAAAATCCACAGTTAGCTTGTCCAAGATTTACTTGCTCACCCCCTTCACATATTAAAGTCAGCTTATCCAATATTTTCTTAGCTATTTTGCAGGATTTGGCTTTGTTGAGCATGGCTTTGTCCAAAGTCTTGTACAAAATATCCTTGGCAATTTTATCTGACTTGTGCCTTTTTCTATCCTCACCAGTCCACTCATTTATTGGCTTATCTATCTCAACTGCAGCAAATCCGCCTACAATAGCAATACTTTTGCAACCGTTATACTAATCTTTATGGGTCTGTCCTCGATGCCAAACAACATTTCATCATGTAGGGGTGATAGATATCCTTGCATATGAAATATACAGTCACCAAACTCATCAATAGTGAACATAGGGATACGAGCTAGATTAGCTTCCATCTTAATAACTCTTTAAAATTTGAAAACTTGATTCTTTCATAGTTTTGAAAAGTAAGAGATCTAGTTCAGTAACCGGTGCGAAAGATTCTTTGAACCAACCGTTTTGATGCCACTCGTAGGTCCCAAAGGTGTCAAGGTAAAGTTCAGAAGGGGGGTTCAATAGAATTTACATTTTTTTGATTTTTAAAGTCAGATTTTAGAAAATAGTTAAGTCCTTTAAAAAACTAAGTTGGAATTTTGTAGGAGAAATAACCACTCAACATATCTCTTGACATGCTATTGATAGAGTAACTCAGAAGAAAAATTACAACTTTAAAAATCCAATTTTCTTTTTAAGTACAACAGAAGACGGACACCCTTTCAAGTTTTTATCAATCAACACACATATTTTAAAAAGTTAATTGGGAAGCAAGTATAATAAAGTAAAAAAGCAAGAATGTTGTAACACCCCAAAAAATAAAGTATATTTAATTAGTTAGATGGCCCATTAGTGAATTATTATTATTATTATTATCGGGTTTATTATCCAATTACTTGGCCCATTAGGAATCCTAAGGTGTTTGGGAAACTAGCTAGGGTAATTATATTAGGACTCTTTTGTTATTAGGGTTTTATTATACCACATTAGAGGGGACCAAACCAAAAACACGTTCCAGCTCTTTCGTTGCGCCACCACAGCCCCATCGTCTACCATACAACCTCGGCGAAGTTTCTCTTCAACGTCATGATCCCTCAATTGCCTTCCCTATTTCATTCTCAACTCCTAAGGTAATTTTCTTATAAATTTCGAAACCCAATCTATGCTATTCAGAAATTTATGAAATTTTAATATGTTATTCATCGTGACGTTTTTATTGTACTGTTAAAATATCATACTAATCGGATGCGCACTTTTGTAGTTATTGAATTTCCAAACTAAGATGCCAGAATTTATGCTATTCTCTGTTTTCGTTTTAGAAATTCCAAAACCCTACTTATACATATCCAAAATTCGTGAAACTTTAATATGTTATGTTATCGTATGTTTAAAATATTCAGTTAAAATATTATATACTTTTGAGTTGTATTTTATTTTATATGAAATTCGCATTCAAGCTTTCCAAATCTTAAATATACTCTGTTTCTGATTTATAAATTCTAGAAATCATGTATAGAGACCTTAAAAATATATGAATTTTGGATATGTTATGTATTATAATGTTTTCTACCCTGTTGTAAAATATCAGATAATTCCAATATATATTTATTTAAAAATTAACTATTTTCCTAGACGTTACAGTTTTATCCATGACAAAGGTTTCAGTTTATAAAATTCAAAACCTAAAGTTAACGAATTTAATATATTATTATTTTTGGATATGCTATACTATGGTACGTCCATTATACGGCGTTAAAATTTCAGATCCGATAGTGCTATATTTATTTAAACATGATTTTTCTTCCATAGGTGTGCATGATTTTGTTTTACAACAATTTCAGTTTCACAAATTCAAAACTCATAGCTAAACCTTTCGAATCTTCGTGAAATTTTTATATGATATCTATTTTTGAATTGATTATCTACTGTAAAAATATTGAATAATTGCAGTAAATTTTTTATGAGAAAATATTATTCAATCCCAACTGCGCAGAGATTTAGTATTGTTCAAACCTACCAAGTTGAACCCTAAACCTTAGGAAAATACCGTGAGCTTCCACGAATGTTATTTTAGTGCTTCCTATATCGAGGTTAATACTTAAGTTTTCACTTCTAGGACTAAGAAGTATATATTTCCATGTTAGGCGACGAGGACGGCGAGCTCTGAAGTTCAATAGGGATATTGCATCAAATCATTCTACTATTTTTCAAGCAAAGTTTCGAGGTGGGGTTTGTTTTCTAAACTTTATTGTCCTTGTTAAATGCTTAGATTATTTTGCATGAATGTGTAGTACAGTTGCTTAGGCACTATTGAGCCGAGGGGACTCAAGAGGTCCGGTCGATGTATCCTCGGTGGAACCCCTGCAAAGTGCAACTATTGTCTCTTCACGCCTATGGTTTTTCAAAAGATCTATGCTATGTCCTATTGGATTGTATTTGCATGCTTATGTGAGATATCTGTGTATTTAGCTTGGACAATTTATACTCCATTGGTGTGTCGCTCACCCCACATATATAATCGATTTTTCGGGTTAAGGAGTTGGCGATGGTTATTGGCGGTGGATAAGGGGTGGCTATGAAACTACTTTGGAGTAAAGTCTTTTTATTTTCTAAATGTTGTTTTCAAATTGAGTAAGAAATTATTATACGAATTATGATTTTCCTATGCAACTACTAGAGTGATGTCTTTTTTCTAAATGTTATTTTTCGAATTGAGATAATAAACGATAAATTGCTATGATTTTCTAAGTTTATTTATGTAAACAGGCAAAAAGGATATTTCTTTTATATTATATTATACATTAGTAAATGTACGAATTTCTTAGAAATAAATGAATATATGAATTTTCTACACTTTATAATTTTCTTCCTTTATTGCTATTGAATTTTTAATGAAATATATTTACAGCCTATTTTTTCTTATAAATAAAAGTATGAACACGATATTTTTCAAAGTCTTTCACTTTGTCAAGCGATCTCATTAGAATTATACATAGATGTCAAATTTTATTCCAAATATGTTATGCGATTGCTTCCGCTATAATTATTGTTCTTTGAAAATTAAATAACTCGTTTTAACGAGATGTATTTCTAATGAAAAAAAACATTTGATAAAATGAACGCTTGCATATATTTTATAGTTAAAAATTTCGGAGCGTTACAGGTGGTATCAGAGCGGGTCTACCTTCCTGTAGACTTGCAAAAAAATAAATACATGTAGTTTTTCGTGTGTGTACTACGATAAATGAATAAGCTAATGTTTTTTTTTAATATAAATGAAAAGAGTCTACGTATCCACCACCGCTATGCCACGCCAACTCCAAAGCCAAGGTACGAAGTTAAATTTTCAAAAGTTAAATTTTCAAAAGTTCTTTTGCTCATCATTGCTCTTTCTATTGACATTGACATTTCTCTTTGCTCTTGACAAATTACATGATTTCTATTGCGAAAGAAAAAAAAATGATTTACTTTATTTATTGATGCAATACACATGTACCATAGAGCTATTGACTACGAGGTTTTGACACACTGTATGTGAATATGGAAAGGATAATATAAACTCTAGAGGACTTGGAAGAGGACCCCTGTGATAGAATACATGAGATTCATTACGAATTTATAAGCGATCGAGAATGTCAGGATTGACTATGAGTAGAATACTAACAACATATATTTTGGATAGTCTTTAATGGCCTTCAAGTTGATCAATATTCATGGTTTACATCATGTTCGTTTCTTTAAGAGTTAATGGTGATACTTTGGGATGGTTATAATGTTAGTATAGCAATTGGAAAGGACACTAATTCTTTTTCGGATGTCTAAAGTCATAAAAAAAACTGAATGTTAAGGAAAATGATTTAAAAGTGGATTTATATGTTATAATAATGAGAGATTTTGATGTGATCTTAGGCATGGACTGATTTAGTAAGAGCGAGAAAGTATAGAGTGTCCTATAAAAAGATAGTGTTCGATGCATTAATAATATGAGTTTGTTTTTCTATGGAGCAAAGGCTAGTACTATACCCCGAGTTGTCATCGGGAAAAAGGGCAATAGAAAGTTTAAGAAAAGAAATTGTTTTGAGGTATTTGGATAGTACAATAAGTTACCGATATTTTGGCTTGATGGACAATTTGCTAATTACGTTATTCGAGACTATGAAATATATTTTTAGGAATTTTCATTTGGGAGTCCACTTTGGATAGACAAATAGAATCCACCATTGACTTTTTACTTAGGATGACACGATATCAAATTCACCAAATAGACTAGCGGCGAAGGAATTATAAGAGTTAAATGTGCAATTACAAGCATTATTGGTTAAAAGACTTATCGACTTAGCGTATCATTATGTGGAGAGCCGATCATGTTTCAAGACGAATCAAGCTATGGAGTGTATAAACTACATGGAGAATTTATTGGATTACAAAACAAGTACCCGATGCTAAGAATAAATGATTCATTTGATTACTTAAAGGATCTAGTGTCTTATTTAGGATCTATTTGAGGTCTCGATATCACCCACTGAATTTCAATGAATTTAAATTATGGTTAGACTATGTATTATAATTTTAGTCATATTTGTTGCCATGTGAGGAATATAAGTGATCTAGTTAAAGTTGAAGTTATTAATTAATGGAGTATAGTTACGATTGTGAATGAAGTTCGAGGTTTCTAGAGTGAATGGAATATAGTTAAGAGTTCAACACCAAGGACTAGAGTAACAAGAAAATGTGAAGTTTCAGTGGATGAAGAAGCGTGCGGAGAATTTCTAAGAAGTTAAATAAGGATTGACTAGCGTACCAGTAGAATAAGAATAATTGGTGAGAGGGTTCGCTAAGTCGATAATTCAAGGTTGTAACACCTTTTAGTGGATTGAAATCAATTATTACAACAATGGTTGAGCGACTTGTACTTAGAGATAAGATTAATGAGACACAAGTGACATATAAGTTTTATGCAAGATGAGAAACCATGATCTAATTGAAAGCCTCAACATATTTGTTTTAGCTTCTAATGGTGTATTAGGCTACGAAGGAATTTTGGTTATATCTAGGGACGAATAACTAAGAACTGAGATATTAGAATAAGCACATTATACACCGTACACCGCTCACCCACGAGTTACGATTTAGCTAGATCTGTGAAATGTATTTTTGGTGGAGGGATATGATAGAAACTATCAACACCTTGTGGATAGATACATGACACGTCAACAAGTTAAGGTCAAGCACCAACGACCGTCTTGATTTGTTTTAGGACACTTGTTATCGTTGAGCGAAAGTTGAAAGCATATAGATATTGACTTTGTTATAGGTTTGTTGCGACCCGCTAAGGAAAATCATGTTGTATGGATTATTATGGACCAATTGACCAAATTAGCATACTTGATGCCAGTCAAAATGACATATGGTTTAGAATAATTTTCCCAATTATACGCAAGTGAAATAGTGAGATTATTGAATATGGATACTAGGTTCATTTTAAATATTTGGAGAAGCTCGAAAACTTTCATGGGAATAGAGTTAAGTTTTAGTACAACATATCATCCACAAACGAATGGACACACTTTGAAAGAACAATGCAATTCTATAGGACATGTATTTTGGTTTTGAGGGATGATTGAGACGCATATTTACCTTTAGTGGAGTCTGCGCTTATAACAACAATAACTAGGACACAATTGAGCCAAAGACAAGGCAACTTGAGAATGAGATGATGAGTTTGTAGCAAGATACTTGGACATGATTGGAGTTTGAATCAAGTTAACTAAATTTCGAGGACGAAATCTTTTAAGAGGGGAGTTTGTAACACCCAAAAAAAAAAAGTATATTTAACTAGTTAGATGGCCCATTAGTGAATTATTATTATTATTATTATTGGGTTTATTATCCAATTACTTGGCCCAAGATAGGAATCCTAAGGTGTTTGGGAAACTAGCTAGGGTAATTATATTAGGACTCTTTTGTTATTAAGGTTTTATTATACCACATTAGAGGGGACCAAACCAAAAACACGTTCCAGCTCTTTCTCTGCGCCACCACAGCCCCATCGTCTACCATACAACCTCGACGAAGTTTCTCTTCAACGTCATGATCCCTCAATTGCCTTCCCTATTTCATTCTCAACTCCTAAGGTAATTTTCTTATAAATTTCGAACCCCAATCTATGCTATTCAGAAATTTATGAAATTTTAATATGTTATTCATCATGAAGTTTTTATTGTACTGTTAAAATATCATACTAATTGGATGCGTACTTTTGTAGTTATTGAATTTCCAAACTAAGATGCCAGAATTTATGCTATTCTCTATTTTCGTTTTAGAAATTCCAAAACCCTACTTATACATATCCAAAATTCGTGAAATTTAAATATGTTATGTTATCGTATGTTTAAAATATTCAGTTAAAATTTTATATACTTTTGAGTTGTATTTTATTTTATATGAAATTCGCATTCAAGCTTTCCAAATCTTAAATATACTCTGTTTCTGATTTATAAATTCTAGAAATCATGTATAGAGACCTTAAAAATATATGAATTTTGTATATGTTATGTATTATAATGTTTTCTGCCCTTTTGTAAAATATCAGATCATTCCAATATATATTTATTTAAATATTAACTATTTTCCAAGACATTACAGTTTTATCCATGACAAACGTTTCAGTTTATAAAATTCAAAACCTAAAGTTAACGAAGTTAATATATTATTATTTTTGGATATGCTATACTATGGTACGTCCATTATACGGCGTTAAAATTTCAGATCCGATAGTGCTATATTTATTTAAACATGATTTTTCTTCCATAGCTGTGCATGATTTTTTTTACAACAATTTCAGTTTCACAAATTCAAAACTCATAGCTAAACCTTTCGAATCTTCGTGAAATTTTTATATGATATCTATTTTTGAATTGATTATCTACTGTAAAAATATTGAATAATTGCAGTAAATTTTTATGAGAAAATATTATTCGATCTCAAGCTGCAGAGATTTAGTATTGTTCGAACCTACCAAGTTGAACCCTAAACCTTAGGAAAATACCGTGAGCTTCCACGAATGTTATTTTAGTGCTTCCCATATCGAGGTTAATACTTAAGTTTTGACTTCTAGGACTAAGAAGTATTCATTTCCATGTTAGGCGACGAGGACGGCGAGCTCGAAGTTCAATAGGGATATTGCATCAAATCATTCTACTATTTTTCAAGCAAAGTTTCAAGGTGGGGTTTGTTTTCTAAACTTTATTGTCCTTGTTAAATGCTTAGATTATTTTGCATGAATGTGTAGTACATTTTCTTAGGCACTATTGAGCCGAGGGACTCAAGAGGTCCGGGGTCGATGTATCCTCGAGGTAGAACCCTGCGGTGCAACTATTGTCTCGTCTATGGTTTTTCATAAGATCTATGCTATGTCCTATTGGATTGTATTTGCATGCTTATGTGAGATATCTGTGTATTTAGCTTGGACAATTTATACTCCATTGAGCTGTGTCTCTCACCCCACATATATAATCAGATTTTTCAGGTTAAGGAGTTGGCGATGGTTATTGGCGGTGGATAAGGGGTGGCCTATGAAACTACTGGAGTAAAGTCTTTTTATTTTCTAAATGTTGTTTTCAAACTGAGTAAGAAATTATTATACGAATTATGATTTTCCTATGCAACTACTAGAGTGATGTCTTTTTTCTAAATGTTAATTTTCGAATTGAGATAATAAACGATGAATTGCTATGATTTTCTAAGTTTATTTATGTAAACAGGCAAAAAGGGATATTTCTTTTATATTATATTATACATTAGTAAATGTACGAATT
Organism: Rehmannia glutinosa; assembly: GCA_016081115.2. Taxonomy (NCBI): domain Eukaryota; kingdom Viridiplantae; phylum Streptophyta; class Magnoliopsida; order Lamiales; family Orobanchaceae; genus Rehmannia; species Rehmannia glutinosa. The sequence goes on along the minus strand of JABTTQ020000627.1, from coordinate 196,451 downwards.
TCTTAGAAATAAATGAATATATGAATTTTCTACACTTTATAATTTTCTTCCGTTATTGCTATTGAATTTTTAATGAAATATATTTACAGGCCTATTTTCTCTTATAAATAAAAGTATGAACGCGATATTTTTCAAAGTCTTTCACTGTCAAACGGTCTGTTAGAATTATACGTAGATGTCAAATTTTATTCCAAATATGTTATGCGATTGCTTCCGCTATAATTATTGTTCTTTGAAAATTAAATAACTCGTTTTAACGAGATGTATTTCTAATGAAAAAAAAAACATTTGATAAAATGAACGCTTGCGTATATTTTATAGTTAAAAATTTCGGAGCGTTACAAATGTAAATGCAATAAAGTAAATGAGACACGAATTTATAGTAGTTCGATGATGGGGTAACTCTTCTACGTCAACTATTCTCTAACTCGAGGAATCCACTAAGTATCAAGTAACTTAGATACAAAGTACAAAATAATCCCAGAAGCTCACAACTACTGCAACATTTGTTCATAACAACCCTCTTACAGCTCTGTTCTGATTCAATCCTGAACCTTATCACAAATTCTTCAGGAAATGTGAACCCCTTCTAGGTATTCAAACTTGCTCCTCTTCAATTTATTGAATCAATTTATTGATTCAATTTATTGAATCAACCTCTATCTTTCACCTGTGTGTAGGATAAGCTATTTCGATATGAGCTTGAAGATTTTTCAGTTGAAGGTTGAGAGAGATTTTTGCTCGATTTTTAGCTTATGTTCTATATCTTTCGTGTCACGTGTTTTGCTTGTCTTGCTCGTATATCTCTCTATAAAATATCTCAGCTTTTATAGTGCTGATTTAATTTTGTCCGTTGAAGAAAATGAAAAACTCAAATCACACTGTTGGACAGTTGGCATGTCCTTTCCTTGCAGCTTGATGTTGACCCTTTATTGTATGCTTCTGCCTTCTGCATCTGTCTGAAACAGGTAGTCTTGCAGGTGTTTTCCATTGGTTTTATCTCTTTTTCCATTATTGAATGATTAACACCTTTAAGGTCAAACATAGGACTTTCGAGTACTTTAATGAAATTCTTTCTTGGACTCAGTGCAACAGAAATACTCAGTTGACTTGAGCCTTAAATATGCTTAACCCCACTTGACTAATCTTAGAGTCTTTTGTCTGATAAGTGTTTTGAATGACTTTTGTTTGGACTCTTCAGACAATATATTGTGTCAGACATAAATGTTATTACTCTAATGAGAGTCTTCTGAGTCATCGAAACACAGTCGTGAGTCTTCTGAAATTTTGATACTCAGTTGTGAGTCTTCTTAAATGCTTTCAACAAGTCTTCTGCATATTAACTTGCTTGTATTGAGTTAGCCAAAATCCTATCGCATATTAACTTGCTTGTATTGTGTTAATAACTCAATACAAGCAAGTTTTAAGGTTTTAAGGTGTGCATATCAAGTAAATAATTCTAGTAATTATTGCTTATGTAGTTTCTACCATTCCCATCATATGATTTTCTTTGCTAAAATCTCGGGGCTTTTGGTAGCTCTGTTTGGACTTTCTGAGTATTTCTATTTGGAGTCTCTTTGATGGACTCTTCTAAAATTAGTTTCGGTTGTCTTTTCAAAGATACTCGGAGATGGCTTCTTACCTTTTCCCTTATATCCAAGGCCAACATGGTTGTGATTTTATTTTTGAGTGGGTGTAGATGCAACATATGGTGCTTTGGATTTTGGACTCCTCATTGCTTGAGGATCATTTCTCCATAACCGCTTGGACTTGAGCATACACAAATGAATTAATCCTATGCCTGTCTTGCCACCACTTTATTTTTGAATCATTATAAATTCATCCAATGATTTAGATGCCTTAGTGAATGATGCAATCACATTCCTTTTCCCTCTTTTCTGTAGCAGCTAAGTCTGCTTGGATCTTGGCAATTTTAGCCTCCAGCTTTGTGTTCTCATCAGCTATGTGACTTAGAGTGCTCAGCTCCTTAGTCAGCTATGAGTTTTGGCATTTAAGCTGGTTGTTTTCTTCATTTAGGAGTGTGTGAGAGGTTTTTATGTGCTCAAAATCTTTCATCATTTTTCCAATAGAATCGTAAATATCTGTGGGTGATGAAGTGTTTGTATCACTATCATTATCACTTGAATCAGAATGAGATGAGTTAGAGTGTACCTCATCTTCTTGATCTTTGGAGTCTTGTTCTTTTTTCATGAGGCATATCAAAGCCTCTTCCTCTGTATCACTGGAGTAGTCAACTTCACTACTATCTGACTCTGCGAGTTCCTTGCACTTGGCTGTTTCAGCAGTCTTCGCAACCATCAGGGATTTTTTCTTTTCATGTCTTCTCTCTCTGAAGCCTTTTCTTTCTACTTCATTTCTGTACTTGTTGACTGGTGGATAAGGACAGTCAACAACAAAGTGTCCTGGTTGCCTGCAATTCCCTCTCTGCAAGTCAACTCTTTCAGCTCTCTGATACTCAGTTCTTTGATGTTCAGCTCTCTTGAGTGGTCTGTCCTCCCTTGCTTTGGAAGGGGCTGAGTGTCTTCTTGATGATTCACCCTTGTTTCGCTTGTAGTTCTTATTGAAGAAATTATTGAATCTTTTAACCATCGGGGCAATCTCATTCTTGGTCTATGACCTCCTTGGATTCAACTCTCTTTGCTTCACCAGACCATGAGTGCAAAATTGTCTTGGGTACAACCTGTCTCTTCTTGTTCTTTCCTTCTCACTCAAACTCATATGCTTTAAGATCGGAGAACAATTCATGGTTAGATGTTCTTGTAATATCCGTGGAGTGTCTCGTGCCATAACCTTCATTTCTCATTCAACTGGGAGAGACCTTAGGATTTTCATATACATCTCTTTCTATGTAAATCTAGCATCCGATTGATCCAAATAAGCTTCACCCAATCATTTTAAAATTTTCAAAATTTTGAACAACAATAGTTAGCTTATTTTTCTTGATTTGATCGGACCTTCACAAATCAAGATGAGTTATTCCCAAATCTCCTTGGCCGTTTTACAAGATTTAACTTTATTAAACATGGCCTTATCAAGAGCTTTGTATATCCTTGGCAACATTGTCAAGGTTGTATCTCTTTCGATCATCATTTTTCCATTCACAATGTGGTTTGTCCACCTTGGCAGGTCTAAGCTCTTCAGGTGCAACATCTTCTCCTTTGGCATGAGCATCCATTCTTACCGTGCGCTGTATTAACCTTTAGGATTTGAAGTAGGCCATCCTCAATCACGAGCCACATTTCATCATGCAAGGCTGATAGATGAACCTGCATACGTATTTCCAATCATCAAATTCTTCAACAGTGAACATTGTTGCGAGTTAGATTTGCTTCCATGAAAATAACTTTGCTTTTGAAATAAAAGCTTTAAAAACTCAAGTGTTGATTCTTTGAAAAAGAATGAGATCTAGTTCAGTAACCAGTGCGGAAACCTCAATGAACCAACCGCTCTGATACCATTTGTAGGTCCCAAGGGGTGATGTGAAAAGTTTAGAAGGGGGATTGAATAAACTTTACAAACTTTTCAATTTTAGTCATTTTAAAATAATTTCAGAGTTAACTCAAATCAGCTAAGTCCTTGAGGGACAACTAGGTTAGCTTACACAATAAAGCTACCCACTCAACAGACTCGACTAAGCTGTTGATAATATAACTTAGCTGTTTTCAGCTAACACTTAGAAGTGCAGTTGATTTGGTTTTACCCGTGGAAGACTTTTCACCCTTATAGTTTTAAGTACGTTTTTCAACACTTATTTTAGCAATGGTTATTATCAAAGAGACTTAAGCAATTTTAACTTATCAAAAATATAAGATAATGCAAGAATTAAATTGTCTTTGAAAAGTAAATAGACACAATCGATTTTTATAGTGGTTTGAGGATGGAGCAATTCTTCTAGTCCACTCTTTTCCAACTCCTGGAGAAATCCACTAGGTAACTTGACTTAGTTACAAAGCAATTTACAGTACGATTCATCTTTGATCACACAGCCTGCTCACGGGGACTCGAAACTTCTTCACAAGACAGTTGTCACGATACTTGACTCCTTCAAACCTTTGGATTTGATCGCCTAGCCCTCCAATAGGTTCAAAGCACCGGTTCGATTTGGAACCTCATTACTTCTCCTTCAACCTTGGATAGTAGACCCCTTTGTTCTTGAAAATAATTTTTCCTCTTCAACTAATGAAGTAGTCTTTCCTTCACTGAGTATGTTGGATTGATTTCCTTCGAGTTTAGGCTTGAGGATTTCTTTAAAAGTTTGAGAAATGTTTGTAAGTTAATTGATTAATTGCTTGTATGCTTGTGTTAAACTCGGTAATCTTCTCTCACTTGATTCCTCAGCCTTTTATAGAGCACATTTGAAAATATGTCTGTTGAAGAGATAGACATAATTTTCAAATCACACTTCGTAGGTTGTTGGCTTGTCTTGTCTTGCTGGAGACCGTACATTGATTTTAATGCTCTGCAGCTTTTCCTTAAACTCTGCAGAATTTTAGGTGATTCTCATTGGTCCCTTGCCTTTTGCACTCTTTAGCAAAACAACTTTATTCTTTGGCGACGACACATGCCTATTTCCAACAAAACCTTGACTTTTCTTGACAACGGATCTCTTTTAGCTTTCTTCGAGTCTTGTCTGCTGCATACCCCTTTGACATTTGATTCCAATCATTTTGGAATGACTTAGTGTCGATCCAACCTTGAGACATCTTTTCTGTCACTTGACTGAGTCTTCACTTCACTTCACTCACCGACACACTCTTTGGGTCTTCACTTTAATCTTTAGTTGAGCATTGTAATCTTCAACTTGGTGATTTCAACTCGGCTCATGTAGCCTTATCTATTACAAGTTGCATTACATTTGAAATGGGGTTCCAACTTCCTAATATAAGTTTTACATGGTATCGTCAAAATCTATACATAAAGTTTCCCAACAGTTTTAATGAGGGGCCTGATAGCGTTAAGCTACTTCACTATGGGCAACTCCTAGGAACTATAGATAGCGTGAAGCTACCTCAATCTGGGTTTTAATGAGGGGACCTGGATAGCATTAAACTACCTCACTGTGGGCAACCCCTGACATCATTGTGACTCGAATGTTTGTGGATTTGCTTTAGGGGATTCCTTGTGCATAAGTTATTAGTTATCATCTATGTAAGTGTGCTACACATATCTGGATAGAAAACAAAACATTATGCATACTTTAACTATCTTGGCAAAGAGAAATATGTAAATACTCGGCTCGTAGATCGGAAAAAATAAACTAAGTAGCTTGGCATCTTAAGAGATGCTAAATAAATAAAACATGAATGAAATATTGAAGCCCACCGGTGGGGGTCCCGGGTGAACTAAGGCCGAAATAACATTAATCACTCCAGCGATATTTGGGTTTTGCCACTCCTGCAGGCGTTGCTCCGGATGATGCGGAAGTGGGGTGAATCATGCTTTTGCTATCCGGGATTCTTGTGCGGTTTGTGTTGATCTCGAAGTCTTTTAGGTAGCCTCTTTGGATCAATTTCTCGATGTCCCTCTTTAGTTGGAAAGATTTTTACGTAGCATGCCCTTTATCTTGATGGAAGCGGCAATGTTGATCGAATTGAGCCTATTTTGGGGTTGACCCTCATCTCTCTGGGGATGCTCTATGATTCCTTACCTTTAGGCCGCATACATAACTTCAATCGGAGTACATTCAACGGGGTGTATTTACGTTTGACTTCCCATCTTCTTGACTCCTTCTTGTTGTCCCTCTTGGGACTTGATTTTTCTTCTTCTCTTGTTTTTCTCTTTTGGCCTACTGATGGCTTGGTGGCTTCTTCCACCCGAATATACTTCTTGGCCCGACCAAGTAACTCTTCAAAGAGCGGGGTTTTCCCTCTATGGACTCCTTAAATCTTCCATGACGGAGGTTCTATTGCAAAATCCCGACAAAGTTTCATGTTGCACATTGGCTACTTCATTGACCCATCTGATTGTCTTATATTTTAGAATTTAATGTTGATTCAGTAGAACCATATAAATCGGCCTTTTTAATAGATTATAACTATCAATAAAATAAGAATGGTAAAGAAAGAGATGCACTTTCTGGTCCACAAAACCGATTAATATAGCTTCTCAAGGGCTCTTCCTCCTTCTACTTGATCTGGAAAAGATGGTCCATGGTCTTCAGGCATTTCCTATTGATGGAGAATTGATTCATGAAGCTATCAATGAGTTTGTTCATCCGGTCAATAGACTCAATTGGGGTTGGTTGATCCAAGAGAGAGCTCGTTTCGTCGGGTGGTTCTAAAAATATTGCAATAGGTCGTGTATACGTCATGTCGTCAAAGTCGGACTTAGCGTAAAACTTGTCCAAGTGTTCTTGTGGGTCTCTGTTTTGTCGTATTCCGGGAGATTGGAAGTCTTTGTCCTCGAAGGGAGAGGCTCCGCTAGCACGTTTGGGGTGAAGGACTTCTTCTTACTACGATTGTTGCCCTAGAGTTGGCACGGCTAACATGGGAGCTCTCGACTCCACCGCTAGAAGGTGATCACGTGCCCACGGGGTTTTGGTTGTTGTCCCAGGGCACTCCTCGTCGTTTCCTCTCCATTTTCTCGTTGGATCTTCTCCCATTCGGGGTTATCATCCTCTTCTACTCCTCCAACATAGTGTTGATTATTGTCCGCTAGTGGAGCATGGTGCAGGGGTGCTCCAGCTGTGACTTCTTGTTCTCTTAATAAGTCTTGGGCTATTTTCCGAGAAGCCTCTTCCAACAAATCATGTAATGCCTCTCAAGTTAAGCAGACTTCCTTCCCCGCGGGAGTAGGGGAGGCGAATGACGCTCTAGCCATCGAGAGGGTCTGCTCCTTGTACTCTAGCTCCAACATTCCGGGAGTTAGTAACCGTCGTCTGGGATCGTGTTTGCATTCTTGTGTTTCAGCAGAGTTCCCATAGACAGTGCCAAAATGATGCTGCAAAAATACTTACAACTTACTCCAAGTTGAGACGTTGTGGGTCGATGGACCCGACTCCGATTTGCTAAATATCCAAGAGGGGAGAACCGACGTACAACACGCAAATAGGGTTAGAAGGGCCCCGGGATTGTCCCGGGAAAGCTCCTCCGATGCTTAAGTCAGCAAAGTGTAAGAAGATAATCCAGAGCACAAGAGCTAATTAGCAATTGAAATGTACTAAATGAAAGATTAACTAAGGAGGGAGCTATTTATACCTGGGACATGGGCTTGTTAACGCCGGGGGATCTATTAAGGCTATGTGGGTCTATTAAGGCTATATGGGCCTATTAAGGCTCTATTAATAGGCCGACTTGAATATTAATTCCTGCAGCCCAATAATAATAATAATAATAATAATAATAATAATAATAATAATAATAATAATAATAATAATAATGCAATTAAATATGAAAAAAGAGAATTATATTTTACCCCACAACAAATATATTTCTAGGGGAAGGGTTATATGAGACCAATGCCTTAGGTAAGTACGTAAGACCAAATCTGGACCACAAATCAACAAATTTCAATGACTAATAATAAATATGCTTAAAATATGTAAAAATACCTAATAAAATTGATAAAGGGGGTATATTAGTCGAAACTAATCAATCATATCCGATGAAATTAGGGATGTTACACACAATAACATAGATGTTATCTTACCATCTAAAACCATAACAAAACAACGCAATATTTGTAAGCAACAAATATACAATATCTAAGCAACATATTTGTCATCAATACGCAACACAGTTGATATAAAAAAGCAACAAAAGTACATATATACAAGACATATGACCTATTTAAATCAACAGATTTGCACCCATCTTAGAAACATTGTCTACTTAAATAAGCAAAATAATTGTCTTTAATAAACAACACAGTCCACATAAAAAACAACATACTTACTGAGCAACATTGTCTGCCTAAATAAGCATTATATTTGTCATTGATAAGCAACATAGTGACATAAATAAGTAACAGAATTACATATATATAAAAAGACAAATCGAAGGGAATAGTTTGTGGTTGCAACATTGTCTGCCTAAATAAGCAACATATGTGTCCTCAATAAGCAACATATTTCGCACATTGGAATGCGCCAATATTAATTGCAAGTTTGACTGTGAAAGGAAAGAAAGAATTTCAGAGATACGGTTTCAAACATATCCAAAAAAAAAGCAGCATATTTGTCTTCAATAAGCAACATATTTGTCTTCAATAAGCAACATATTTCTCACAACGGATGAGGTCAAAGATATGGTTTCAAACAAATCTCAAACAATCCGGAATGTGAACAGGCACTACCAAAATAACTCCCATTTTTTACCGATATTCAAACAAAATTACCTACTTATCCTTAACAACCATTAATTAAATAAAAACTAAAATAAAAATCAATTAAATCTGCATCGTTAAAAAGAAGAGGTCAATGCTCCAGTTTTGATCTCACGTACTTATTCAAGTTATATGGACTCACCAGATCCAAATCATATATTTCTAGTAGTTCAGGACTTTGAATTAATGTGACTAATATGTGTCATAAATATATGTTTTAAAAAAGATATTTATCATAAATAAGAAATATTATATATCAACCTTATATATTAAATGAAAAAACAATATGACACATGTCATCACCTTATTATTTTGAGACACGTGTCAACTCCTCTTTATCTCAATTCCACGTGGTGGCTTCGCATTTATCCATATGGCAACATATATTTACACGTATTTTCAATATTATCCATATATAATCTAAATGATAACAAATAATCCAAAAATAAATGATTCTATCTGCACATTCTATTTTCTTCGTGAATCAAATATTCTATCTATACGGTTTATTATGATCTAAAAGGTAAATATAATCCAAAAATCAAATCTTCTATTTATTACGATCTAAACAATCTATCTATATAATCTAAAGAGTAAAATACTCTAAAAATGGAAGATATACTTATTGGATACTTTTGATTGATACGTTTAACACAGTTAATTAAGTTATTTTTTAAACTCCAAAACACTAAATATATTCAATCATGGAAATATACAATTAATTTATGGAAACTAATGTGAAAATGTAACTATGTAATTAAAAATAAAAAAAACATGTTATTGAGGCAAACCAAAATACAAAAAAAAAATTAAAAATAGCTCAAATTAAATAAAATTAGCACAAATCCGTGTAACACACGAGTGTTTTTCTACTATATAATATATGAGTAATTGTGGTTAGTTATTGAAATATACATCATGACGAAAGAAATAGATAAACACTTGTATGAAACCTTCTCACGGATTTGAATTCATGAGACGGAGGCCCATGTGGTCCCCTTTCTTTCTCTCTCATTGTTCCCTCTCTCTCTCTCTCTCTCTCTCTCTCTCTCTCTCTCTCTCTCTCTCTCTCTCTCTCTCTCTCTCTCTCCTCTCCTCTCATGGTCCCCCTCCCTCTCCTCACACCCCAGTCCTCTCGTGGTCCTCTCTCTCTCTCTCTCTCTTTTTCTACATGCATGAAACTAAGGAAAAAGATGAAGAAAATAAAGTATCATTTTTTACAAAAAACAATATCACTACTTATGAAAAAAGTATCACATTTAGACTCCAAAAAAATCACTTTTTTTTAAATAAAGTATCACTTCTTATGAAATATCACTTTTATTAAAAAAAAATAAACTTTTTATGGAGAAAGTTACACTTCTTATGAAAAAAGTATTACTTATTATGAAAAAAGTATCACTTTTTCGGAAAAAACAAATTGGCTTTTCAATTAAAGAAATGCATCATTTCTTATGGAAAAGTATCACTACTTATTTTTGAATAAATTCGAATATATATATATATATATATATATATATATAAATAAATAAAAAAGAGAGTTGTCCTGATCACAGGCTGATCAGGTAGCCAAAAACAAGTAAGCCTGAAAAAGAGTTCGAAAGAAAAATGAAATGGTCACAAGCCGACCAGATGGCTGAATGGTTGGGGCCTCGTTAAAACTTCCCAAGGTAAAACACACCCTTGTGGGAAAAATCCTTGGCACGAAAAAGAGTACCCACCATAAAAGAAAAGTAGGCGTCCAAAAATACAACAAGAAAAGCCGGACGCATTAGTTAACGAACCTATAGTTGGACTGACCAACATAGTCTTCCGTGAGAGACTGCACAATATCCACAGGCGGGACGCTCCACCAAATCCCAAAGTATCACTACTTATTAAAACAAATATTATTTTTATTTAAAAATTTTATTTTTTATTATAAAAGTATCAATTCTCATTAAAACAAATATTACTTTTTATTAAAAAAGTGTAATTTCTTATTAACACTAGGTATCACATCTTATTAAAATAATATCACTTCTTATTGAAAAATTATCACTTTTTATTAAAATAATATCGATTATACCTGAAAAGTATACGTTTTTAGAGTAACAATATTGATATTATTTACAGAAAAATATTACGATTATAAGTGAAGAGTATTATATTTTACTATTTTAGTGACATTTTTGAATGTAAAACCTTGTGTGTGTAGAGAGATGAGAGACGTGAGGAGGAGAGAGAGAGAGAGAGAGAGGGGACCACAATATGATAAGTGGGATGTGAAGAAAGTGAGGAGGGCGAGAGAAGTGAATGTGAGAGAAATGGACGTAAGTTAGAGAAGAGAAAGAGGAGGGGAACCACGAGAGGCTCCGTCTCACGACGACCTGGATCGGTGAGACGGTCTCACAAAAGTCCTCCTCAAGAAAGTATTTTGTCATGGAGTCTTGACAGAATAGGACTTTCAGGACTCGTTTGCGAGTGTTGATGGGATCAATAAAATAATTTGGATATGTTAGGATTATATAATATAGTTGAGTTATCTATCATGTTTGGGAAGTATGAATGTGATGTGTAATTATTTTACTAGAATAACAATATTTTGTTTGACATTGATGATAAAATTGGATAAGTGTTCAAATTGACCAAATTACCCCATATGAAAAATAGAAACATAATACTATCCTCGTATACGAAAGAAAAATTTCTCAATGATAGTTCACAAGAGGATTGAAGTTGGGTGAGATTATATAATTGTACCTCCATGACCTAGACCATTTATCAATCACGAATGAGGCACAAAAGCGGGTTCAGATTAGCATTACGGGCTTTAGTCAATGATCCCAAACAATTGATAAATTTGTAGTAAATAATATATTATGATTAATCGAGTTTCCAAACGAGTCCTTATTGGATAAAAGTAACAAACTAAATTTACTCAAATTAACAAAAGAAATGGCATTACTTTTAGATGATAAAATCGAGTTGATAAGATGATCATCCAAGAGTGTGGACACCCTGTACGTTTCAAGTTGAATTGATCCTTTGTTCCAATGAGATTATCCTGTGCAGGGTACACAGTCACACAAGTCTCACAATTAGTAATTTATTAATATAATATACTAAATAATTTTTATTGGGTGCAATTAAGTTGCATCCATATTTGAAATAATAAGGAGTCATATTTAGATGAGGTTTATCTAAAAACTTCTCCATTAGGACTCTAATCGATATATGGGATTGAGATATATATATATACATATATATATATATTGATATCTTCCCAAAATACCGATCCAATTGAGAATATCGTCCCCCACATAAAAATAATAATCTCTCTATACGCTTTTCTTCTTGGAGAATCACCAAAGTTCTCCCGAGGGTTTAAGGTGTGCATATCCGAGTGGCGGATCCGAGAAATTGAAAATGGGGTACGATAATTTTTAGGTTAATCGTAGTTAGATTTTATAATTTTTTTTTTGGAGCAAAGTGTTTGTAGGGGAAAGAAATGTGGGAAATTGTGTAAAAAAATATGTAAGATATTTTGATTTTTTTATTTTATTTTATTGTTAAAAATACCATTTTATATAAAAATTGGGGGTACAAAATATTATTAATATTATTTTTAAACTAATTTTTTATTTTTTTCCAAATTGGGGGTAAACATTGTACCCCCAAACATACTAGTGGCTCCGCCACTGTGCATATCAAGTAAATAATTCTAGTAATTATTTACACCAACGAGAAAGGCGGTTCGTGATCTTGTTCGTGTTTCAACCAATCTACGGGATTCGTTCATTGTTTGGGGTTCAATCAAAAGGAGGCTTGTAGACGGGCTCAATCCTGTCTACGTGGATCGATAGTTCCGCTGCTAATAGGTATACTCGATTCACCTTATATGTGCAAATATGTAATTTGTGATTTAAAGTTTCGACCCATATTTGCTAACAGTGGTACCAGAGCCATGAGGCTCGATCTCGCCTATGTGATGTGATGACACCCGAGCCGAGCTGGAAGAAATTCATCCAAGTCATCAGTCCAACACACATCCGAGTAGGCGACCTGCGGTGACGTCGGCAATGGTGCGCGACGACACGTCACGAATTAGGCTCGCCCATTACCGAGCCCAACCGCAACACGGCCGCCGAGCCCCGAGCCCCGAGCCCAAATTTCGACAGGAAACGCATGCGCGACAGCCTCATAAAAATAATCACACGCCCATGCTTAACGCTTTATTGGTATCAGAAACTGCCACATGTCAGAGAATTATGAAGAGAAGTCGACAAGTGGCAAGTTTTGACTGACATGCTTGTGATTAGAGAGGGACATGTGTCTTTCTTTAATTATTTTACTAATTAATGAATAGTTAGTGCAAAGATGACTATTGAAAACCCACTTACTCGAAGGGGTATAAAAATTCTGATAGAGGGAAAACTGAGGAGGGGAGCAAGATTGTAAAAAAAGACCGACCCCAATAATTCGGCTCGGCATTATGCAAAAAGCGAAATTAGCCAAAAATAAATATATGTTACGCACGTTTATATTTCCACGTGTTAAATCTTTTACATATTTTTGCTTGTTGACCAAAACGCACGTCAACAAATTGGCGCTAGAAGGAGGGCCCGTATTGGTCGATCGGTTCCAAGCAAAAGCAAGTTAAGTCTTACTCGGATAAATGCACTTGTAAGATATTTGTTGAGTGAGAAGACTTGTCTATCTTTTCTTTGTGATGTTTGGCTTTAGATAATATTTCTTTTAGATCTTCTAAAGATATCATGGCACGTGAGGTTAGCAGGACGACTGTATTAGCTCGAGGAGGCTTTATTATCTAACTCGCTAATTAATGCATTATATGTTCTTTCATTGCTACTTACACTATAAGTTAGTACATTTTCACTCTCATTAGTTAGAAGCGCCAAATTACTTTGAGAGATTCTTAATAGATGGAGATGTGCTAATAGGGAGCGTGAATAGTGTTTCTAATTAGTTTGGACACACAGTTGAAGGAAATAAAGTTGCAAGTTGAATGATGGTTCTAAATACTTTGCAGCTATATAAGCTTGCGAAAAAGGGACAATCACTTCAAAATGGTTAGATTTATGATGGCGCAAATTGATTTATGTGTTTTGTTGTTGCCTACATCATAAAATATGTGTCTCCAAATGATTCTTCAACCTGTTACGAGCTTTAATTTGGTAACAAGCCCAAATTAGTGGGTCTGTGCCTATGTAAGTTCGAGCATATATGTTCTCAAGTGGAGAATCAAGTCGCACGATTTAGGTTTCCCCTCAAAGGAATTTCTTGAGCACATGTGAGGTTAAAAGAGATCTTAAAACTATGAGAGTTGCAAGATCCTTATGAGGTGCTCGTTTCTCTAGCGAGGATGTTGTATTTCATACTCATCTAGTAATCGTTGGGATAGTAGGAGCGACACTAACTCAATGGGAGCTAGTGTCTCACACGCACAAGGATTCTCAAATTCCATGAGTAAAATGAGTGAATATGAAATATTCCATCATCTATATGAGATTGAGGGGGTATCCTTGACAATTACTTTTGTGGATGTTGATGAGTCAATAAAATATGTGACTTCACTTAATGCCCTAAGTGGATAGTTGTTGCCAAGGAAAAGATGAGGCGAATGACTAAGAATAAAGTCTAAGAGCTTGTTAATCTTCTGTCTATATGCAAGACCATTTGAAACATGTGGTTTTGGATGGTCAAGTGCAATATAGATATATTGATTAACATGTGTGTAACTCGACTAAGGACGAAATATTTACACTTGTTAGAAAAGAATAAATTTTTACGAGATGTTTTCCTAAGTGGTGAGATTGCCTCAATTCGCCGACATGTTATCTATTATTGCCTTTTCGCTGTGTTTGTCCTGGATGATTGACGTTGATATAGTTTAGTGAAAGTTGAATTAGGAGATCTATATGGATCACCAGATGAATTTAAGAAGTGGAGTAAGAGCACATTGATTGCTGATCAAGAAGCTCCTGCTGTGACTTGAGTCATCATTGATTTCATCGAGCTATCATTTTGGTAGGCCTACGATGGTCAATTAATTAACTGAACATATGTAAGAGTTGTATCTCATTGCATATGGCAAAAATGTGATGACTGGAAAGAACATGGAGTTATCGCCACTCAGTGTTAGTTGTCTTTACACTCCATGGTCAAAGATCATATTCTTAGTCAAGAAACGATATATTTGGAAGAAGAAAAGAAATGCTAGCTAGTTTACGTAAGCACTGTAGAATTTTTGATGTGCGTACTCAACAAGTCATGCACTTAGCAGTGTGATTGGTGAGTGGATATCGAAGTGATCCATACGCTATTACGATGCCGACATGTGGGTACTTAGATATCTTAACAATTTGGTCTATGATTTGCTAGAGGCAAATTTGGCATCTTGAAATGATGCGCATTCCGCGCACATTCATGATGTATTTTGTTGTCTTTGTGATAGTAAAACCATATGGTTTGGGCGTCGGACATTGGTGGTAGACCAAACATACTTACTTGAGGCTTTACTTCACTTAAGAGCTTTTGCGCATAGTTAAATTGTTCTCAGGCATACTTCTACGACCGGTGTGGGCGCTGAACCCTTTTATGAGCCTTTGTTTGGAGAAATGCTCCAAAGGCATGTGAGTCACGTGGCCTATGAGAACATATTGTAATTAATGAGATATGTTGGATTATCATTATGTGTTTGGCATGCACTGATCACGTGGCCTATGAGAACATATTGTGATTAATGAGATATGTTGGATTATCATTATGTGTTTGGTACTTGAATGTTTGATACATGTTTTTATCTTAATTTTGATGATTTTATTTTATCACCAAAACAATGTTTTTAAAGGTTGTCCAAATACTCCTAAATGATTTAAAATGTTTTTAATATTTTCCTGGAGTATTTTCTCAAAGTATATTTTCGTCTATATTGGACAACGCTTTTAATGATTTTACGTTATTGAGCTTTCACTCTCAAACGATGTTTCTAAATGTTGTCCTAATACTTCCGATCGGTTTAAAATGTTTTTACTAAATTTTCTGAGTATTTCTTGAGTTTTATTTTCGACAAAAATTGGACAATATTTCTGCTCGTGATCGACCGTGCGCCCTATAGGGCAACCCGTGCACGAAGATGATGTTTTTAGAAATAGAAAATGAGACGGAAGAAAAAAGAAGCAGTCGGCCGATGCCGCCACGGGCGTCGGCCGAATGGCGATCGGCCGTCGCCAGTGCGACCGTGCACTGCAAGTGTGTTTTGAAACGAACGTTTAATCCTTGCAAAATCCATGAGGGGACCGGTTGGGGTGATGGTCGACGGCCGAGGTAGACGTCGACCAGGTCGCCCTGTGTTATTTTGCTGTGTATTCTTTTCAACGTCTATTTCTGTGCGACCGGTCGCCCTATGTTTTGACAGCAAATTTCTGACCGTTTGACAGCAGACAAACTTTCCTTAAATTGTGGGATTGATTTCTAACAGCTATATTCTTGATTTTAATTGTATTTTTCTGTAGATTTTCAATCCCCAAGAGGAGCCTATGCTTGATCAAACATCTCCTATAAATAGAGGAAGTTTTGGAGCAACCAATACAACAATTGAGATACAACACAACAAGATACACTTCAAGCAAACACTTGGTCTTTCATAGTCATTATTCTTGTTGTATAATTGCCTAGCTTATCACTTTCACATCTTTGAGGTCTAGGCTATTCTTGATTACACTTGCACTCTATTGTATTATTCATTATCGAGTTGTAATCTTGAATTTGTGGTCGTCATTCAAACACAAGATATCCTTGTGAGTGTTCTTGTGGTAAGAACACACTTGGGTGATCTAGGTGTTAGGTGTAAGAAGATTGTGGTAATCTTCTTGTTGAGGTGTTGAAGAATTTGGTATTCTTCAAGGTTGAAGATTGTGGTAATCTTCACAAGGTGCCGTTGGAGATTGTGGTAATCTTCAAGAAGAGATTGTGGTAATCTCAAAGGTGGTGTTGAAGAAGAGTGTGGTGCTCTTCAAGGTGTTGTAAGTTGAATTTGTATTAATTTTGGTAATTAATAAAATTCTTTTCTTTTTCAAATCCATCCCTGATATCTTTTGGGGTGGTAGAGGATTAGGCCCTAGTGGGTTGAACCTCTTTAAATCGACGTGTGTTGTTTACATTCCGCACCTTCATTATTTTGTTTGAGCATTCGGTTTAAAAAGAGGGCGAAATTGAAAAGATGGAGATAATCTATTCACCCCCCCTCTAGATTATCGTAGCCGCTTGGACTTACAAGTGGTATCGAGCCAAACTCTTTGGCAAGCTCGTTTCACATCGCGAGTGAAGAGAAACGATCAACGACTACGAACGAAGCTCATCTATCCGACCTCCACCACCAAGCCACCTCGGTTTGATTCCAAAAATTTTATATTTTGGAAAGAAAGAATGGAATGCTACTTACAAGGTTGCGGGTTCGACATTTGGAACACCGTCATTAATGGAGAATCCATTCCGACAAAGAATACACCACACACCTCTAAAGGCTTCAAAGAGCTCAATGATGAAGAGAAGAGAATCATCTCCTTAAATGGTAAAGCTCTTAATATTTTACATTGTTCACTTACCACCTTGGAATTTGATCATGTTGTAGGTATTCGATCGGCACATGAAGTATGGCAAAAACTAGAAGCCATCTATGAAGTATATGCAAATAAAAGGAGCAACTCAAAAGCATCTACTTCTCAAATGGATACAACATCAAATCCAACAATATGGGATGAGCCTCTTACAAATTCCGATGATGAAGCCGAAAAATGTCTTATGGGCATCGAAGAAGAAAACAAGGTAAGTTCTAAACCCTCTACTTCTTATGACAATGAATTGCAAAATGAATATAGTGACTTGCAAAATGATTATAATGAGCTACAAGATGAATTCCAAGACTTACTTGTTAAATACAAAAATTTGAAAAAGGAATTCATTGTTTTGAAAAATGATAAGGATAGTTTATTTACTTCCTATGAATCACTATCATGTGCTCACACCACCACTCTTGATAAGGTTAGAAACCTTGAGAAAGAAAATAGTACTCTTGTTGAGAATATTGATTGCATGAAAAAGGATTTATTAAAATCCAAATTGAGTACCAATAAAATGTCCAATATTGTTGATATTCATAATTGTGATAAAGGACTTGATCATAAGCCTAATGTTGTTAATCATATGAAAAAGGATCAAGTCAATATGCATATTGGTCATTATGCTCCTAGAATTATTACTTGTTTTTATTGTGGCAAAAAGTCATATGGCTAATTCTTGTCGGGCTAGAAATAGCTCTAAATATTGTTGGAGACCTAAAAATCTCAAAGCTAATCTTAAAGGACCCAAACACATGAGGGTACCACAAAACAATGTGCTATTAGGTACCCTAAAGCAAAAATCGAGAAAATTCATGCCACCAAGAAAACATCAAATGAACGTTTCATTTGATCAAAAAGGAGGAACTACTCTCAACAAAGCCAATTTCCAAGAAGAACATATAATCAAAAATGGGAAAAACACAATCCTTGAAATGGCAAAGACATCATCAACAAGATGATTTTCAAAGAAGAAAAACCATCAACCATGGGAAGGTAACAAACCTTGAAATGGAATAATCAAGGAAGTCATCATCAACAAAGTGACTTTCAAATGGGAAGATATCATCATCAACAATGGGAAAGACACAACCCATGGAAACGGCGAAATTGGTAAACCGTATCTCCCCATTTGTATATGCATTTTTCTTTTAATGCATGTTTTTAATTGTGTCTTAATTGCAAGATGATTTTTCAAATATTTATTTTTTTTTTAAAAAAATAGGTCTCTTATATATTTACGAGTTTCAATTTTTTTTGAAAGAGACCTTGCATGTTTTTCTAAAAACTCTTGAGCTTTTCATTAGACTTATGAGGCTTATTATCTCTTATGAAATCTTATAGCATAAGCTCTTTTGATATCTCATATTACTTGCCTACACTTGTATTTTCTATGCATATGTTGTCTAAAGAATTGTGTAGGATACATACTTCATACTCATTGGCTATTACGTCATCAAGTTTCTTAAACCATCGAGGTATGTCTACTCGTATTTTTCCTTAAAACTCGATTTTATGCTTATGCACATATCTTTCAAGATATTTCATTTTGACCCCTTAAGTGCCCCTAATTGAACTTGCAAATATTTTCTTTTTAAAAGGCACTACGTGTTTAGTCTCGATTTTATATGTTTTCCAAAACCCATATTTGTTGGATATAGTCCAAACTTATTTTTTTGCAAAGTTTTAAAAACTTTTGGGGTGAAAAAAATCGAATTTTGAAAACTGGGGAGAAAGAAAAATCACCTGGGATTTGGTCACGGCAGGGCGACCGGTCGCCCGCACCTCGACCGGTCGTCCCCTACCTCGACCAGGTCGCCCAGGGTTATTTTTCAACTTAAAATCGTTCTGTTCTTCTTCTCAAAACAGACGCACCAAAATCCCCAAACCCTTAAGAGCGATTCTTTCATCCCCTTTTCTCTAGAATCTTCAATTCTTCATCATTTTTCACGATTCTTGTTGCTAATCTTCTTATTTTCTCAAGTATCTTACATATATGGCACCTCCAAGAAATTCTACTGAACGAAATCCTCAAAAGAGGAGAAGGAGGCAAAGGGGTGAATCTTCTTCCAATCCCCAACAAGATGATATTCTACAAAGAGACCAACAAAATCGGCTACGTAAGAGGAGATTGTCGAATTAAGAGTTGGGGTTTCAAAATCGAGCATTCATTGGGACTCTAGTAAGTTATCACTCCTCTACGAGCCTCCTCTAGAGCTAATAGATTTCGATTTTTAAATAAACTTGTGGAGGAACATTATGAGAATATTGGATTGAATGATAAGAAAATTGCGTGCACTCGTATGGTTCGTTTTCAAGCATTTCATGATGAATTTCCTGATATTAGAGCTTACTTTGAAATTCAAGGATGGGTTTCACTTTGGGATAATCCGTGTTTGCACTATGATGACGAGCTTATAAAACTTTTCTATGCAAATATGTGGATTGTTGATGCTACGATAGATAATCCTTTGGAACTTCACACTTTTGTTAATGGTAGGCATTTTTCATGGACATTGGCGATATTTGTGATCACTTTAACGTGCAAATGATGGAGTAGTCAATGTGAATTGCACCCGTTGGGATGATATCATTTTCGGTGTCTCACTAGATGATGTGAAAACCTTTTTTAGGAGTATATCCCGGTGACATACTCGGCAATGCCGCCAAATTATCGGATTATATCTATCATTTGCTCCTATTGTGTATGGGAAAGGAAGTAAAACTTCCAAGTAATCTCGAACTCTTTCTCACCTATAAGATTGTTCGAGGAGAAAGAGTAAATTATGGGGCAATTTTTGTACATTGCTTGTTAGAATCTAGAAAGCTTACCAAGAAGAAATATACCTTGGGAAATTTGATTTGCCGACTCTTATACTTATCGGGATACCCGGAAAATGAAATGAATACCGAAATTGTCACAATGATTTTGATAATGCCAACATTCTACAAATGGTAAGAATGCGACGACATTTACCACGGGTTCCTACTAAAGCCGCTAGGGCGTGCCCGACATC
Organism: Rehmannia glutinosa; assembly: GCA_016081115.2. NCBI lineage: Eukaryota > Viridiplantae > Streptophyta > Magnoliopsida > Lamiales > Orobanchaceae > Rehmannia > Rehmannia glutinosa. The sequence continues at coordinate 176,470 of JABTTQ020000627.1, read as the reverse complement.
AACAACAACCTCGGGATGATTTCTTTAATGACAATGAGGTTGAAAATATTGGAAGAGGTGAGTTTGACGAACAAGGAGATGATGTGGGGGATGAAGAGGAAAATGAAGAAGAAAATGTGGGAAATGAACAAGAAATTAGGGAAGAAGAAAATGAGGAAGACGAGTTGGATGTTGAAGATCTAAATATCAAAGAGAGAAATGGCCAAAGTGGAAAGGGAAACATTTAGAGATGTGGCCTCTCTTAGAAAAGAGCTCCGGTCGTGAAAAAGGAAAATTCTAGTTTGAAGAAGTCAATTGGCAAATTGAAGAAATTCATAAAGGACCTCATACCCTAACTTGCTTCTCCTCGGATGAGGAATGATGTTACCCCACCCCCTTTACTTTCTAGCATTTTCATTAATGATGTTTTGTATTTTGATGAATTTTTGGTAAAACTCATTTGTACTAATGATATTTGCTTGTTTTTTTCTTAAAAGGGTTAATATTGCAAGTTAATAATGACTTGAGGATGATCATGATTTTTGATGGAGTATTTGATGGTAAAAATACTCTAAAGCATTGTTTGATAATTGGTATGAAGTACTTGATGGTAAAAGTGCTTCTTTTATTGCTTTGTTATGCTTAGTTGAATATGTTGGGACAATTGATATATGTATTGTTGAAAGCATGACTTATTACTTGATGGTTGCTCTAATTTTTGGCATTTGTAATGCCTTGATCATTCTTAGCTTATCTCAATTGGGTTGAACCCTTGAGAATCTACTTTGAGCTTCTTAATTGATGAACAAATTATTGCATATAGTGCATATGATTTTTTGAGCTTTGAAATGAGGTTGATTGATGATATGAAATTTTTTTGGCTTGAACCATTTACAAAGGTTATATACAACCTCTTCTATTTTTTTCACGCACAAGGTGTTTGTTTAAATGTTTCAATGAAAATTTCAAATTCTACATGATTCTCTCGCTTCCAAAAGTCTTCTATACTCTTTGAGATCATGTTTTGGGAAATAAAACGAGCGTATGAACTCTTCATGATACATTTCTCCCATTTTCCTTGGTTTTTAAGCCTAAAATTGCTCAATGGTTGATAAATCGTCTCTTTGGCGCACTTTGATATATTTGTATGATGTTTTTATTGTCCTAACATTCTTTTTGATGATTCCAAAGGGGGAGAAAAACAAGATATTGCTCATTAGCTCAAAGAAGCTAATATAAGCTTGTTATAAAAGCTATAAGCTATGGCTCATAAAAGCCATAAGTTGTGATTTATTTTTAGTCCAATTGTTGCTTGATGGACTTATATTATTGTTTAATGTTGTTTTGTGACAGGGGGAGCTTATAAGCTCTTGAACAAATTGTAAAAGCTAAAGCTTTTAGCTTATGGTTAATTGCTTTTACATTATTCTTGATATGCTTATGGATAGGGGAGCTTGTGCTTATTTTTAAAATATTTACTCCTATTTGGTTGCTTTAATATTTTTGGAAATTTTGGTTGCTTCCAAACGGTCAAATGTTCTTACCGGAAAATCATTTCTAAAATTGCTCTCTTAGTTTGTGTAAAAATTGTTTTGGTTTGTAATCATCAAAAAGGGGAGATTGTTTGATACATGTTTTTATCTTAATTTTGATGATTTTATTTTATCACCAAAACAATGTTTTTAAAGGTTGTCCAAATACTCCTAAATGATTTAAAATGTTTTTAATATTTTCCTAGTATTTTCTCAAAGTATATTTTCGTCTATATTGGACAACGCTTTTAATGATTTTACGTTATTGAGCTTTCACTCTCAAACGATGTTTCTAAATGTTGTCCTAATACTTCCGATCGGTTTAAAATGTTTTTACTAAATTTTCTGAGTATTTCTTGAGTTTTATTTTCGACAAAATTGGACAATATTTCTGTCTCGTGTCGACCAGGCCGCCCTATAGGGCAACCCGTACCAAGATGTTTTTAGAAACAAAAATGAGACGGAAGAAAAAAAAGCGGTCGACCGCCGCTCGGGCGTCGGCGACCGGTCGGCCGACGGCGGCGCCTGTGCGCGACCGGTACTGCAAGTGTGTTTTGAAACAACGCGTTTAATCCTTGCAAAATCCATGAGGGGACCGGTTGGGGTGATGGTCGACCGGCCGAGGTAGACGCGACGGCCGCCTGTGTTATTTTCTTTGTGTATTCTTTTCAACGTCTATTTCTCGTGCGACCGCCCTATGTTTTGATGAAGAATTTCGACCGTTTGACAAACAGACAAACTTTCCTTAAATTGTGGGATTGATTTCTAACAGCTATATTCTTGATTTTAATTGTATTTTTCTCAGAGATTTTCAATCCCCAAGAGGAGCCTATGCTTGATCAAACATCTCCTATAAATAGAGGAAGTTTTGGAGCAACCAATACAACAATTGAGATACAACACAACAAGATACACTTCAAGCAAACACTTGGTCTTTCATAGTCATTATTCTTGTTGTATAATTGCCTAGCTTATCACTTTCACATCTTTGAGGTCTAGGCTATTCTTGATTACACTTGCACTCTATTGTATTATTCATTATCGAGTTGTAATCTTGAATTTGTGGTCGCCATTCAAACACAAGATATCCTTGTGAGTGTTCTTGTGGTAAGAACACACTTGGGTGATCTAGGTGTTAGGTGTAAGAAGATTGTGGTAATCTTCTTGTTGAGGTGTTGAAGAATTTGGTATTCTTCAAGGTTGAAGATTGTGGTAATCTTCACAAGGTGCCGTTGGAGATTGTGGTAATCTTCAAGAAGAGATTGTGGTAATCTCAAAGGTGGTGTTGAAGAAGAGTGTGGTGCTCTTCAAGGTGTTGTAAGTTGAATTTGTATTAATTTTGGTAATTAATAAAATTCTTTTTCTTTTCGAAATCCATCCCTGATATACTTGGGGTGGTAGAGGATTAGGCCCTAGGTGGGTTGAACCTCTTTAAATCGACGTGTGTTGTTTACATTCCGCACCTTCATTATTTTGTTTGAGCATTCGGTTTAAAAAGAGGCGAAATTGAAAAGATGGAGATAATCTATTCACCCCTCTAGATTATCGTAGCCGCTGGACTTACACTCGAATTTGTGAGTTTTCACCAACTTTGATTGGAACTCTCACACGAGCAATCGCCCCGGCACTAATAGAGCGAGCAGGATGAGACTTAAAAGATTGTGCCGCATAAGGAGGTTTGCGAATGATCGCCTTCGTGCTAGAGCAATGAAGAAGGTTAATAAGTATAATTAACAGTCGCCTTAACTAGCGGTTAACTAGCGGTTAAGATGAGATCTGAGTTGATCAATTATGAAATATGTCCAAACTTCATAAAAGCCTATTTGTAGCTGAATGTGCAAACTATCGTATGACACTTGGGAGTGACTACGAGTAGTCGTTGTCGGGCGCTGAAAAAGCGATCGCAAGATTTGTATGATGTATAGGCGTGACATGCCTAAATTGGAGTGGGAGCTCCATCATTGCATGTATTCATACTACATGTGCTTTGAGGCGTCGCCTATGAAAAAAATCGAATGAGTCCGCGCTTCACACGTGTGAGCCTATATTATTTTCTTGTACTTTTTGCGACTTTGGACCATGTCTTGAGGTGTAAGCTTGATGACACTACTTTAGCATGTATCTAATGGCCATGTGTGATTCGATGCAGCGGAGCATGTCTAGGAAAAGCGTCAAGACCAAACTAATTGGCATGTGGTTGGTAAACGCACTTATGTTCTATGATTCATAGCCCGGGCGGCTATGTATGTCGAAATGTGTTTGACTAGTCATGAATATAGAAACATATTTCGATGAGTCGAGCATGCTCTATTTATTTAATTGAGGGATCTAGAGATGCTTGATCGCGACCACTTGGTTTGGGGTACATAACGAGTTATTGAGTTGTAGGGTTATGTTAGTTTTGTGATGACTTAATATAACTCTCCTCAACTATACTTTCTCGCTTGTCGCACGCCTTATTCCCTATATGAAAGAAGAGACGTGAGATGAGAATTATGAGGATGTGATTCGAATGAGTCGAAGTCAAATATGTATGAGTGGGAGCGAGGACGGATCCATGACTATTTTACAACGGAACACAAAATAAATAAAATAAAAATTACATCAAAAATAGTTAATTGGGACTTGATTTTCCGTAATTAATATATAGATTTTAAAATTTTATATAAAACTAATAATGTTATGACACTATTAACACTTTCAATAATATTACAACACTTTTTTAATTTATAATGTTAATAACATAGTGTTTCATATAAATAGGTTTATAATTAAAAAAACAAAACTATGGGGGCACGTGCCCCCATAGTGGGAGCTGTGGGCACGTGCCCCCATAGTGGGAGCTGTAGCTCTGTCTGAGTGGGAGATATTGGGTGCAATTAGATTGCATCCATATTTGAAATAATAAGGAGTCCTATTTAGATGAGGTTTATCTAGAAACTTCTCCCATTAGGACTTTAACTGAGATATGAAATTGAGATATATATTCATATCTCTCCCACAATATCAGTCCAATTGAGAATATCGTCCCCCACATAAAAATAATAATCTCTCTCCTAAAATTTCTCTCTACGGTTTACTTCTTGGAGCATCACCAAAGTTCTCCAAGGTTTTAAGGTGTGCATATCAAGTAAATAATTCTAGTAATTATTTACACCAACAGGAAAGACGGTTCGTGATCTTGTTCATGGTTCAACCAATCTACGAGATTCGTTCGTTATTCGGGGTTCAATCAAAAGGAGGCTTGTAGACGGGCTCAATCCTAGCTACGTGGATCGATAGTTCCGCTGCAAATAGGTACGTATATCTACCTTATATATGCAAATAAGTAATTTGTGATTTAAAGTTTCGACCCATATTTGCTAACAATTTTGATAATTTTCTAAAAACCATAAACAAATTCCACAACATGAAAGTTTCTTAGCTGCAAAATTCCAAAAAAATAAAATCAATATAATACTTATATATGCCATTAGACACTTCAATTGTAAACCCCAAATCAATTATCGTGTCAAAGAAAGTGGGAAATGGTCGGAAATTAATTATTTTTTTTTTTTTTTTTTTTTTTTGTATCAAGCTAACTCAATACAAGCAAGTTAATATGTAAGACTTGTTGAAAGCATTTAAGAGTCCAAACAAAGTGATAGGATTTAAGAAGACATAAATGTTAATAACTTGAATTACTTGATCCGTAAGAATGATGACTGTTTTAAGGTTTTAAAGTCTTCTCGCACACCTTAATTACTAGAATTATTTACTTGATATGCACACCTTAAAACCTTGGAGAACTTTGGTGATGCTCCAAGAAGTAAACCGTAGAGAGAAATTTTAGGAGAGAGATTATTATTTTTATGTGGGGGACGATATTCTCAATTGGACTGATATTGTGGGAGAGATATGAATATATATCTCAATTTCATATCTCAGTTAAAGTCCTAATGGGAGAAGTTTCTAGATAAACCTCATCTAAATAGGACTCCTTATTATTTCAAATATGGATGCAATCTAATTGCACCCAATATCTCCCACTCAGACACGGAGCTACAGCTCCCACTATGGGGGCACGTGCCCACAGCTCCCACTATTATTTATATGAAACACTATGTTATTAACATTATAAATTAAAAAAGTGTTGTAATATTATTGAAAGTGTTAATAGTGTCATAACATTATTAGTTTTATATAAAATTTTAAAATCTATATATTAATTACGGAAAATCAAGTCCCAATTAACTATTTTTGATGTAATTTTTATTTTATTTATTTTGTGTTCCCGTTGTAAAATAGTCATGGATCCGTCCCTGCTCCCACTCATACATATTTGACTCGACTCATTCGAATCACATCCTCATAATTCTCATCTCACGTCTCTTCTTTCATACAGGGAATAAGGCGTGCGACCAAGCGAGAAAGTATAGTTGAGGAGAGTTATATTAAGTCATCACAAAACTAACATAACCCTACAACTCAATAACTCGTTATGTACCCCAAACCAAGTGGTCGCACAGTCAAGCATCTCTAGATCCCTCAATTAAATAAATAGAGCATGCTCGACTCACTGAAATATGTTTCTATATTCATGACTAGTCAAACACATTTCGACATAGCCGCCCGGGCTATGAATCATAGAACATAAGTGTGTTTACCAACCACATGCCAATTAGTTTGGTCTTGACAGCTTTCCTAGACATGCTCCGACAGATCGAATCACACATGGCCATTAGATACATGCTAAAGTAGTGTCATCAAGCTTACACCTCAAGACATGGTCCAAAGTCGCAAAAAGTACAAGAAAATAATATAGGCTCACACAGTGACGAAGCAGGGACTCATTCAGTTATTTTTTCATAGGCAGACGCCTCAAAGCACATGTAGTATGAATACATGCAATGATGGAGCTCCCACTCAATTTAGGCATGTCACGCTCTATACATCATACAAATCTTAGTACAGTCGCTTTTCAAGCGCCCGACCTGCGTACTACTCGTAGTCACTCCCAAGTGTCATACGATAGTTTGCACATTCAGCTACAAATAGGCTTTTATGAAGTTTGGACATATTTCATAATTGATCAACTCAGATCTCATCTTAACCGCTAGTTAACCGCTAGTTAAGGCGATCATCGTTAATTATACTTATTAACCTTCTTCATTGCTCTAGCACGAAGGCGATCATTCGCAAACCTCCTTATGCAAAGACAATCTTTTAAGTCTCATCCTGCTCGCTCTATTAGTGCCGGGGCGATTGCTCGTGTGAGAGTTCCAATCAAAGTTGGTGAAAACTCATAAATTCAGTACCAAACACATAATGATAATCCAACATATCTCATTAATCACAATATGTTCTCATAGGCCACGTGATCAATTCAGTACCAAACACATAATGATAATCCAACATATCTCATTAATTACAATATGTTCTCATAGGCCACGTGACTCACATGCCTTTGGAGCATTTCTCCAAACAAAGGCTCATAAAAGGGTTCAGCGCCCACACCGGTCGTAGAAGTATGCCTGAGAACAATTTAACTATGCGCAAAAGCTCTTAAGTGAAGTAAAGCCTCAAGTAAATGTTTGGTCTACCACCAATGTCCGACGCCCAAACCATATGGTTTTACTATCACAAAGACAACAAAATACATCATGAATGTGCGCGAATGCACATCATTTCAAGATGCCAAATTTGCCTCTAGCAAATCATAGACCAAATTGTTAAGATATCTAAGTACCCACATGTCGGCATCGTAATAGCGTATGGATCACTTCGATATCCACTCACCAATCACACTGCTAAGTGCATGACTTGTTGAGTACGCACATCAAAAATTCTACAGTGCTTACGTAAACTAGCTAGCATTTCTTTTCTTCTTCCAAATATATCGTTTCTTGACTAAGAATATGATCTTTGACCATGGAGTGTAAAGACAACTAACACTGAGTGGCGATAACTCCATGTTCTTTCCAGTCATCACATTTTTGCCATATGCAATGAGATACAACTCTTACATATGTTCAGTTAATTAATTGACCATCGTAGGCCTACCAAAATGATAGCTCGATGAAATCAATGATGACTCAAGTCACAGTAGGAGCTTCTTGATCAGCAATCAATGTGCTCTTACTCCACTTCTTAAATTCATCTGGTGATCCATATAGATCTCCTAATTCAACTTTCACTAAACTATATCAACGTCAATCCTCCAGGACAAACCTAGACGAAAGTGGCAATAATAGATAACATGTCAGGCGAATTGAGGCAATCTCACCACTTAGGGAAAACATCTCAGAAAATTTATTCTTTTCTAACATGTGTCAATATTTCGTCCTTAGTCGAGTTACACACATGTTAATCAATATATCTATATTGCACTTGACCATCCAAAACCACATGTTTCAAATGGTCTTGCATATAGACAGAAGATTAACAAGCTCTTAGACTTTATTTTTAGTCATTCGCCTCATCTTTTCCTTGGCAACAACTATCCACTTAGGGCATTAAGTGAAGTCACATATTTTATTGACTCATCAACATCCACAAAAGTAATTGTCAAGGATACCCCCTCAATCTCATATAGATGATGGAATATTTCATATTCACTCATTTTACTCATGGAATTTGAGAATCCTTGCGCGTGTGAGACACTAGCTCCCATTGAGTTAGTGTCGCTCCTACTATCCCAACGATTACTAGATGAGTATGAAATACAACATCCTCGCTAGAGAAACGAGCACCTCATAAGGATCTTGCAACTCTCATAGTTTTAAGATCTCTTTAACCTCACATGTGCTCAAGAAATTCCTTTGAGGGGAAACCTAAATCGTGCGACTTGATTCTCCACTTGAGAACATATATGCTCGAACTTACATAGGCACATGACCCACTAATTTGGGCTTGTTACCAAATTAAAGCTCAGAATAAAGTTGAAGAATCATTTGGAGACACATATTTTATGATGTAGGCAACAACAAAACACATAAATCAATTTGCGCCATCATAAATCTAACCATTTTGAAGTGATTGTCCCTTTTTCGCAAGCTTATATAGCTGCAAAGTATTTAGAACCATCATTCAACTTGCAACTTTATTTCCTTCAACTCGTGTGTCCAAACTAATTAGAAACACTATTCACGCTCCCTATTAGCACATCTCCATCTATTAAGAATCTCTCAAAGTAATTTGGCGCTTCTAACTAATGAGAGTGAAAATGTACTAACTTATAGTGTAAGTAGCAATGAAAGAACATATAATGCATTAATTAGCGAGTTAGATAATAAAGCCTCCTCGAGCTAATACAGTCGTCCTGCTAACCTCACGTGCCATGATATCTTTAGAAGATCTAAAAGAAATATTATCTAAAGCCAAACATCACAAAGAAAAGATAGACAAGTCTTCTCACTCAACAAATATCTTACAAGTGCATTTATCCGAGTAAGACTTAACTTGCTTTTGCTTGGAACTCCGACTGGACCAATACGGGCCCTCCTTCTAGCGCCAATTTGTTGACGTGCGTTTTGGTCAACAAGCAAAAATATGTAAAAGATTTAACACGTGGAAATATAAACGTGCGTAACGTATATTTATTTTTGGCTAATTCTGCCTTTTTTGCATAATGCCGAGCCGAATTATTGGGGTCGGTCTTTTTTTACAATCTTGCTCCCTCCCTCAGTTTTCCCTCTATCAGAATTTTTATACCCCTTCGAGTAAGTGGGTTTTCAATAGTTATCTTTGCACTAACTATTCATTAATTAGTAAAATAATTAAAGAAAGACACATGTCCCTCTCTAACTGTGCATGTCAGTCAAAACTTGCCACTTGTCGACTTCTCTTCATAATTCTCGACATGTGGCAGTTTCTGATACCAATAAAGCGTTAAGCATGGGCGTGTGATTATTTTTATGAGGTCAAGCATCGCGCATGCATTTCGTGTCGAAATTTGGGCTCGGGGCTCGGGGCTCGGGGCTCGGCGGCCGTGTTGCGGTTGGGCTCGGTAATGGGCGAGCCTAATTCGTGACGTGTCGTCGCGCACCATTGCCGACGTCACCGCAGGTCGCCTACTCGGATGTGTGTTGGACTGATGACTTGGATGAATTTCTTCCAGCTCGGCTCGGGTGTCATCACATCACATAGGCGAGATCGAGCCTCATGGCTCGTACCACCGTTAGCAAATATGGGTCGAAACTTTAAATCACAAATTACATATTTGCACATATAAGGTGAATCGAGTATACCTATTAGCAATGAACTATCGATCCACGTGAGAGGATTGAGCCCGCTACAAGCCTCCTTTTGATTGAACCCCAAACAATGAACGAATCCCGTAGATTGGTTGAAACACGAACAAGATCACGAACCGCCTTTCTCGTTGGTGTAAATAATTACTAGAATTATTTACTTGATATGCACAGTGGCGGAGCCACTAGTATGTTTGGGGGTACAACTGTACCCCCAATTTGGAAAAAAAATAAAAAAATTAGTTTAAAAATAATATTAATAATATTTTGTACCCCCAATTTTTATATAAAATGGTATTTTTAACAATTAAAATCAAAAAAAAAATCAAAATATCTTACATATTTTTTACACAATTTCCCACATTTCTTTCCCCTACAAACACTTTGCTCCAAAAAAAATTATAAAATCTAACTACGATTAACCTAAAAATTATCGTACCCCCATTTTCGAATTTCTGGATCCGCCACTGGATATGCACACCTTAAACCCTTGGAGAACTTTGGTGATTCTCCAAGAAGAAAAGCGTATAGAGAGATTATTATTTTTATGTGGGGGACGATATTCTCAATTGGACTGGTATTTTGGGAAGATATCAATATATATATATATATATATATATCTCAATCCCATATATCAGTTAGAGTCCTAATGGAGAAGTTTTTAGATAAACCTCATCTAAATAGGACTCCTTGTTATTTCAAATATGGATGCAACTTAATTGCACCCAATAAAAATTATTTAGTATATTATATTAATAAATTACTAATTGTGAGACTTGTGTGACGTGTACCTGCCCGCACAGATAATCTCATTGGAACAAAGGATCAATTCAACTTGAAACGCATGTCTGGTGTCCACACTCTTGGATGATCATCTTATCAACTCGATTTTATCATCTAAAAGTAATGCCATTTCTTTTGTTAATTTGAGTAAATTTAGTTTGTTACTTTTATCCAATAAGGACTCGTTTGGAAACTCGATTAGTCATAATATATTATTTACTACAAATTTATCAATTGTTTGGGATCATTGACTAAAGCCCGTAATGCTAATCTGAACCCGCTTTTGTGCCTCATTCGTGATTGATAAATGGTCCAGCTCATGGAGGTACAATTATATAATCTCACCCAACTTCAATCCTCTTGTGAACTATCATTGAGAAATTTTTCTTTCATATACGAGGGTAGTATTATGTTTCTATTTTTCATATGGGGTAATTTGGTCAATTTGAACACTTATCCAATTTTATCATCAATGTCAAACAAAATATTGTTATTCTAGTAAAATAATTACACATCACATTCATACTTCCCAAACATGATAGATAACTCAACTATATTATATAATCCTAACATATCCAAATTATTTTATTGATCCCATCAACACTCGCAAACGAGTCCTGAAAGTCCTATTCTGTCAAGACTCCATGACAAAATACTTTCTTGAGGAGGACTTTTGTGAGACCGTCTCACTGATCCAAATTCGTGAGACGGAGCCTCTCGTGGTTCCCCTCCTCTTTCTCTTCTCTAACATACGTCCATTTCTCTCACATTCACTTCTCTCGCCCCTCCTCACTTTCTTCACATCCCACTTATCATATTGTGGTCCCCTCTCTCTCTCTCTCTCTCCCTCCTCACGTCTCTCATCTCTCTACACACACAAGGTTTTACATTCAAAAATGTCACTAAAATAGTAAAATATAATACTCTTCACTTATAACTGTAATATTTTTCAGGTAAATAATATCAATATTGTTACTCTAAAAACGTATACTTTTCAGGGTATAATCGATATTATTTTAATAAAAAGTGATACTTTTTCAATAAGAAGTGATATTATTTTAATAAGATGTGATACCTAGTGTTAATAAGAAATTACACTTTTTTAATAAAAAGTAATATTTGTTTTAATGAGAATTGATACTTTTATAATAAAAAATAAAATTTTTAAATAAAAATAATATTTGTTTTAATAAGTAGTGATACTTTGGGATTTGGTGGAGCGTCCCGCCTGTGGATATTGTGCAGTCTCTCACGGAAGACTATGTTAGTCACCCAACTATAGTTCGTTAACTAATGCGTCCGGGCTTTTCTTGTTGTATTTTTGGACGCCTACTTTTCTTTTATGGTGGGTACTCTTTTTCGTGCCAAGGATTTTTCCCACAAGGGTGTGTTTTACCTTGGGAAGTTTTAACGAGGCCCCAACCATTCAGCCATCTGGTCGGCTTGTGACCATTTCATTTTTCTTTCGAACTCTTTTTCAGGCTTACTTGTTTTTGGCTACCTGATCAGCCTGTGATCAGGACAACTCTCTTTTTTATTTATATATATATATATATATTCGAATTTATTCAAAAATAAGTAGTGATACTTTTCCATAAGAAATGATGCATTTCTTTAATTGAAAAGCCAATTTGTTTTTTCCGAAAAAGTGATACTTTTTTCATAATAAGTAATACTTTTTTCATAAGAAGTGTAACTTTCTCCATAAAAAGTTTATTTTTTTTAATAAAAGTGATATTTCATAAGAAGTGATACTTTATTTAAAAAAAAGTGATTTTTTTGGAGTCTAAATGTGATACTTTTTTCATAAGTAGTGATATTGTTTTTTGTAAAAATGATACTTTATTTTTTCTTCATCATTTTCCTTAGTTTCATGCATGTAGAAAAAGATGAGAGAGAGAGAGAGAGAGAGGACCACGAGAGGACTCCAAAGTGAGGAGAGGGAGGGGGACCATGAGAGAGAGGAGAGAGAGAGAGAGAGAGAGAGAGAGAGAGAGAGAGAGAGAGAGAGAGAGAGAAACAATGAGAGAGAAAGAAAGGGGGACCACATGGGCCTCCGTCTCATGAATTCAAATCGTGAGAAGGTTTCATACAAGTGTTTATCTATTTCTTTCGTCATGATGTATATTTCAATAACTAACCACAATTACTCATATATTATATAGTAGAAAAACACTCGTGTGTTACACGGTTTGTGCTAATTTTATTTAATTTGAGCTATTTTTAATTTTTTTTTTTGTATTTTGGTTTGCCTCAATAACATGTTTTTTTTATTTTTAATTACATAGTTACATTTTCACATTAGTTTCCATAAATTAATTGTATATTTCCATGATTGAATATATTTAGTGTTTTGGAGTTTAAAAATAACTTAATTAATCGTGTTAAACGTATCAATCAAAAGTATCCAATAAGTATATCTTCCATTTTTAGAATATTTTACTCTTTAGATTATATAGATAGATTGTTTAGATCGTAATAAATAGAAGATTTGATTTTTGGATTATATTTACCTTTTAGATCATAATAAACCGTATAGATAGAATATTTGATTCACGAAGAAAATAGAATGTGCGATAGAATCATTTATTTTTGGATTATTTGTTATCATTTAGATTATATATGGATAATATTGAAAATACGTGTAAATATATGTTGCCATATGGATAAATGCGAAGCCACCACGTGGAATTGAGATAAAGAGGAGTTGACACGTGTCTCAAAATAATGAGGTGATGACATGTGTCATATTGTTTTTTCATTTAATATATAAGGTTGATATATAATATTTCTTATTTATGATAAATATCTTTTTAAAACATATATTTATGACACATATTAGTCACATTAATTCAAAGTCCTGAACTACTAGAAATATATGATTTGGATCCGTGAGTCCATATAACTTGAATAAGTACGTGAGATCAAAACTGAGCATTGACCTCTTCTTTTTAACGATCGATTTAATTGATTTTTATTTTAGTTTTTATTTAATTAATGGTTGTTAAGGATAAGTAGGTAATTTTGTTTGAATATCGGTAAAAAATGGGAGTTATTTTGGTAGTGCCTGTTCACATTCCGGATTGTTTGAGATTTGTTTGAAACCATATCTTTGACCTCATCCGTTGTGAGAAATATGTTGCTTATTGAAGACAAATATGTTGCTTATTGAAGACAAATATGCTGTTTTTTTTTGGATATGTTTGAAACCGTATCTCTGAAATTCTTTCTTTCCTTTCACAGTCAAACTTGCAATTAATATTGGCGCATTCCAATGTGCGAAATATGTTGCTTATTGAGGACACATATGTTGCTTATTTAGGCAGACAATGTTGCAACCACAAACTATTCCCTTCGATTTGTCTTTTTATATATATGTAATTCTGTTACTTATTTATGTCACTATGTTGCTTATCAATGACAAATATAATGCTTATTTAAAGCGCATAATGTTGCTCAAGAAGTATGTTGTTTTTTATGTGGACTGTTGTTTTTATTAAAGACAATTATTTTGCTTATTTAAGTAGACAATGTTTCTAAGATGGGTGCAAATCATTGATTTAAATAGGTCATATGTCTTGTATATATGTACTTTTGTTGCTTTTTTATATCAACTGTGTTGCGTATTGATGACAAATATGTTGCTTAGATATTGTATATTTGTTGCTTACAAATATTGCGTTGTTTTGTTATGGTTTTAAATGGTAAGATAAAATCTATGTTATTGTGTGTAACATCCCTAATTTCATCGGATATGATTGATTAGTTTCGACTAATATACCCTCTTTATCAATTTTATTAGGTATTTTTACATATTTTAAGCATATTTATTATTAGTCATTGAAATTTGTTGATTTGTGGTCCAGATTTGGTCTTACGTACTTACCTAAGGCATTGGTCTCATATAACCCTTCCCCTAGAAATATATTTGTTGTGGGGTAAAATATAATTCTCTTTTTTCATATTTAATTGCATTATTATTATTATTATTATTATTATTATTATTATTATTATTATTATTATTGGGCTGCAGGAATTAATATTCAAGTCGGCCTATTAATAGAGCCTTAATAGGCCCATATAGCCTTAATAGACCCACATAGCCTTAATAGATCCCCTGCCAAGGCGTTAACAATCCCATGTCCTGTATAAATAGCTCCTCCTTAGTTAATCTTTCATTTAGTACATTTCAATTGCTAATTAGCTCTTGTGCTCTGGATTATCTTCTTACACTTTGCTGACTTAAGCATCGGAGGAGCTTTCCCGGGACAATCCCGGGGCCCTTCTAACCCTATTTGCGTGTTGTACGTCGGTTCCCCCTCTTGGAGATTTAGCAAATCGAGAGTCGGGTCCATCGACCCACAACGTCTCAACTTGGAGTAAGTCAGTAAGTATTTTTGCAAAGATCATTTTGGCACTCTATGGGAACTCTCAAACACAAGAATGCAAACACGATCCCCGGCATTTACGGTTACTAACTCCCGGAATGTTGGAGCTAGAGTACAAGGAGCGAGACCCCTCGATGGCTGGCGTCATTCGCCTCCCCTACTCCCGCGGGGAAGGAAGTTTGCTTAACTTGAGAGACATTACATGATTTGTTGGAAGAGGCTTCTCGGAAAATAGCCCAAGACTTATTAAGAGAACAAGAAGTCACAAACCGAGCACCCCTGCACCATGCTCCACTAGCGGACAATAATCAACACTATGTTGGAGGAGTAGAAGAGGATGATAACCCTGAATTGGGAGAAGATCCAACAGAAAATGGAGAGGAAACGACGAGGAGTGCCCTGAGACAACAACCAAAACCCTCGTGGGCACGTGATCACCTTCTAAAGAAAGTGGAGTCGAGAGCTCCCCATGTTAGCCAAGCCAACACTAGGGCAACAACTGTAGTAAGAAGAAGTCCCTTCAGCCCAAACGTGCTAGCGGATCCTCTCCCTTCGAGGACAAAGACTTCCAATCTCCTGGAATACGACAAAACAGAGACCCACAAGAACACTTGGACAAGTTTTACGCTAAGTCCGACTTGTACATACATGACACACGCCTATTGCAATATTTTTAGAACCACCCCGACGAAAACGAGCTCTCTCTTGGATCAACCAACCCCCAATTGAGTCTATTGATTTGGATGAACAAACTCATTGATAGCTTCATGAATCAATTCTCCATCAATAGGAAATGCCCAAGACCATGGACCATCTTTTCCGGATCAAGTAGAAGGAGGAAGAGCCCTTGAGAAGCTATATTAATCGGTTTTGTGGACCGAAAAGTGCATCTCTTTCTTTACCATTCCTATTTTATTGATAGTTATAATCTATTAAAAAGGCCGATTTATATGGTTCTCTTTGAATCAACATTAAATTCTAAAATATAAGACAATCGGATGGGTCAATGAAGTAGCCAATGTGCAACATCAAACTTTGTCGGGATTTTGCAATAGAACCTCCGTCATGGAAGATTTAAGGAGTCCATAGAGGAAAACCCCGCCTCTTTGAAGAGTTACTTGGTCGGGCCAAGAAGTATATTCGGTGGAAGAAGCCACCAAGCCATCGATGAGGCCAAAAGAGAAAAACAAGAGAAGAAGAAAAATCAAGTCCCAAGAGGGACAACAAGAAGGAGTCAAGAAGATGGGAAGTCAAACGTAAATACACCCCGTTGAATGTACTCCTGATTGAAGTTATGTATGCGGCCTAAAGGTAAGGAATCATAGAGCATCCCAGAGAGATGAGGGTCAACCCCAAATAGGCTCAATTCGATCAACATTGCCGCTTCCATCAAGATAAAGGGCATGCTATAGAAAAATCTTTCCAACTAAAGAGGGACATCGAGAAATTGATCCAAAGAGGCTACCTAAAAGACTTCGTAGATCAACACAAACTGCACAAGAATCCCAGATAGTAAAAGCAGGATTCACCCCACTTCCGCATCATCTGGAGCAACGCCCAGAGGAGTGGCAAAACCCAAATATCGCTGGAGTGATTAATGTTATTTCGGGGGGACCTGAAGCAAAAGGCGACAACCAAGTCCAGAAATAAGGGGAGTATGAGCTCCCCCATTCTCAAGCCTTAGTTCACCTGGACCCCACCTGGGCTTCAATATTTCATTCATGTTTTATTTATTTAGCATCTCTTAAGATGCCAAGCTACTTAGTTTATTTTTTCCGATCTACGAGCCGAGTATTTACATATTTCTCTTTGCCAAGATAGTTAAAGTATGCATAATGTTTTGTTTTCTATCCAGATATGTGTAGCACACTTACATATATGATAACTAATAACTTATGCACAAGGAATCCCCTAAAGCAAATCCACAAACATTCGAGTCACAATGATGTCAGGGGTTGCCCACAAAGAGAGTAGTTTAATGCTATCCAGTCCCCTCATTAAAACCCAGATTGAGGTAGCTTCACGCTATCTATAGTTCCTAGGAGTTGCCCATAGTGAAGTAGCTTAACGCTATCAGGCCCCTCATTAAAACTGTTGGGAAACTTTATGTATAGATTTTGACGATACCATGTAAAACTTATATTAGGAAGTTGGAACCCCATTTCAAATGTAATGCAACTTGTAATAGATAAGGCTACATGAGCTGAGTTGAAATCAGCCAAGTTGAAGATTACAAGGCTCAACTAAAGATTAAAGTGAAGACCCAGCAGTGTGTCAGCTGAGTGAAGTGAAGTGAAGACTCGATCAAGTGAAAAGATGTCTCGGTCGATTGGTATCGACAAATAAGTCATTCCAAAATGATTGGAATCAAATGTCAAAGGGGTATGCAGCAGACAAGACTCAAGAAAGCTAAAAGAGATCCGTTGTCAAGAAAAGTCAAGGTTTTGGCTGGAAATAGGCATGTGTCAGGCTGCCAACAATAAAGTTGTTTTGCTAAAGAGTGCAAAAGGCAAGGGACCAATGAGAATCACCTAAAATTCTGCAGAGTTTAAGGAAAAGCAGCAGAGCATTAAAATCAATGTACGGTCTCGGCAAGAAGACAAGACAAGCCAACAACTCATTTAGTGTGATTTGAAAATTATGTCTATCTCTTCAATGTACATATTTTCAAATGTGCTCTATAAAAGGCTGAGGAATCAAGTGAGAGAAGATTACCGAGTTTAACACAAGCATACAAGCAATTAATCAATTAACTTACAAACATTTCTCAAACTTTCAAAGAAATCCTCAAGCCTAAACTCGAAGGAAATCAATCCAACATACTCAGTGAAGGAAAGACTACTTCATTAGTTGAAGAGGAAAAATTATTTTCAAGAACAAAGGGGTCTACTATCCAAGGTTGAAGGAGAAGTAATGAGGTTCCAAATCGAACCGGTGCTTTGAACCTATTGGAGGGCTAGGCGATCAAATCCAAAGGTTTGAAGGGAGCTGAAGTATCAGGACAACTGTCTTGTGAAGAAGCTGAGTCCCAGGAGCAGCAGGCTGTGTGATCAAAGATGAATCGTACTGTAAATTGCTTTGTAACTAAGTCAAGTTACCTAGTGGATTTCTCTAGGAGTTGGAAAAGAGTGGACTAGAAGAATTGCTCCATCCTCAAACCACTATAAAAATCGATTGTGTCTATTTACTTTTCAGCACAATTTAATTCTTGCATTATCTTATATTTGCTGATAAGTTAAAATTGCTTAAGTCTGCTGATAATAACCATTGCTAAAATAAGTGTTGAAAAACGTACTTAAAACTATAAGGGTGAAAAGTCTTCCGCTGGTAAAACCAAATCAACTGCACTTCTAAGTGTTAGCTGAAAACAGCTAAGTTATATTATCAACAGCTTAGTCGAGTCTGTTGAGTGGGTAGCTTTATTGTGTAAGCTAACCTAGTTGTCCCTCAAGGACTTAGCTGATTTGAGTTAACTCTGAAATTATTTTAAAATGACTAAAATCGAAAAGTTTGTAAAGTTTATTCAATCCCCCTTCTAAACTTTTCACATCACCCCTTGGGACCTACAAATGGTATCAGAGCGGTTGGTTCATTGAGGTTTCCGCACTGGTTACTGAACTAGATCTCATTCTTTTTCAAAGAATCAACACTTGAGTTTTTAAAGCTTTTATTTCAAAAGCAAAGTTATTTTCATGGAAGCAAATCTAACTCGCAACAATGTTCACTGTTGAAGAATTTGATGATTGGAAATACGTATGCAGGTTCATCTATCAGCCTTGCATGATGAAATGTGGCTCGTGATTGAGGATGGCCTACTTCAAATCCTAAAGGTTAATACAGCGCATGGTAAGAATGGATGCTCATGCCAAAGGAGAAGATGTTGCACCTGAAGAGCTTAGACCTGCCAAGGTGGACAAACCACATTGTGAATGGAAAAATGATGATCGAAAGAGATACAACCTTGACAATGTTGCCAAGGATATACAAAGCTCTTGATAAGGCCATGTTTAATAAAGTTAAATCTTGTAAAACGGCCAAGGAGATTTGGGAATAACTCATCTTGATTTGTGAAGGGTCTGATCAAATCAAGAAAAATAAGCTAACTATTGTTGTTCAAAATTTTGAAAATTTTAAAATGATTGCAGGTGAAACGCTGGATCAACTGGATGCTAGATTTACATAGAAGGAGATGTATATGAAAATCCTAAGGTCTCTCCCAGTTGAATGAGAAATGAAGGTTATGGCCTGAGACACTCCACGGATATTACAAGAACATCTAACCATGAATTGTTCTCCGATCTTAAAGCATATGAGTTTGAGCTGAGAAGGAAAGAACAAGAAGAGACAGTTGTACCCAAGACAGTTGCACTCATGGCTGGTGAAGCAAAGAGAGTTGAATCCAAGGAGGCCATAGACCAAGAATGAGATTGCCCTGATGGTTAAAAGATTCAATAATTTCTTCAATAAGAACTACAAGCGAAACAAGGGTGAATCATCAAGAAGACACTCAGCCCCTTCCAAAGCAAGGGAGGACAGACCACTCAAGAGAGCTGAACATCAAAGAACTGAGTATCAGAGAGCTGAAAGAGTTGACTTGCAGAGAGGGAATTGCAGGCAACCAGGACACTTTGTTGTTGACTGTCCTTATCCACCAGTCAACAAGTACAGAAATGAAGTAGAAAGAAAAGGCTTCAGAGAGAGAAGACATGAAAAGAAAAAATCCCTGATGGTTGCGAAGACTGCTGAAACAGCCAAGTGCAAGGAACTCGCAGAGTCAGATAGTAGTGAAGTTGACTACTCCAAAGGTGATACGAGAGGAAGAGGCTTTGATATGCCTCATGAAAAAAGAACAAGACTCCAAAGATCAATAAGATGAGGTACACTCTAACTCATCTCATTCTGATTCAAGTGATAATGATAGTGATACAAACACTTCATCACCCACAGATATTTACGATTCTATTGGAAAAATGATGAAAGATTTTGAGCACATAAAAACCTCTCACACACTCCTAAATGAAGAAAACAACCAGCTTAAATGCCAAAACTCATAGCTGACTAAGGAGCTGAGCACTCTAAGTCACATAGCTGATGAGAACACAAAGCTGGAGGCTAAAATTGCCAAGATCCAAGCAGACTTAGCTGCTACAGAAAAGAGGGAAAAGGAATGTGATTGCATCATTCACTAAGGCATCTAAATCATTGGATGAATTTATAATGATTCAAAAATAAAGTGGTGGCAAGACAGGCATAGGATTAATTCATTTGTGTATGCTCAAGTCCCAAGCGCGGTTATGGAGAAATGATCCTCAAGCAATGAGGGAGTCCAAAAATCCAAAGCACCATATGTTGCATCTACACCCACTCAAAAATAAAATCACAACCATGTTGGCCTTGGATATAAGGGAAAAGGTAAGAAGCCATCTGAGTATCTTGAAAAGACAACTGAAACTAATTTTAGAAGAGTCCATCAGCAGACTCCAAATAGGAAATACTCTGTAAAGTCCAAACAGAGCTACCAAAAGCCCCAGAGATTTTAGCAAAGAAAATCATATGATGGGAATGGTAGAAACTACATAAGCAAGAATGATTGGAAAAACAAAATGAGATATCAGCCCAAGACCAATGGGATATAAGCTCCTGGCAAAGACCTCAAACTCAACATATGTCATTCCAAAGGCAAAAGGGCTATAATCAGCACACTTATGCACCCAAACACAAAGCCCAACATATACAAAAGTTCCAATATTACCCCAAGAAAGTAAATGCTCAAATACACACACAGGCATACAGACAAAAGAGACAGCTGTATAAGCCTAAAGCCCCCAAGCAATTTTCAAATGTTCATTATAATTATGGAACTGATAGGTGGTAACCTCTTAGAGTAAGTTCATTTGGCTATAGGTTGGTTGGATCAGTTTATAGTGCTAACCCCTCAGGACCCAGGCAAGTATGGGTACCTAAAAACTAATTTCCTTGATTGCAGGTTCAAGGAACAGCTGAGTGCCAAGGAACCTGGTACATGGATAGTGGCTGTTTCATACATATGCCAGGCAACAAGAAAACACTGTGAAAGTTCAAGGAAATCAACAGTGCAAAAGTCATATTTGGAGGAAATGAAGCTCCAGGGGAAATCAAAGGCACAGGATCCATCAGGAATAATGGACTAGAGATCACAGATGCGATATGTTGAAGGCCTTAACTTCAATCTGGCGAGCATCACCAACTCGTGACAAATGCTATAATGTTGGATTCAACATGGGTGTATGTCAAGTCAACTATCTTGAATCAAATGAGATTGTGCTACATGGATCAAGCGAAAAAACATGTATGTAGTGGATTAGTCAACTGCTACACCAAGCACATGTCTGCTAGCAAAGAGTACAACCGAATCAAGTTGGTTGTGGCACAAGAAGCTGAGTCACCTAAATTTCAAGACAATCAACAAGCTTGCAAAAAAGTCATCTTGTGGAAGGATTTCCTGACTCAGTTTACCAGAAAGAAAGCATTTGTGATGCATGCCAAATGGGAAAATAAATTAAGTCTTCTTTCAAGGACAAGCCAAGTCCTTCTTAAACCAGGATATTGCACTTATTGCATATGGATTTATTTGGTCCTGTTGAACCAAAAAGATGGAAAGAAATACACCTTAGTGGTGGTGGATGATTATTCAAGATACATATGGATAATCTTTATGTGTAAAAAGAAGGAAAACTTGCAGAAACTTCCTCAGCTGATGAGAAGAGTTCAAAATGAGAAGAGTCAAACCATTATAAAGATAAGGTCTGACAGAGGAACTAAGTTTGTCAATGGGATTATAACTCGATTGTATTGAAAATGACATTGCGCATGAGTTGTCACTACATGAACTCCACAAAGAAAAATGCAAATGAGTGAAAGAAGGATTAGAACTCTCAAGAAAGTCATGAGGACCATATTAGTTGAAGTCAAGGTTTTTGCATAAGAGATTTTGGGCGAAGCCATTAATACTACTTGCTACACTTAGAATAGGTGTATGATTAACAGCAATTGTCCAAAACCCCTTTGAAATTTTGACATGGAGGAAGCCAAACGTTGGATATTTTTGTATCTTTGGATGTAAGTGCTTTATCCACAACAATGGCAAGGACAACTTATAAGCTTTTGATGCTAAAGTTGATGAAGGTATCTTTTTGGGATACTCACCGAGCAAAGCCTATAGAGCGAAAAAAGAGGACTATGGTCACGTCACGAAGAGTCAATCAATTGGAAAAGACATAGATGAGTTGGGTTGACAAGAGGAATCAACCAACTGCTCGTAAGAGTCTTTATGTTGAAGCGGATGTAAGAGCACTCAACCCTGATGAACATGAGATAGCTGAATCTCAGAGACAGCTGGAAGGTCTACAACTAAATGATGATGAGGAAGTTGTTCAAGACAACTTAGTTGCGAGACGACTGAGCCCAATAGATTTACTCCAACCAGATGTGAGATGGGTGAGAGACCATCCACCTGAGTTAATCATTGGAGATGTTAGAGATGTGGTGTGAACCGGATCCAGGACCCAACATGAAGCTAGGTTCACTTGTTTCATTTCCCAGACATAGCCTAAAGATGTGTCACAAGTGGATTCTAGCTATGTAGGAAGAGCTAAATCAGTTTGAGAGAAACAAGGCTTGGGAATTAGTTCAAAGGCCTACCCACCAAAATTTTATTGGTAGTAAGTGGGTATTTAGAAACAAGATAAATGAAGAAGGATTTGTAGTGAGAAACAAAGCAAGACTGGTAGCCAAAGGGTATTGCCAAGAGGAAGGAATAGATTCTGATGAAACATTTGCACTTGTTGCTAGATTGGAAGCAATTAGGATGTTTCTTGCTTATCTTTGCACAAGAACTTCAACATTTTTATCAAATGGATGTAAAGAGTGCATTTTTGAATGGACTTTTAGAACAAGAAATCTATGTGGAGCAATCTCCAGGTTTTGAGCCGAAAACTATTGGAGATAAAGTCTACAAGTCAAGAAAGAATTGTATGGATTGAAACAAGCACCAAGAGCTTGGTATGACATATTGTCTCAGTTTCTTATTGACTATGGATTCACCAAAGGCAAGGTTGATAAAAGACTCTTCAGAATTCAAGATGGGGAGACTATATTGCTTGTTTAAATTAATTTAAATTTATGTGGATGACATCATCTTTGGATCCACAAATAAAGAGTTGTGTGACAAATTTTCAAAATTCATGCAAGGGAAGTTTGAATTGAGCATGATGAGAGAGCTGACTTTCTTCCTAGGTCTTCAAGTCAAGCAAATGAAGGATGGAACCTTCATAAGCCAAACCAAATATATCAGAGATTTAATGAAGAAATTTGGTATGGAAGAGAAGTCATCAGTAAAGATTCCCATGAATACATCAACAAGATGGATATGGATGCATATGGTAAAGTCAGATCAAACTAGATATAGAGCCCTTATTGGATCTTTGCTCTATTTAACAACAAGTAGGCCGACATCACCTTTGCGATAGGTGTATGTGCTAGATTTCAATCGCATCAAAAGAGAGTCATATGACTCAAAGAAGAGAATCCTAAGGTATTTGAAGGGATGCCAAGAAGTTGGCTTATGGTATCCAAAGGATGGAGGATTCAAGCTAGTTGGCTACTCAGACTCAGACTATGATGGATGTAGAGTAGACAGGAAAAGTACATCAGGTACCTTTCAAATGCTTGAAATAGATTAGTTTCTTAGTTCAAGAAGAAACAAAATTCAATAGGTACATCCACAAATAAAGCGAGTACATAGTCGCAGCATGCCTATTGTGCCCAAGTTTTATGGATGAGGCAACAACTGAGAGACTATGATATTGAAGAAAAAGAGATTTCAATTATGTGTGATAACACAAGTGCTATTACAATAACTCAAAACCCAGTATTGCATTCAAGAATCAAGCACATTGATGTCAGATATTGTTTTATAAGAGATCATGTTGAAAAGAAAGACATCACTTTGGAATACATATCAACTGATAAGTAGCTAGCTAATATATTCACTAAGTCATTATGTGAATCAAGGTTTGAAGAGCTTAAAAATGAGCTAGGACAACATTTTCATGAGATGTGTCCGGGAGGCAAACTTATTCGTTCACCAATTTGATGTTTGGGGAACATTGGGTATTTGGTTGTTTTTTATCTTTCCGTAGACTCTTCATGTTCCTCATACATATATTGATTTCATATTCTTCATTCTTGACAAAAAGGGACAACTTCAAATTTCGTCGAGTTGCTATCATATGCCCATAGAAAGAAGGGGATCCTTCCGTCTTTGAGAAGGGATCTAGTCGAGCTCCACCCCATTGGAAGAGAAGCGTCTCCCAGCAAGCCTGGTGGGAGAGACTTTCACTACCTCCGGGCCGGTGATCATTCCGGGGTGGATGCCTTCTCGAGACCGCCTCTAGCTTCTCCCTGGGGAAGAGTCCCCACGGGACCTTCGGGATTGATCATGGTATTTTTGGTTCGGATGGCATGCAGTCCTATTAGGACTTTTCCGACCCCACTGTGGATCTACGCCGCAGTCAGAGTGTGATCATCGATCTTGACCAGACTCATTTGGACCTTCTATCCTTTGAGGATTTGGAAGCTTCTGCTTATGGAGATGGGGTGAGGGTATGTTCCTTTCTCTTTTCCCTCTATCTCCTTGCATGTTTACTTATTTTCCCCACTCCCTTATGCTTTTTGCATTTTATTGTAGTTGATCAATGCTACTGTTGCTACCCATTGTAGGGGCAAGTTGTTGGTGAAGGAAGTTCACTGTCAGAAGACGGAGTTGAGGGAGATGAAGAAGCAAGTGGAGGACCTCGGGAAAAAAGTGTTGGCTTAAAGCGCAATATCATTAGGAGATGTCCACCGGGGAGAGTTCTCGAAATCTCCTCGGGAGTTTGGTACATTGCCTCGAGCAAACTTCTACTATTGAGGCCTACAACGCTTTCTCTGATTACCATGATGCCATTTTGGACGAGTCCTCCTCCTAATTTATGCAAGGATACACCATAACCAGAGGATCCCCGCCGAGAGCGGGAAGGTTTTCTAGGAGATCATTGTGTTTCTTAACCCGGGCATTTCTGATGAGAAGGAGCCAGATTGGAGCTTTGCATAGTATCCCGGATAATGCCAATGGGAAAGACGCCCCTCCAGTCGAGGAAGGCGTCAGGTCTTGAGTTGTACTCATAGTCTAGTGACTTTGTAATGCAGTTCTCTCGCCTACTTGTTTAAGGCGTGGTATGAACCTTAGATCCAAGTTTGTTTAGGGCATGCATTTGAACCTTAGATCCAATTTTACTCTTTTTGTCTTTCAGAATATTACTCTCCCCTTCGTGGCGAGCAAGTTGCTTTCAGATATTGCTTGATCTTTTTTCCTTAGCACTTTATCTATATGTTGAATTTTAGTACTTTACTTGAAAGGGTTCCCAAATAACAAAGTTTTATTTCTTTAAGGGCATTTCCCAAAGGCCTCAGGTGGTGTCGATTCCTCCTTGAGAGCCTTTATTGAGGAGCCTAGGATAGCATAATGCTACCTCACTAGGGGTATTAATGAGGGGCCCTTGATAGCATTAAGCTACCTCACATGGGCTACCCCCGGGAACCCTAGATAGCTTTAAGCTATCTTACTATAGCTTTTTGTAGGTCCCAAAGGGTAGTGTGTAAAGTTTAGAAGGGGGGGTTGAATAAACTTTACCAACTTTTAGAATTTAGTCCTTTTAAAATAATTTCAGAGTTAAATCAAATCAGCTAAGTCCTTGAGGGACATCTAGGTTAGCTTACACAACAAAGTTACCCACTCAACAGACTCGATTGAGTTGTTGATACTATATAACTTAGTTGTTTTCAGCTAACACTTAGAAGTGCAGTTGATTTGGTTTTACTAGCGGAAGACTTCTCACCCTTACAGTTTTAAGTATATTTTTCAACACTTATTTTAGCATTGGTTATTATCAGCAAACTTAAGCAATTTTAACTTATCAGTAGATATAAAATAATGTAAGAATTAAAGTATGCTGAAAAGTAAATAGACACAAGCAGTTTTTATAGTGGTTCGGGGATGAGGTAATTACTCTAGTCCACTCTTCTCCAACCCCTGGAGGAATCTTCTAGGTAACTTGATTTGGTTACAAAGCAGTTCAAAGTCCGAGTCATCTTTGATCACACATCCTGATACTCCTGGGACTCAGCTTCTTCACAAGACAGTTGTCCTGCTACTTCAGCTCTCTTCGAACCTTTGGACTTGATCACGTAGCCCTCCAACAGGTTCAAAGCACCAGTTTGATCTAGAACCTCACTACTTCTCCTTCAACCTCGGAGAGTAGACCCCTTTGTTCTTGAAAACAATTTTTCCTCTTCAACTGATGAGGTGGTCTTTCCTTCACTAAGTGTGTTGGATTGATTTCCTTCGAGTTTAGGCTTGAGGATTTCTTTGAAAGCTTGAAAGATGTTTGCAAGTTAATTGCTTGATTGCTTGTATGCTTGTGTTAAACTCGGTAACCTTCTCTCACTTTCTTCCTCAACCTTTTATAGTTCACATTTGAAAATATGCCCATTGAAGAGATAGACATAATTTCCAAATCACACGTCTTAGGTTGTTGGCTTATCTTGTCTTGCAGCATTGATGGAGACCGAACCTTGATTTTAATGCTCTGCAGCCTTTCCTTAAACTCTGCAAAATTTCAGGTGCTTATCATTGGTCGCCTTGCTTTTTGCACTCTTTCAGCAAAACAACTTTATTGCTAGAAGGCTGATACATGCCTATTTAAATCAAAACCTTGACTTGTCTAGAAAACAGATCTCTATCGGCTTTATTCAAGTCTTATCTACTGCATACCCCTTTGACATTTGATTCCAATCATTTTAGAATGACTTAGCTATCAGTCAGCGGACTGAGACAACTTTTCTGTCACTTGACTGAGTGTTCACTTCACTTCACTCAGCTGACACACAGCTGGGTCTTCACTTCAATCTTCAGTCGATTCTTGTAATCTTCAACTTGGCTGATTTCAATTCAGCTCATGCAACCCTATCGATTACAAGTTGAATTACATTTGAAATGGGGTGTCAACTTCCTAATCTAAGTTTTACATGGTATCATCAAAATCTATACATAAATTTTCCCAAAAGTTTCCCCCTTTTGATGATGCCAAAACTTATATAAACATCAAAGCAAATAGTGCAGAAAATAAAGAATGATTGTATAATATGTCATTTTATTGAACAAATCATTCTTTGCACTTTACAACTCTTTTTACAATGTATAAACCTATACAAGGTAATAGAGCTATATACACATATGTATCAAAACATTATATGTATCAGAGCATCTACAATTTGTATTAGAACAATTATGTATAGCAAGGTATACACAACATACTTACAAATATGTATTTACACTTATGTAAAATACAACGTGAAGGGGTTCAGCCATCGTCAACGCCTTGGCTGCGTCCTTCTTCTCTCATCCTTTTCAGCTCTTCTGTGATTGTCTTCAGTTCTCCTTCTTTTTCTATCTTCTTCTTTCCTCTTTTTCTTTTCATAGGCTCTCTTGGAAGCTGGGTCATCCCTTCTCTGCCTTATTTCCCATTCTCTGTTGAGCCTAATGTTTTCCTCTTCTTGCCTCCTTCTCGCTTCTTCATTCCTTCTTTCCACTTCTATGTTAGCCAGTTCTTCCAGCCCAGCCCAGTAGTTTATCCCTTTCTTTTGTGGATCTATATACTAAACATCTTTAGGTCTTGGTTGTGATGGAGTACATCTTTAGGTCTTGGATGTGATGGAGTACCTCTGCCTCTGTCTCAGCGCCATCGGCATCTTGTGCAAATGTTAGCCTTTATTGAGTGATCAACCTCGCTATCTTAATGCTTCATTCACATCAGCTGATTCTTCCTGTTGAGTATTCGGTTTCTCAGCTGATTTATCAACGTCATGGGAAGGTGATGGCACCATAGGGGATGGGCCATCAAACCAAAGTAAAGTTCACAGGGTCATCTTTGTCACTAGCTTTGTCCTTTCTTTGTGCCAAAGCCTCCTCCTCAGTTGTGTCCTATGCGGATTTTTCAATGGGACTGGACTCAACTTAGTCATTCCGTCTGCAAAAATTTGACGTCGACGTGTTCTTGAGAGTCATGAAGGGCACTAATCTCTTCTTCCTCCACCAACTCTACTTGAGGGGCATGCACTTCTTCTTCGCCTTTCTTACCCAAGGAAGTCTCAACCTCCTCTGGGCCTTCTTTACCCTCAGTAGTCTGAACCACTGATGGGCCTTCATCAATCCCTTTTGCAGTCTCAACTACAGCAGGGTCTTTTACAATCCCTTTAGCAGACTTAGCTTCTTTGGGGTCTTCTGTGGAATCCTTTAAGGTCTCAATCTCGCGGATTGAACTTACAGAGCCAAGGGTCTCAACTCCTTTGGCTTCACTTCCATCCTTTGCCTTGGCTGCATCAGCAGCTTCATCGGCCTGCATGGCAGCTGGGATTTCAGCTGAGACAGTTGAAACCGTCTGATCCTCATCAACCCTACTCTGGTGTACTATTACATTCTCACCATCGCCTCTAAACTTCTGTTGGGTGTTGTCTCCCATAGCCTCCTCCGACCCGGCTACGGTGGTTTGAGTTTCCCCCTCACTTAGAGCACCAGCTGAGTCTCTAGTAATGGGGTCACTCGAAACCTGAGACTCAGCTTCTTTTCCTATTTAGTGAGCATCCGATAGGGCAGGTGCCTCAACACCTTCTTAAGGGATAGGCTTGGCTAAGGTGCCCTCTTCTACTCCATCATTAGCTTCATCATCGGTTCTCCTGGAATCTCCATCCTCTGAATGCACTAGGGAAGTGGTGGCATCAACCACTCTCACTATTTTCAAAATATCTGGGCTAGGAGATATCATAATTGAAGAGGACTCTCCTGGGCCCATTTGCAATCTCTTCTCGTGCAGCTCTTTCGACTATTTCAATGCTTGCCTGAGCTCAGCTCTCTCTACCTCATCAGCAGGGTTCAACTCTTCCACATCGCTTTCATTGCTGGCAGCTGGTCTAAGCCATGTTCAGAGGCATCTATGAATATGCAGGAATGAGGTTTCTCCGACTCTGCTACAACTTTACCCTTATCAATAGCTTTAAGCCTCTCATTCTCCTTTTTGTCAAGCATAATGTCAGTGCAACTACTTTCATCAAGAGTCGTGCGTACACCGATGTTCCCCAAAAAGTCTAGAAGGTATTCTTCCTTCTCAATGAATTATGGGTTGCGAATTGGTGCCTAGCCAAAATCAACTTCCAGGCACTCCAAATTCTAAGCCTCTCCTGTATTTATGGATATGTAGGAGATAACATTACGAGGTCATCATCCTCCTGCATGGGCTTAAGGGGAGCCCTCTCCTCCTCAATGGTTCTGGCATCGGTTTGAGGGGAGCGAATAGCTAACTCCTCAGACTGGTCAGCTAATTCAATCTCTCTCTCCTCAGTTGTCTCCCAAACAGCTATCTCAACTACGCTCTGTTGATCTCCACTAGCAGTCTCCTCTTGCATTTTCTGATGTTCTCCAACAACAACCTCCTTTTCTTCAGTTGTGGTCTCCTCACCACCTTTCACTTGCACAGACTGTTGTTCCTCCTCAGCAGTCTCCTTCATAACATCTGTGCCACACTCGGTTGGCTTCACCAAGGCAGATTGTTTCACCAATAGCCTTCTCTTAGTTCGGACCAGAGGAATCTCTTCCTCTTTTTATTCTTCTTCAATGGCAGCGGGCTCTGCCATCTTTATCTTCTTAGCTGCAACTGGCTTTCTCGGCATAGCTGAGCATTTCTTTTTCACGACAGGAGAAGGTGCAGGGGATTCTTTCTTAGTCTCGGCTGCTGGGGCAGGTGCAGGGTCTTCCACGGCTGCAGAGACAGGTGCATGCTTTACTGCAGGAGCTCTCTTCTTCTTCTGCACAGGCTTCGGAGATGGAGCCTTAGTAGTTGCAGCAGTGGCCCCAATGAGCCCCCTCAACATAGAGAAATTCAGATTTCCAAGCGCTCTGGGAGGAGGGAACTCCCTTTAGAAACTTACAATGAGCCCAGGGAAAGAAATGGAAGAAACCCTTCTCCGGGCCCTTTCTCATGAATAACAATGAATAAAAACCATCAACACTGACGAGAAGCCCGAATTCTTTCATGGCACGTCGATATCCCTCCAAGAAAGCATACGAATTGGGAGTAATCTCACCCACAGAGACCAATCGACCTTAATATCTCAACATGAAACGGATCGGGAGGAAGGGTGAAGCCATTAGTCAAACATAATATCGAGTGGAACACCGAGGGTGAGCAAGTCTCTAATCAGGGGAAAGAGCAAGCAACACAATATATGTCTAAAGAAAAATTGAGATGCATCGGGAGTCTATAGCACTCTCCAATACCACTGGGCCATAACCCGTTCACCAAGGAGAGGTCTATGTGGCGTCTGGATTTGGGAGGCTCAAGACCCTCCGAGCCCGCACTAAGTGTTAGTCCAAGTGGCTACGATAATCTAGAGAGGGGGTGAATAGATTATCTCGGTTTTTCAGATTTTGCCCTCTTTATCGAATAATCAAACAAAGACGAATATAAATGCGGAAATTAAACAACACTCGTCGATTTAAAGAGGTTCAACCCACCTAGGGCCTAATCCTCTACCACCCCAAAGATATCCTGGGATGGATTTCAAAAGGAAAAAGATATTATTAATTTACCAAAAATTAATACAACACCTTGAGGATTACCACAACCCTCTTACACCATCTTGAGGATTACCACAATCCTCTTACAACACCTTTGAAGATTACCACAACCTTCAAACACCTATCACCTAGATCACCCAAAGTGTATTCTTACCACAAGAATACTCACAAGGATGTCTTGTGTTGAATGATGACCAAATTCAAGATTACAACTCAATAATGATTGATACAATATGAGTACAAGTGTAATCAAGAATTGAAAGCCTAGACCTCAAATTTGTGCAAGTGAAAGTGCTAAGGCTAATACAACAAGATATATGAAAGTGTTTGCTTTGTTTGCTCTTTGCTTGTATGGAGTGTTGTATATTGTTGTTTGAATGAAGCCTCTATTTATAGGAGAGGTCTTGGCTTTGATTTCCAGACATTGGCTCCTCCTTGGGGAGTGATTTGCTGCAAAAGAAACCATTTAAAATCATCAATAGAGTCATTAGAAATCAATCCCACAAAATAGGGAAAAGTCATGCGAAAATGCAACGGATAGTTTGTCGATAAATGGGGTTCGACCGGTCGCACAGAGATAAGATTGAAATGAAATTCTGCAATTTTTACACAGGGGGACCGGTCGAAGGGGTTCGACCGTCGCCGCTTTGGTCTTGACCGGTTGGGGTTGATAGAAAATCAAAACAGAGAAGTCTGCATTTGAGAGGGCACTCCCAGGTACCGGTCGCCCTCACCGGTCGCCCACCTGGTCGACCGGTCGCCCTCCCCATTTTCTCTTACGACCCATTTTCTGTTTCAAAACTCAACTCAGGTACGGGTTGCCCTATAGGGCGACCGGTCGAGCCTGAAACAAAAGTGTTGTCCAATTTTAAATCGAATATAAACTTCAAGAAATACTCCGAAAAATAGTAAAAACATTTTAGATCGATCGGAAGTGTTGGGACAACATTTAGGGACATTGTTTTGGTATAAAAACTCATTTGAACAAAATCATGATAAAAACATTTATCTAACAAACTCCCCTTTTTGATGATGACAAACCAAAATAATTTTCAAGAGGACGATTTAAAAAACAGAATAATTTTCCGGTTTATGAGTAAACTATCCGTTTAAAAACATTTTACAAAAAGCTCCCCTATCAACAAGCACATTAATAAGAAATATTGCATAAGCTAGAAGCACAAGCTTTTACAAAATAAACAACAACTCCATGAGCTTAGAAGCTCCCCATGTCACAAATACTTATTATCCATGCAAACAAGTTCATAAAACAATCATTGGACTGAGTTTTCTTCACAACTTATGGCCTTAATAAGCCATAGCTTATAGCTTCTATCATGAGCTTTTATTAGCTTCTTTGAGCTAACGAGCCAATTTCCCCGTTTCTCCCCTTTGGAATCATCAAAAAAATGTTAGGATGATAAAAACATCATAGAAGTATATCAAAGTGCGCCAAAGAAATGGTTTATCAACCATTGAGCAATTTAGGCTTAAACACCAAGGAAAATGGGAGAAATGTATCATGAAGAGTCCATACGCTCGTTTTATTTGCCAAAACATGATCTCAATGAGTATTGAAGACTTTTGGAAGCGAGAGAATCATGTAGAAGTTGAAATTTTCATTGTGACATTTCATCGAACATATTGTGGGCGTGAAAAATAAAAAAAGAGTTGTATATAGCCCTTGTAAATGATCCAAGCCAAAAATTGCATCACCAATTCACATCAAACATCATACAATACAACATAATAACTAAGCTCATCAAGATCATAAGCAAAAAATATCAAGAAATATACAAGAAAGCCATAAACTCAAGGGTTCAACCCAATTGAGCAAAGTAAGGAAAATTCTTACCATTTGATCGGAAAAGATGAGCAATGATGATGATAAACATGCTATATAAGGTCCAAGATATGAATTGAATGCATGAAAATCAATTTTGAGTGAAAATTGTGTGCATTTTGCAAAGGGGACGAAAAATGGCAAAAAGAAGTGAAAATAACAAATGTCAAGACAGAATCGAACTTAAACCAAAATTTGGCCTAGGGCGACCGGTCGTGGTTGAGGGCGGCCAGGTCGGCGTTGAGGGCGACCGGTTGCCCTCAACCTCTTCAGCCCACTGTTTTGTCAAAAAATTTTTTAAAATCCGAATTTTCAACCAAAAATCCGATTTTTTTCGCCCCTAAGTTTTAAAAACATGCAAAATGCAAACGTAGACCTCATTCAATATGCATTATGCCTAACCGAGCTCGATCGACGCAAAAAGTCTCGGAAGTTAGCGGTTTTGTAAAGATGTCCGCTAATTGATCTTGAGATGGCACAAAAGATATCTCAATTTTTCGTTTTGAGACACAATCCCTTAGAAAATGATGTCGAATCTCAATATGTTTAGTACGGTTATGATGAACCGGGTTTTGAGCAATATTTATAGCGGATATGTTATCACAAAAGATAGGAACATTTTCAAAAGAACATTTGTAATCCGCTAAGGTTTGTTTCATCCAAAGAAGTTGAGTACAACAAAAAGCGGCGGAAATATATTCGGCCGGCCGTTGAAAGTGAAACACAATTTTGTTTCTTTGAAAACCAAGAAACTAGGCAATCGCTAAAAATTGACATGATCCTAAGTACTTTTCCGATCATCAATATTTCCCGCATAGTCCAATCACTATAACCTTTAAGAGAAAAATTTTCATTCTTTGGATAAAATAAACCATATTGAATAGTGCCTTTCAAATATCGAAAAATCCTTTTAACGGCACTCATATGAGATTCTTTGGGATTGCTTTGAAAACGAGCGCATAGGCA
Source organism: Rehmannia glutinosa (assembly GCA_016081115.2). Taxonomy (NCBI): domain Eukaryota; kingdom Viridiplantae; phylum Streptophyta; class Magnoliopsida; order Lamiales; family Orobanchaceae; genus Rehmannia; species Rehmannia glutinosa. The sequence goes on along the minus strand of JABTTQ020000627.1, from coordinate 143,039 downwards.
TACGGCATGAAGAATGTCCGGTCTACTAGCGGTTAAATAAAGTAAACTACCAATCATACCTCTATACTTGGATTCATCAACCGACTTGCCTTTTTCATCTTTGTCAATTTTGACATTGGTTGCCATAGAGTCGAGACGGTTCTTCCTTCTTCAATGCCGAACTTTTTCAAAAGTTCCTTTGTATATTTTGATTGTGAAATATAGATACCTTCTTGGCATTGCTTGATTTGAAGTCCAAGAAAGAAATTAAGCTCTCCCATCATGCTCATTTCAAATTCACCTTGCATTAACTTAGAAAATTTCTTGCACAAAGATTCATTAGTAGCACCAAAGATAATATCATCAACATAAATTTGCACAAGTAAACAATCTTGCCCTTTTTCAAAAACAAAGAGAGTAGTATCAACTTTACCTCTTGTAAAACCATTTTGCAAAAGAAAAGAGCTAAGTCTATCATACCATGCACGAGGTGCTTGTTTCAAACCATACAAGGCCTTTTTAAGTTTAAAAACATCATTAGGCCTAGAAAAATTTTCAAACCCCCGGAGGTTGTTTTACATAGACTTCTTCTTGAATAAAACCATTTAAGAAAGCGGATTTAACATCCATTTGGTAAAGCTTGAAATTTTTAAAACAAGAATAGGCAAGTAAAATGCGAATAGCTTCTAAACGTGCTACGGTGCAAATGTTTCATCATAATCAATACCTTCTTCTTGACAATACCCTTGAGCTACTAACCTTGCCTTATTACGAACAATGTTGCCTTGATCATCAAGTTTGTTCCTAATACCCATTTTGTACCAATAATTGTTTGAGATGGAGGACAAGGTACTAATTCCCATACATCATTTCTTTCAAATTGATTCAACTCCTCTTGCATTTCTAAAAACCAATCTTCATCCTCAATAGCTTCCTTAGCATTTTTAGGCTCATTTTGAGATATAAGAGCTTTCTCGGCAAAATTTCTTCGAGTCATTACTTTATCAAGGGGATCACCAATAATAAGATCTTTTGGGTGATCTCCTTAAATTTCAATGCTACGGGAAGATTCAAGTATCACCCCTATCTTCTTGAGGAACATTTGAACTTGAAGGTTGATCATTTGAAATAGAAGGTTTATCATTATGAGCATCACTTTGAACAATAGGTTCAACAATATCCTCTTCATCACTATCGTCATTGGGTATTCTTTCAACACCCGAGGCTTCATTAAATTTGACATGAATAGATTCTTCAACAACCATGCTAGTCTTATTGTAAACCCGATATGCTTTGCTCTTGGTTGAATACCCCCATAAATATTCCTTCATCGGCCTTAGGATCAAGTTTGTCCAATTGATCCTTAGTATTCAAAATAAAGCACTTACATCCAAATATTTTGAAATAACTAATATTTGGAGTTCTTCCTTTCCAAAGCTCATATGGAGTTTTATTCATTTTAGGACGAATATAAACTCGATTAATGACATAGCAAGCGGTACTTACGGCTTCGGCCCAAAAATATTTTGGAAGTGAAAATTCATTTAGCATGGACCGACTCATTTCTTGAAGTGTCCGATTCTTCCTTTCGGCTACACCATTTTGTTGAGGTGTCCTTGGAGCCGAAAAATTGTGTGTATATCCCTTGGTTTCACAAAAGACTCTAAACTCACCGTCAAATTCTCCGCCTCGATCACTTCGAATAGTTTTAATAGTATCTTCATTTTCATTCTCAATGCGTCTACACAACTTAACAAACTCATTAACGGCATCGCTTTTATTTGCAAGAAAAAGAGCCCAAGTGTATCTAGAAAAATCATCAACAATTACAAAAGTGTAGTGTTTTCCACTTAGACTAGCCGTACCAATATCCCCATACAAATCTAGGTGAAGAAGTTGTAGAGGCTTGGTTGTGGAAATTTCATTTTTGGGCTTAAAACTACTCTTAACTAATTTGTTCTTTTGACAAGTGTCACATAAGCCAAGATTTTCAAAATTCAATTTGGGTAGTCCTTTTACATGTTGGTTTTTGTAAATATTTTTCAAACTTTTATATCCAACATGTCCAAGTCGCCTATGCCATAAACTCGTTAAATCATTGTTGGCGACAAGACAAGAAACATTTTGACTAACCAAATCACTAGTAGAAATTTTGTAAAGATTGCCTTTTCTATTTGCTTCACAAATAATTTCATCATTTTTACGAATAAGGCATTTTTCTTTATTGAAAACAACATTATAATTTGAATCACAAAGTTGGCTAACACTTATCAAATTAAATTTAAGCCCTTCTACTAAAAGAACATTATTAAGAGAGAAAGAAGAGTTACCAATTTCTCCATTTCCAAGAATTATTCCTTTGCCATTGCCGAACATGACCATACCCTCTTCTTGGAACTTGATGTTGGTAAAAAGTTCTTTCTTTCCGGTCATATGGCGTGAACATCCGCCGTCCACGAGCCATTTCGAATCCTCCATGGTTGTTGTAGCGCCTATTACCTACAAACGAACCATTTTTAGGTACCCTATAGTTTTGGGGTCCATGGGGTTAGCCTTGAGACCTTTGGGTCTCCAAACAAAGCTAAAATTGTTCTTCAATTTACAATTGCTAACATAGTGACCAACTTTACCACAATAAAAGCAAATAATATTATGGGCACTTTTAGCACGTACAAAATTCGGACCTTGGTCATTTTTCTTAAAGACTTTTTGAAATGGTTTGTAACCAAGTCCTTGTTTTGAATGCTCACCTCTTTGTGCATCTAAAATTTTAGTAACCTTATCCGTGCTTAAATTAAAACGATGCACATCCTTTTTCAAATTATCAATATCATTAGTGAGCATTTGTTTCTCGGTTTCAAGAGTTTGAATTTGAGTAAGGGTAATAGCATGAACATGATCAAGAGTCTCATAAGATGTAAATAATTTATCCTTTTCTATTTTAAGCTCTTTATGCTCCTTCTTTAAACTCTTGTATTTAACAATCAATTTTTGAAATTCATTTTGCAACTCATCAAAATCACATTGCAATTCATCAACTAAGGAGGAGGTAGAGGAGTTAGAGCGTACCTCATTATTTTCATCGTCTATAGCCATAAGACCATGTTCGGTTTCACCTTCCTCGTCGGATGTCTCGAGTAGCTCATCCCAAGTTTTGACATCCGCATTTAGAGCCTTCTTTTTCGGAAAAGGCTTCTTTTTCTTTTGTTCCTCCTCATTGAGTTTTGGGCAATCGGCTATGAAGTGCCCTGTTTTTCGCACTTAAAGCAAGCATTATCTCTTGGTTTTCTTGCTTTATTTTTATTCACAAATTTTGCAAATTTTCGAACAAGTGCGGCTGTCTCTCATCATCATCATCATTATCATAGTATGCATTATTAGAAGAGGAAGCAAGACCTTTAGGAATATTTTGCATACCCGATTGATTGATGGTTGGTTTGGTATTTTTCCTTTCCTTGAGATAGACTTCATAGATGAGGAGGTTCCCGATGAGCTCGTCAAACTTGAGTGTCTCAAGATTTTGTGCTTTCGTGATTGCCGTCACCTTTTCGGACCATGAGCCGGGAAGAGCATTCAATACCTTAGTCACTTTGTCTTCTTCTTGAGATGACTTTACCGAGGGCCACAAGAGGATTGACAATGTTGTCAAGCCTTTCCACCATCTTGGAGATGCTTTCACCATCATACATGTTAAAGTTTTCAAAGTCTTTAACAAGCATGGTCTTTCTAGCTTGCTTGACCTTCTTTGTCCCTTCATATATAGTCTCCAATTTTTCCCAAACCTCATGTGCCGACCTTATGCCTCGTATGCGATTGTACTCGGTGGCGTAAGTGAGCAATGCAAAATATTTAAGGCACTTACCGTTTAGAGAGAAAAGCCTTCTTATCATTTTCATCGAACTCCTTGAAAGGTTTAGGAGCCGAGGTGCCATCCTCCATTTTTTTGTTGGTTGATCAACTCCTTCAATAACCACATTCCATATGTCAAACCCGCACCCTTTGTAGAAAGCACTCCATACGGTTTTTCCAAAATGCGTAGTTGTTGGCGTCGAACAATGGTGGCTTGTTGGTGGAGGCGCCTGTGGTGAGATAAGCGTCATTCGTAGCCATAGATCTTTCCTCTTTACTCGAACGAGCTAGCCAAAGAGTTTGGCTCACGATACCACTTGTTAGTCCAAGTGGCTACGATAATCTAGAGGGGGTGAATAGATTATCTCGGTTTTTCAGATTTTGCCCTCTTTTTTGAATAATCAAACAAAGACGAAATGTAAATGCGGAAATTAAACAACACTCGTCGATTTAAAGAGGTTCAACCCACATAGGGCCTAATCCTCTACCACCCCAAAGATATCCTGGGATGGATTTCAAAAGGAAAAAGATATTATTAATTTACCAAAAATTAATACAACACCTTGAGGATTACCACAACCCTCTTACACCACCTTGAGGATTACCACAATCCTCTTACAACACCTTTGAAGATTACCACAACCTTCAAACACCTATCACCTAGATCACCCAAGTGTATTCTTACCACAAGAATACTCACAAGGATGTCTTGTGTTGAATGATGACCAAAATCAAGATTACAACTCAATAATGATTGATACAATATGAGTACAAGTGTAATCAAGAATTGAAAGCCTAGACCTCAAATTTGTGCAAGTGAAAGTGCTAAGGCTAATACAACAAGATATATGAAAGTGTTTGCTTTGTTTGCTCTTTGCTTGTATGGAGTGTTGTATTTTGTTGTTTGAATGAAGCCTCTATTTATAGGAGAGGTCTTGGCTTTGATTTCCAGGCATTGGCTCCTCCTTGGGGAGTGATTTGCTTTGCAAAAGAAACCATTTAAAATCATCAATAGAGTCATTAGAAATCAATCCCACAAAATAGGGAAAAGTCATTCGAAAATGCAACGGATAGTTTCGATAAACAAACAGGTTCGACCGGTCGCACGAGAGATAAGATTGAAATGAAATTCTGCGAATTTTTACACAGGGGGACCGGTCGAAGGGGGTTCGACCGTCGCCGCTTGTCTCTTGACCGGTTGGGGTTGATAGAAAATCAAAACAGAGAAGTCCGCATTTGAGAGGGCACTCCCAGTGCCGCCCAGTGGTCGATCGGTCGCCCCTCACCGTCGCCCACTGGTCGACCGGTCCGCCTCCCCCATTTTCTCTTACGACCCATTTTCTGTTTCAAAACTCAACTCAGTGCGAGTTGCCCTATAGGGCGACCGGTCGAGCCTCAAACAAAAGTGTTGTCCAATTTTAAATCGAATATAAACTTCAAGAAATACTCAAAAAATAGTAAAAACATTTTAGATCGATCGGAAGTGTTGGGACAACATTTAGGGACATTGTTTTGGTATAAAAACTCATTTGAACAAAATCATCAAAATCATGATAAAAACATTTATCTAACACTAAGTTCCCCACAACAACTTCTTGCTTGCAGTCGGAATAGGCCAAAATCTCAACAAATCCCGCAACAGGGATATACTTATCCTTCAAATAGAATCTACCTCTGAAGGAAGCGCATCCATCGCATCGAAAGTACTCAAAGGAATCAGAGGCCTCGGACCTTCGGGAGATTGAGGCCATAAAGATTGCAAGGTAGCTAGAGAGTTCTCACCACAATAGAGACCTTCACACTATTTTTTCATGGGTAACGGAACCCAATTCACAACAAGTTCCCATATGGGACTGGGAGACTATCTGAATGGAATCAAAGAGGTACGCCCATCTGCGTGCCTCGGGGGGATCTCGACTGGAGCCCCGCACTTGACTAGAGGGGATGACTCGGGGGAGGGGGCTCTTGGCCGAGGAGCCCCCATCTTCTGACAAGGAATGCCAGCGCGCCCCAGCTCACGCGCCCAAGGCTACGCTCGACCGAGACCATGCACTCGACATGGGGAGAGCCATGTGCTCGGTCGTGCGCCCGGGGGGTTCTCGACTGGAGAGCCCCCGCTCTCAATCGGGGATGTCCCTCGGGGATTTCCTCTCGGTGTTTCTTCTCTACTTTTCCTTTTTGGTACCTCCCTCAACTTCAATCTCAATTTTTTTCTCCATGGAATTCCAAGTACTCTAAGGTTTCTCCAACTCCCAAAGAGTTCAAAAGTTCCGCCCACTTCCCAAGTACTTTCCCTATTCCCAAAGGGAATATCTACAACAAGACAAAGAATGAAGAGCAAAAGTGAAAGTACTAAGAGAGATAAAATTTAGTTCTTGAAGACATTTTTCTAAATCACCCTTGAATCTTGAAATTGTTAGAATGCAGGATTATTTCCTTGAATATAAAGGAATCAACCAGAAGAACACATAAACTTTTTATCTGCTCCCCGAGTCGCAGCTAAAAAGCTGGGGGCTTATGTTGTGGGGTAAAAATATAATTCTCTTTTTTTCCATATTTAAATGCATTATTATAATTATTATAATCATTATTATTATTGTTATTATTGGGCTACATGAATTAATATTCAAGTCGGTCCATTGCTAGAGGCCTAGAGCCTTAATAGGCCCACACAACTTTAATAGGTCCATGTCCCAGGTATAAATAGCCCCCTCATTAGTTAATCTTTCATTAAGTACATGTCAATTATTAATTAGCTCTTGTGCTATGGATTACGTTCCTACACTTTGCTCACTTAAGTATCGGAGGGGCTTCTCCGGGATTACCGCGGGTTCCTTCTAACCATATTTGCGTGTTGCAGGTCGGTTCCCTCCTTTTGGAATATTTAGCAAATCGGAGTTGGATCTCTCAACTCGAAACGCCTCAACTTAGAGTGAACTATAAGTATTTTTGCAGCATCAATATTATTTCAATATTTATGTAAACACCCCAGAATAGGTAATATGATAATACTCTTTACGAGTTACGTCTCACAATATACGACCCCTTTGACCTTTTGCATGAATGAGAAAATCAAACTTTGAAGTTTATATATTTTGAATCTTTTAGTTTTTATTATATAATAATTTGATTGATTGTCTATGTCTATATTTATATTTATAGAGGTTTGTATATAGAGGTTTGTACAAATTTAGAATTTTCATTGATTAGAATTCTTGTTTTGAATAGTTAAAATATAAACAATTGATTAGAATTATAACATAAATATTTAATAATTGATTTGATTTATTACATAAATATGTTAAAGATTAAATTTATAATTTCAGCTTTTATTAAAAAAAAGTTGAAAGAACTTAAAAAAAATAGTTGAATCCATGTTAATCGGTTTTGGCCGGTACTGATCGGTTTTGACCGGTATAATCCCAAAAATGGTATTCAGGGTCTTACTGTTTTGGTCCGACCATCGGTATCCAGTATAACCAATTCAATTAGCCAGATGCGATTAAATTTAAAACACTAGTTTATTTTTTAAAATGTATTTTTGAAACGAAAGAGTGTAATAAGATTATTCCCACGCGGCCACTGTGAGTATTGTATCATTTTTAGTTGCTGAATATGACAGCCACACGTCTTCTTATTCAACTCTGATTTATGCATTCAGCCTCCAATTAATATACCAGTAGTGAGTATTTGTGCTTTCTTGTTTGACCTCTACCTCACATTCTTGCTAAAATGCTTTTCCATATCCAACCTAAAGAACAGAGCAATATATATTTCTTTTCACACAATTTTAATTAAAATAATATAGAAAAATTCCAACATATTACAAAAAACATACTTCATTATAAATATTGTAAAGGTAAGGTTGCATTTGGATTGAAATATTTGAATTTGATGATAAGATATGGGACCGAAAATCATTTCAAATGAATCATGTAAGGTGAATTTGAAATTCATCACTATCACAAATTACCCTAACATCTCAATGAATTTGTTATCATTAATATAAAATCCATCAATTGAGTGAACTTTGTTACTACGTAGTATAAGTTTAAGCAATTAAGCAATTATGGAAGAAGGGAGAGTATTAAATTATTAACTGGGGATTAATTAATAGGTCTGGAAACAGAAGCATGCACGTTCGTTCGATGCTACCCCATGGGGTAGTACCCTAATCCATTCAGCTGCTGCCACGTGGCAAATCTGGCAAATTTTTTTTTTTAATTGAATGTGTAAATTAACCAACCGCATCTGGTTAACCAATGTTAACTTTAGTTTCTTTTTGTACTCAAATCAAACCTAGAAACCCTCAAAACAAAATGAAACTCAAGAAATTGCAGGAACATTTGAAAGAAAATCATGTTTGCTCCTCTACTTCGCCGGTGCGACCAAGAATTGATAAACCCATTTGAAAGAAAAACTCCATCGATGCTCTAACTCACCGTTGCTCCCAGAAATTGAAAAACCGGTTTGAAAGAAAATTCTCATCGGTGCTATGCTCCCTATGCAAATCGGCCGCCTATTTTTTCTCTGCTCTATCGTCGGTAAAAATCCCATTTAGATTTGATGGGGAAAACTCCGAAATCCGCCACCTCTTCTTTTGTATATTTTTCCAGGGGTATTCTTGTAATAATTGAAGTCAGTATCTTGTTAAGCATTAAAGGTGATGCTGGTGCAATTTGAGATGCAAAGTCCGTTTTCTTTTTTCGGGAGTTATAGAGTATTCTGCAAGGCTGACTCACATGTATTGTTGTCGTAAATGTCACACGTATTGATGTAGATAACTGAGACTTGTATCACTTTTATTTCATATTTTTTGTTAATGAGTTGATGAAACTTAATGTTAAAAGTCTTGTTTCCTGTTTAATAGTTTTTATTTCTTGTGGAGTATTGATTGTTGAATATGTTTTGAGGGCATTCCCCATGTTTTGTGAAGTTATTCTGCTTTACTTTCAGTGGGACTTGTTTAGAACTAAAAAATCTGAAATCCGAAACTTAGAAGTTTAGCCCAAAATGTTACCGTTTACAACCTATAATATGTTCCTATATCACAATGTCCCAAATTACATGGTTTATTCTCATTATCCATAGCCTGGAACTTGATGCAACTTGAGGAAATTAAAATAGAGTATTGCACGATAATGGAAGAAATAGCATTTGAGTAAAGGCGTGAAAGATGGCATAATCAACATTAGCTTGAACACATATTTCATTACTACATTCAACTTAAACCTGTAAATTCAAAAATGAAATTACATTACAATTACAACCAGAATTACAATCATAACTACAAACAACAGAAGCAATAAATTGTAAATCTTATTAAGTTTCCATTTCATTTTCGCATCTTTATAGATGCCACTATCAACAACAATTCCGTCTCTCTGCCAAACTTTTCGGGATGAGCCCAACAAATGAATCTATGTTCTTCTAAAAAATTGTTATATTTCTTCATGTCTCAAGATAGGAGTAACTTGTTTTCATAATTGCTACCATGCGTTACTCACGTAACAAGTTTACAAAATGTTTAAAGTATAAAACATACATTAATATTTTAGAACAAACAGAACAAACCAAGCAAGCATATTTCCTATTGAACAAGAACAAGAAACAAAACAATGGGTTGCGGGAGGCTTGTTTTGACGGTGGCATCTTCAAGTCTTGCCGGGGAATGGAAGAGCTGCGGTTTTTTAATCAATACTGACCAAAAAATTCATGGGGCCAGATTCTTGATGTGTTAGAATGACCATTGTTGCTTAGATTAAAATTCAAAATTTTTGAAATTCAAATTTTGGGATGCTTTCACACCAGCTGGGCGGGAGAATTTTTTGGTCCAAAATTTTCAGCAACCATGGTTAGCAATTAAAACCTAAAAAGAAAGAATAAGAAAAAAAATCGGACTTACCACGTGGCAGCCGTTAAATGGGTTAGGGTACTACCCATGGGTAGCATCGAACCAACCGGGATATGAGCAAGACGGGCGTGATTTCTGGGAAGCTGAATCAGCACACAGAATGTCAAAATGTTAGTTATCGCTTAACCTTTATTTAAAGCACTATTGTATTGTCTTGAATACCGACAATTGAATTACTTAATCAAATTAAAAAACCGCTTCCATTCACCCCACTGTCGCACCGTGTTGTACATCTTTGACGGCGTCGCATCGCTTTAGTTTTGTCAACACAAACGCAATTTATCTTCCTTTAATATCTCCTTTTAAACGCGTTCAACATCCTCATTACATCACTGCTTCTCATTCATTACCCTCTCCTCTCTGATAGATTATTATATTCAACAATCTGATTTCAGAAGTAACACATGGGTGTCTGTTTGTCTTCTCAATCAGGCGATTACAGTCTCCATCAGAAATCCTCTGCCAATGTCGTTTCAGTCGACGGAGATTTGCGTACCTACTCCCTTCCAATAACCGTCTCCCAAGTTCTTCAATCCCTAAATTCATCTCCTGATTCCTTTTTCCTCTGCAACTCCGACCGCTTGTATTTCGGCGATTTCATACCTTCTCTCCAAGCCGACGATGAACTCGAGTCGGCTCAGATCTACTTCGTTCTCCCTACCACCAAGCTTCAGTATCGGCTCGCTGCCTCGGACATGGCCGCTTTAGCCGTCAAAGCCAGTGTCGCACTCGACCACATCAACGCTTCCAATCGTCGACGGAAGAGGAAAACTCGTATTTCCCCTGTTTTGGTGTCGGATGAGCAAGATCCACAGTCTAATCAAACTGTTAATCACATCATGACCAGTTCCGTTAATAATGCCACAAAGTCGTCATCGGCGGGGCTGGGAGTTTCCAGATCTGGTTCTGTCAGGAAATTGACGAGATACTCTTCCCGTCGAGCTAAGTTGGCCGTCCGATCCTTCAGAAATAAGCTTATCACCATATATGAAGGACATCCAACTTAATGTTCCTCAACCAATTACAGTTGCTGTATCATCTTAGCCGGAAAAGTCAGAGAGTAAAACAGACCTTTGATTAGATTGTTTATTCTTTCTTAATTTTTTTTCTTTCTCCAAAAAAAAAAAAAAAAAAAAAGAACTTCTGCCTGTAAAAAGTGTATTACACCTGAGATTTTTTGCGATGAATGTAATTAAACCGCGATCCTGTATTGATTTGAGAGACTGCAATTCATTAGTATAAATTTGTAAATTTATGATTTTAATTTTCGTCCATATATGGAATTATTTGGAGATGACGCGCGTGTTTTCTGAAAATTTGTTTCATTGATTTTTTTACCTGGTCCACATAATAATAATAATATGGAAACGAAGATACTTTCTTCATTCTGGTTATCCATGTGAGTTGTTCAAGATCGATGAATACTTGGCTTCGTTAAAACGTTCATTAGAGAAAATGTTGATATTGTAGTATATATATAATATATGCATTAGCAGTATTTGTTGAACACGGTATCTGATTCTGAACGTGGAAAAGGATGCATGATTGGATGTGGGAATTAAGATGAAAATGGGGTAATTCTAATGCCCATTATTTTGTGTGACGAGGTGGAAGAGGACGATAGGGGGTCAAGATTGAATAGGTTTCGGGCTGTGGGTTTTATGTGGTGCGGGTCATTTTCATAGGATTGGGTGATCCGTTTGAGCGGGGACGCCTTAAGCCAAGGACCATACTTTGTCGTGGACAAGTCTTGACATTCGTTCGATCGTAGCTTTCGTAGTTTCGAACCGAATGACCAATCATACCACAACAGAAGCAATAGATCGGAAGTCCTTCATATTTTAACGGAAGAGTTAGAAGTTTTCCTTGAATTCGAACCGATATGACTCGAGAAAGAGGCTTAGTTATATTGATTGATAACTTGAACCTGATAAATTTGCCGAACAATCCCTCTGTGGTAGTATCGAGCGTCTCTAATTCCCCAATTTGTCTGGCTAGAATCCTTGTGGTATTCGAGAAGGTGGCATTTGTAACCTGAATCGCCGAGGGTTGTTCATCCCCACCGATCGGTCTATTCGCTAGAAGCCCGCCATCATAGTGCCATAGTTGATTGGAAAGAACCCAACCCTCGTCTTCCTTCGATTCAAATTGGAACAGAATTAAGTTTGATCCCCATTCCCTTGCAACGATCGGATGTTTAGCTCTCCAAGACTTCTTCATGACCTCAATGAAATAGTAGGTTTTCCAATCTTTATCAAGGAATAGATTTCCCACTAGACAGAAAGAATATGGGGGAGGTTCATCATTATTCGTGCGATCGATCTCATCAAGATCAACAATCAAACCCTCCGTCTCCGTTAGATCTTCCATGCAGACTGCTACTCTCACTAGAACCCCTTTTGACGTGAATAGGACAGAAGATGCGCAAACCTGAAAAATCAAAACAATGCAAACAAGAGAAAAAAAGGACACGACTCTAAGGACACCAAGAAAAAACATAAACCCTAGATGGTGGGAAGAAAGAATCGGGGGGGAGGCCGGAGAAGACAACCTAGAAAAAAAAAAACATAAACCCTAGATGGTGGGGAAGAAAGAAAAGAAAGAGGCCATTTTTTTTTTTTTTTTTTTTGGGGGAGACGGAGAAGACACGACAATAGGATGGAGACCGACTTCACCCTTCGAAATGGAAACTGGAGAAAAGGAGAAAACGCTAGACAACATTAATCGACAAGAGAAGACTTATTATGCCAGTGATGTGAAAGGAGAAAAAAACAGGGCCGTTTGACGTGAACCCTAAAAATTTGGCAACAATTTTTTTTTTTTAGACCAATTTTTCAGTTTGTACATATCCCACCAAATCCAGATAAGCCCCCATTTTTTTTTTTTTTTTTTTTTTTTACTATTTTCAGTTTTTTTTGCCTTTGCCCAACAAATCCAAATAATCCTCAATTTTTTTTTGTTTTTACTTTTTATAGGCAAATTTTCAGTTTTTTTGCCTTATCCCACCAAATGAGATCGAACATATATACATATATCTTTTTTTTTAATTTTTAAATAAGCCCATTTTCAGTTTTTTTTCCCTTAACCCACCAAATCCAAATAAAAGTCCAAATTTCGTGTAGTCTGAACAACAGTACCAACAACCTTCTTTCTTCTTTTTCTTCAATCGCCAATCACCAATCACCAATTGATTTCATCATCTTCAACCATTCCAAACTCGGTTGCCAACATCAATGGGCAACATTACTCCTACCTAGAGGAGGACTTATTATGCCAGACCGTACTATTTTCTACTATCTTCTACATACAACAAATTCCTAATGCCCATTATAATATGCAATCAATTGGTCAAAGCTGAAATGGGAAACTGGCGCACCTTGAAGAAATTCTATACGAAACAAAGCATAAATAAATTATGTGGCCTCCTTTTCAAGTTTCCATTTTCCGTTTTCATTATTTCGTACTTTTTTTTTTGACAGCCATTATTTCGTACTTTTTGCTTGCATATATTTGGTAGGAAATAAAAAACGTATATGAACAATATGAAATTGTCAGTTATGAAATAAAAACAAATGTCAGTAGTTAGTTGATCCTACTAACTTCTTTATGTTTTATTGACTAAATTATATTATATTAAACTGATAATTTATTATTCAATTCAATAATAATAAGAAAGAGAAGATTTTAAAATTATTTAAAAATTAATGGATCACCATATTAAATCTAAAGGTACGGGTTCTTTGTTTTAACTAATAACGTATTAATATTTGACTTGCACAAAAACTTCTATCAGACCGTCTAACGGGCTCAAATCCATTACACGGATCCCAAACCAACCCAAAAATAATAGGCGGTGTCATTTTTGTAATTCTAAAGAGGTTGTGGTATTTTTATGATTTTGAACGCCAGTGATTTTGAACGTGGTGACATTTTTGTAATATTCTAGGGGTGGTAGTATAGTATAACTGGACCGGTGGCATTTTTGTAATATTAGGCAGTGACATAATACTATTATATTTGCATTTTCTGTAAAAAGTATTAGTAATTCTCTTGAACAGTTTTCTTAGTAATTCTCCTGAACAGTTTTCTTAGTAATTCTCATGAAAAATATTGATTTTTTCCATCAAGAGTATTAGTATTCTTACTAAAACGTATTAGTAGTCTTATTTAAAAGTATTATATTTTCAAATTAAATGTATTTTAGTATTCCCGGAGAAAAGTACTAGTTTTTCTCATAAAAAATATTAGTAGTTCCCCATAAAAGTATTAGTTCTTCCCCCCAAAAGTATTAATAGTCATCCTGAAAAATATTTAGTAGCCTCCTATAAAAATATTAGTTTTCTCTCTGAAAAGTATTAGTAGTCCTCCCAAAAAGTATTAGTAACCCTCCTAAAATGTATTAGCAGCGGCCAACAGATGTGGTATTGGTGGTTGTGCGGCTGTTGGTGGGCTGATGGGTCGGATATTTGGATCCGTCTAAAAGATTAAATTCGTTAGACCGTCTGACAGGAGACTAACCCTTTGACTTGAATGATAGGCTAAAATTACAAATTAATATAAATATCCAAACCTTCAACAATATAAAAATAAAATGAAAGCAAATAAAATCCTGACCATTCGCATAAACTAAATTGTATTTAGTTGCTCCCTTCTCTCACAAATAAGGATAATTAGATGCTACTCAAGTATGTACAACCCAATCGAACTCCCTTACGATTATGATATGTATCTCATTTTGATTTTTTTTTAAAAAAATCACATGCATATGTTATAACTAGAGCAAAATCGCAAGAGAGTTGGGTTGTAAAAGCAAACAAGGCTTAGCCAAACAAACCTTAGCCAGCTCATGGGATGATGGCACTCAAATATCTAGCCCTTAGATTCCTATAGTACCGTGGTAGTGGATTAATCTCAGCAACCTAGTAGCTCATGATATTTGCATGATTGCAGTCTCCAATAATAAAGCAACACATGTCCATTCTAGGTCCTTCTTAGGTTCTATATATAATACTACTGTTAAGAATAATGTAATTAATGGTTGAGTAGCATCTCATTATCCACAAAAAATGCTTGGATTGAGTTTCTTCTAGAAAATTAGAAAGTCAAATAAAAAGGTCAGTCATTGCTCTTTTTCATAAAAGATATATGAAGTTAATATAGAATTGAAAGGTTCAATTAAGATGAAAAAAGTCCAGTGCTAACTGGTAAGTGGTACGTGATATTGCATTATAGTTATGTAACGGTTGTAGGTCCCAGGGGTGATAAATAAAGTTTAAAAGAAGGGTTAAATAAATTTTACTAATTTTTCGATTTTAGTCATTTTAATAAATTAAGAATTGACTCAATTCAACTAAGCCCTTGAGGGACAACTAAATTGGCTTACACAACAAAGTTAT
This sequence comes from Rehmannia glutinosa, assembly GCA_016081115.2. Classification (NCBI taxonomy): domain Eukaryota; kingdom Viridiplantae; phylum Streptophyta; class Magnoliopsida; order Lamiales; family Orobanchaceae; genus Rehmannia; species Rehmannia glutinosa. The sequence continues at coordinate 127,901 of JABTTQ020000627.1, read as the reverse complement.
CCACTCAACAGACTCGACTGAGTTGTTGATAGTATAAATTAGTTGCTTTCAACTAAAACCTTAAAGTAGCAATTGACTTGGTTTTTAACAGAGGAAGACTTTCACCCTTAGTTTTTTAATACATTTTTCAACACTTGTTTTTAGTAGGGTTATTATCAGCAAACTTAAGTAATTTAACTATCAACAAATATAAAGATAATGCAAGAAAGTAAGTGTGCTGAAAGTAAATGGACACAAGCAATTATAGTGGTTCGAGGATGGGGTAATTCCTCTAATCCACTCTTGTCTAACCCCTAGAGGATTCCACTAAGTAACTTGACTTGGTTACAAAATGGTTATCAGTCCGAGTCAGCTTTGATCACACAACCAGATGCTCCTGGGACTCAACTTCTTCACAAGACGATTGCCTGCTACTTCATATTCCTTCAAACCTTTCGACTTGATCACTTAGCCTTCCAATAGGTTCAAAGCACTGGTTCGATCTGGAACCTTACGTCACCTCCTTCAACCTTGGAGAGTAGACCCCTTGTTCTTGATAACAAGTTTTCCTCTTCAACTGATGAAGTTGTCTTTCCTTCACTGAGTGTGTTGGATCGATTTCCTTCGAGTTTAGGCTTGAGGATTTTCTTTGAAAGTTAGAGAAATATTTTGCAATTTAGTTGCTTGAATGCTTGTATGCTTGGTAATCTGGGTCCGTAATCGTCTCTCAAATGAGTCCTCAGCCTTTTATAGTGCACGTTTGAAAAAATGTTCGCTGAAGAGATAGACACACTTTTCAAACTACACTTCTTAGGTTGTTGGCTTGTTTTGTCTTGCAGCATTGATGGAGACCACACCTTGAATTTAATGCTCTGCACCTTTCCTTAAGCTCTGCAGAATTTCAGGTACATCATATTGGTTCCTAGCTTTTTGCACTCTTTCAGCAAACAGATTTATTGCTGTAGTCTGACACAAGCCTATTTCCAGCAAAACTTTGACTTGGCTTGACAACGGATCTCTTTCAGCTTTCTTTGATCCTGTCTGCTGCATACCCCTTTGACAATCGATTCAAATCATTTTTGGAATGACTTTGCTATCAGTCAGCTGACTGAGATAGCTTTTCTATCACTTGACTGATCATTCACTTCACTTCACTCAGCTGCCACGCAGCTGAGTCTTCTTCTTCAATCTTCAGTCGAGTCTTGTAATCTTCAACTTGGTTGCCTTCGACTCAGCTCATAGAACTCTATCTATTACAAGTTAAATTACATTTGAATTGGGGTGCCAACTTCCTAATCTATGTTTCACATGGTATCATCAAAATCTATATATAAATTTTCCCAACAATCAAAAGAAATATGAATGAATAGAGTTTAATTTGTGACTTGGCAAATGATCTAAAGACAATTGACTATATTTGAAGAGTGCATATTGGACAATTGAGTCAAGTTGTTTTTAGGAACAAAAAAAGCAGTTTTGCCTCAACCAATAAGACTCCATTTGGATTGATAGATATGAAGATAATGATTTCAAATTCATAATAACGAATTTATTGGGGTTGTTATTTGGATGAAGATTTTCTATAATACATTTCAAATTCTTGGAAGCTATTTTTGAGTCATTTTGGAGGATTTCAAACTTATCTTAGATGAAGTCATTCAAAATCCTTCCCTTAAATCCACTACTCAAATCCAAATTCTCCCATCCAAATATAACCTAAAAGAAATCAATATGTCCTTTGCAACTTGCAAGCAAATGGAGTAATATTTTGGACAAAAACTCATATAGGACCATCTCACGGGTCACATTTTGTGAGATGGATCCCCCACGACACGCTACCCAACCCAAAAGACCAGTGGTATTATCGTAAATATTAGGCTAACAAGCGGTGAGATGATAATTAAAAAGTATTAGTTTTTTTCGTGAAAAATATTGCATGTTAAACTGAAAAATATTACATTTTTAGGTGAAATTATTGCACATTTTTAGTGAAAATTATTACATATTGAACGAAAAAGTATTAGTAATTCATCTGAAGGATATGGATCCTATGAGTCCTCCCATTTGGGGTGAGTCAATAGGGACAAATCCTAATCATAGATTAAAATTTTTGAGTGGTCCAAATTTTTAGGGGTTTTTAATTTTTTTTTTGGTTCAGCAATTAAAAAGGTTACTGGTGTTATTTTACATTCTAATTAAAAGCAGTTATTGAGATTTGATTAGATCCTAATTACGTTTTCTTTCTCTCTCTACTCATCGGATGTGTACATACATGTTTTAATTAACCCTGGTATTTCACATTCACTTTTATCATTTTCTCTGGAAGAAAATTCCCTTCTCTTTCGGATTTTCTCAGTTCGTCAACGATACTTGAAGATTTTTGCAGATTTTTGAACGTAAGTCTCCATCTTGTGATTTTGTATTTTTAAGGTTGCGAGTTTTAGTTATTAGCTTGATTTTTATGCCCCGATGAAGACCAGTGTAGATTTATTTGTTCAATTTTTTCGAATTGTATCACTTTTGTGTTGTTTTGGGGGTTGATTTTTTGTTATTTTTTGTGCTTTTCACTTCGTTTTACATATTGGGAAATTTTATTTTGAATGATTGTAGTTCAGTTGATTGTGGTAGTTTTGTTCATTTTTCTTTATCTTTGTTTTCATGTGCTTATGTGACTTGTTAAGGTTGCTTGTTTAGTTTGTGCATGTTGCTTGGGAAATAATTAATATCTTGACTTCACTACTTTTTATGTCGGTTTTTGTTTATATGCTTGTGTAACTATGTATTTCTACTTGTGAAGGTACTAAGTTTTGAATGCAAAGTGATTATCATTTTGATTTTGTAACATCGACAACATTTGTTTGTTTTTGGATCCCTATGGTTTTTTTTTTCCAGTCAATAGATGTGAAGAAACCTATTAGATACGTTTCCTGACCTTTCGGCTTCCAATCCACCTCTTTCATTCAAGTAGTTCAACTTCCTCTCTCTCTCTCTCTCTCTCTCTCTGTAGCGGATTTTTTTCTCTTTGTCATCGATTAATTATTGTTTCTACTTGATAGTTCAAATTTTTGCGAAACCGTGAAGGTATATTGTCGTTTGGTGTTTTTCATTTTTTTGTTGATTGAGTTTGCGATTTTTTAGTTTATGATTTAGATTATTGTCATTATTTGGATCTTTTACTCTCTGAAACGTGATAATCTTGGTATTAGTAGGTGTTTTCACAAAGTGTTGTAATGATGTGTCTATTGGTGGAGTTAGTACGTGTTTGCAATTTGTTGTTCAATAACTTTCTATTTTGATATGTTTATGTACAAGGTTAATGTTGTTTGTTAAGTATATGCATGTTGCTTGTGAAGTGTTTATTGTATTGGCTTCATTGCAAGTTTGGTTTTTTGTATGATCATCCTTTATTATGCTTGTGTAAGTGGATAGTGTTGCTTGTATAAGTATTCAATGTTGCTTATGAAATGTTATTTATATTGAGCTTTCAACTGTGACAGGTTTTTACTAGTCTTGTGCTCATTGATAATGTTGCTTGTGAAGGTGCTGAATAATGCTTATGGAATATTAGATTCATACATCTTAAGCAAAATGTTGCACAATTATCCACGACGCGCGCGAATATTATTCCACGATTGCTCTGATCGACATGAATGAACACAAGTCATGAATTCGGAGGAGGCAAATAAATTTTGTGGGACGGAAAAATAGTGGTCTATGGTTGACACATGGTTTTGTTTTGTTAATGTAATGTGTATGTTGAACAAGATAACATACTGTATTTTTTTTAGATGTTTTTTGGAATTATTTTCACAAAATCTTAGGTAGGAACATACATTTTGGGGTATAGGTTACATTGAATGTTTTGTTGCTAGAAGTTGGGTTATTTTGTGTATCTTGTAAGTTTTTCAGTTGTAAAAGATATACATGCAATGCTAATATATACATCTTCAGATGCATTCATAGATATCAAATGTTTCTTATTCGGTAGCGGATTAGTTAGTGAGTGCTTATGAAGAATGTATTTGATGCATATGTTGAAAAGAATGAGTGCTTATTAAGAAATAGCAATAATGCAATTCCAAATGTACTGGTTTGGAAATCAACTTAAAAACAGATTTGTATATTTGTCAAATTGTAATCACAAACAACAATCATCCATTTATGTAATGCCAATGTAGGCAAATTGTAATGCATTTTGAAAGATCAAAACTTTCCAATACAGAATTGATTAGTTAGAATGTTCTCATAATTTTTAAATTGATGATATGCGTATGAATAATATACTTCATGCATATGTGGAACAAGTTTAAGCAGTAGTGTAACATAATTTTGCTTGTTAGCATGTATCTATCCATATGTACATAAGCAATCTTTTTTCTTCAATAGGTGTATAAAGTGGTGGCATTGTATAATTGTAGCAACATTGTATGCCTACACATGCACATCTATTGTATTACACATGCACTATATATGTTAATAAATAACATCTTGGTTTTTCTAGGAGAAGTCATGGTATCCAGAAGCAATAGAAGAATACTACATAAGCACCAAATCATATCTTAATATGCGGATTTTTCGAGCTTGTTGTTTCGTCCAAAGTTGGTGTAATTTTCAAGCTATATTTTTTAATTGTGTTATAATAATACTGTTTGACCGCTAAACACCTAAAATAAATCTAGCAATCCTCGCAAGAGAACGAGATCAATTGTTAGGTAGCAAGTTAACCACAAGTCGTCTCTCAAGTAAGACTTAGCCGACAAATAATTATTATGCAACACAATTGACAGAAAATAAACCCTAAACATTCTAACCAGATTTGTTGGTTTTAAATAAACTAAAAGAAAACAATTAAAAAGATGAATTAAAACTAAGCACGAATAAACTTGGAGAAAACGATATGGAAGAAAGTCTAGGATTATGGATTCATCTCATCAACGTGCAAGCAGAATATCAATTAATTGATCATGCGGTTAACAAATATAATAATCATGTAAAGACTAGGTCTAGATCTGATAACTCTCGTATTCACAGATTAGGGTTATCCCAATATAATTTGCTATTTTCATTAAGCCTTGGGTTAGATAATACATTTCTGATTCATATCTAACCCCCTGAATAAATTTAATCTAAGGATAATATCTTCGATCGATCTCAATTATCCAACAATCAAGAGTTGGCCAAACAATCAATCAACAAGTAAAACAATTTATTCAGGAAAGCAGATCAATTAATCAATACTCATGCTTGTTTATTTGAATTAAATCATCATAATCCTAGAACAAGGAAATTAGTTCATGCTTGGAAATGGGATCATAATCTCAATTGAAGGAAAGAAAACAATCATAAACATGATCATGCAACAATAATAATCACCCAACAATTGAAATCAGACAAAAGAGATGAAGAAATCTTACTCTATGATTAAGAAGCAAAATAATTTCAAGGGGAAGAATCTAAGCAATCCCAATGATGAAAAGCAAGAAAAATACCAAAAACTAAAGTTTAGAAGTGCTATGAATGAAGGTGTGTCGAAAATAGGGGCTCCTCAAGTCCTATTTATAAGCCTAGAGTCCTAAACAAGGTGGAAGAGCCAAAAATCGGAAAAAATCGAAAATTTCATGTTCATCAAGTCACGGCGCGCGACCGCGTGCCAAACCGCGGGCCCGTGCCCGCACAAGCACCTCTTCTTTGTGTATTTGTTGGCCGGCCAGCCGCGACAAGCGCGTTTCTTGCGCTCGCCCGCGAGGCCTCTAAACTTCAGAATTTCGTCTTTATGTCTTCTTATGAATTGTTGCTCTGTCTCTTAGCTTTCCATAGCCACTTGAATCACCTCAATATTAATTTCCTAGAGAGCGTTATGGCCAAAATACCAAGATATGTCACTTTTGAGATTTTGACATATTATTTTGCCTTGTACATGATTTTAACCCATCTAAACGTCTTCATTTGCATTTCGTACCAAAAGATAAATATTGTAGAACTTTTAATTATCTTTCTAATGGTGCATGAATCATGTCAATTGGGATTCATATGCGAACGTTACATCCAAAATACGATGACTGCCATAGTTGCGCGAAATGACTTTTTAACATTTTTTGCTCCAAAACTTGTTTTTTCCACCAAAATCTAAAAATCAATAAAATAACACAACATAACACTAAAATATGCAAATGCAAATAAAATACACCAAAATATGTATAAATCATCACATAAAATACATACAAAAATATGCAAAACAACTCCCCCACACTTAGCCTTTTGCTTGTCCTCAAGCACATAATAATGTCAATACACCCAACAAGAAATATTATGTCCAATTTGAGAATCAATTAATCCATAACACCATGTTCTGTCTACCTCGGATTATTCCTCATCGATCCCCAACCTTCGCAATATACTCACTCGGCTAAAGTTAAATATTAATCGAATTGTTTGGCCTTCCTTATTAAATTTCAAATTTGTGTCAAAAGTTGCAACCATTTTACTCACACAACCAATCACGCAATTACTAGCCATATTTTTTTCTTTTTTTTTTTTGCTGCTAGAACTCCCGAGATATTATTCCACTAGGTATAAACTTCGGATGTTATCCAAAGGCTCCTAGGGTGGTTTCCCATACTCATGTTTGAGTCGCCGTTTTACATAAAAGTCAAACATGGGGCTCATGAATGCTCCTAGTTACTAAGCAGCTCAACCAGCGGAGTATAATCTCGATTGTTTCACTTTTTTTTGTTTTTGTTTTTGGTTTTTATATAGCTCTATAATGCTTTTTTATAGCTATATAATGCATTTTTTTTCCGCAAGCTAGCAATTTTGTGTGCACACAAATCAAAATAGGGTTTTAACTTAATTCACATCAATGAAATCTCGTAATTTAAGCCCCACAACTCAGACTATTGTTTAACCGTCACATAATTCGTTCACCACAAAGGCTAATTCACGACTTAGTCAAATCCTACGTATCAAGGTCACAAAGTCATTTCATATTTGAAACTCAAATTAATACATCTATTTCAAGTTGACTAAATAACACTATTATTAAACTTGGGATAATCACTAGACAAAGAAAAACATAGCCACATGCAATCATCATATTTTATCAATGACTAATCATCCCCCCCACACACACTTAAATCATGCAATGACCTCAATGCGTAAAAAGAGAAGGAAAAAGATACGTCCCTGAAAAATGCGAAGATCGATAAATGGCACCATAGTCATATCCGCCTACAAATCTGCAAAAGCCATGTGAAGAGGATAAAATAATAACACCACACACATGCAAATATGAAAACACACACAATTTTTTTTAATAAACAATGAAAATATTTGGGTTGCCTCCCAAGAAGTGCTCTTTTAACATCATTAGCTTGACGGTGTCAACGGAGAGATTCAAGGCAAATCATCGAGCAAAACCCTATTTACCACCTTGTAATTTTTATCTGGTTGTTTTCCGCTTCGAAGCATATTGTGTTCCTGCCATAGGACATCTTTCATGGCAGAATCGATCGAGTCAATAATCAGATAATCATTCAAAACATATGCAGGACTACGAGTTATATCAAAAATTGAAAACGTCACAGTTTCGCCCAAGACATTCATACTGAGTTTTCTATTTTTGACATCGATCAAAGTATTAGTGGTTGCCATGAATGGTCTACCCAACAATATAGTATGATCTTTAAGATTACCTTTATCCTTTTCCATATCCAAAACAACAAAATCAGTGAGAATTTTAATTCCACCTACTTGGACTAAAATATTTTCAACAATGCCTGTAGGATACCTAATGGACCTACCAGTAAGTTGCAGACGTAACTCGGTGAAATTCAATTCCCCTAAATCTAATTGTTTAAAGGTAGAGTAAGGCATAAGGTTAATTCCGGCTCCAAGATCAAGCATACCTTTGGCTTCCTCACCATTCCCAAAAGAAATATTGATAGTGACACTACTTGGATCGTGTTTTGGGCATGGACTTGGGGACGGAATAGAGAGTTCATGGGAAGGCGATCCCATGCTTGCCTCCATATTCATGTCTTCTTCACCTGCATCAACTTCTTTTTCTATGTTCGCGATACCTGCTGGGTTAGATGAGACAATAGAAAGAGGAATCTCACTTTCATGATCAAAAATCTCAACAAATTCTAGAATGGTGATGGATTGAGCTTGCGCTGGTTGACTAGGATGTGTGTCCTGCTTGAAGACATGTCGAGCTATCTCACCAACTTGAGTCACCAATTGACCAACTTGAGTCTCAAGACGCTTAAAAGAAGCTTCCATAGATTCAAACCGCCTATTGTTACTTTCTTGTGTTTTGCCGACCGACTGAATAAAGGAATTCAAGCTTTCTTCAACAGATGGGGCCCTTGGCTGGTTGATTGGCTGGCCTTGTGGTTGTGGTGGTCTCGGATAGATATGAGCGGGATTTTGTGAATTGCTCCAACTAAAGTTCGGATGGTCCCGCCAACCTGAATTGTACATCTGAGAGATAGCATTACAAACGTTGGCCCCATGACCAAATTCGCCACAAATCCCGCAAGATTCGGCAGAAGGGGAGATAGCTAGATGCCCCCTTCTAGCCAACAATTGTACTTGCTTAGTCAATTCAGCCAATTATTTTGTAACATCGTAGCTCGGGGCTACTTCATTCACGACAGCCCGTTTTCCTCTAGCACTCTTTTGTTGTGAATTATCGCTCATCATCTCTAGAATATCATAGATTTTCTGGGCCGTATGTACACCCATGTCACCCCCAACGACATTGTCGATCATATATATTGATAATTATGCGATAATCCATCATAGAAAAATTGGTTTAACAATTCCAATGGGTAGTGATGATGTGGGCATTTAATCTGTAAATCCTTAAAGCGATCCCAGGCCTCATGAAAAGGCTCGCCTTCCATATGACTAAAAGTAGATATCTTACCTCGTAGATCTGAAGTTTTCTGATGAGAGTAGTACCTGCCCATGAACTTATTGTACACCGCCTCCCAATCGGTAAGAGAGTTAGGAGGAAGAGACATAAGCCAAGTTTTTGCCCGGTCCTTCAGAGTGTAAGGAAAACAGTGCATCCTAAGCTGATCTTCATCCAAACCTTATAGAGGAAAAGTTTGAATAACTGAATAGAATTCCCAAATGAAGTTAAGAGAATCTTCATTGGGCATCCCATAGAATGCCGGCAGCTGATTAAAGTGTATGGTTTTGAGCTCGTAGTTCCGTGCTGCTTGTCCCAATGTGATGCAAGTGGTCGCGGTTCTGATGACTGAGCGCGAACTCACGCATCGAAGGCTGGCGTGCCTCCGCGTTGTTTTCGTTTTGATTATCACCCATTGCTGGCTCACCTGTTTGTTCTTCCTTTGGAATGTGATCCTGAGAATCCTTGATGCTAACCAAAGAATCATCCCCCTCATTCCTTATTCGTCTCAGAACGCGGTGGATGTCGTCTATGAAAGGTGCAAGCTCCAGATTGAGATTTCTACGTCCTTGCATAAACAACACAGAAAAACAGATCAAACGCACCAGTGGAATAAAGTAAAAATCAAAAGAAACAAAAAGAGTCCTAAACTAAAAATAAACAAAAAGAATCCTAAACTAAAAATACGGAAAATAGACACAATAATTAATACGCCTAAAGCCTTCCCCGGCAACGGCGCCAAAATTTTGTTTGACCGCTAAACACCTAAAATAAATCTAGCAATCCTCGCAAGAGAACGAGATCAATTTTAGGGTAGCAAGTTAACCACAAGTCGTCTCTCAAGGAAGACTTAGCCGACAAATAATTATTATGCAACACAATTGACAGAAAATAAATCATAAATACTCTAACCAGATTTGTTGGTTTTAAATAAACTAAAAGAAAACAATTAAAAAGATGAATTAAAACTAAGCACGAATAAACTTGGAGAAAAAGATATGGAAGAAAGTCTAGGATTATGGATTCATCTCATCAAACTTGCAAGCAGAATATCAATTAATTGATCATGCGGTTAACAAATATAACAATCATGTAAAGACTAGGTCTTGATCTGATAACTCTCGTATTCACAGATTAGGGCTATCCCAACATAATTTGCTATTTTCATTAAGCCTTGGGTTAGATAATACATTTCTGATTCATATCTAACCCCCTGAATAAATTTAATCTAGGGATAATATCTTCGATCGATCTCAATTATCCCCTTAAACAATCAAGAGTTGGCCAAACAATCAATCAACAAGTAAAACAATTTATTCAGGAAAGCAGATCAATTAATCAATACTCATGCTTGTTTGTTTGAATCAAATCATCATAATCTTAGAACAAGGAAATTAGTTCATGCTTGGGGATGAGATCATAATCTCAATTGAAGGAAAGAAAACAATCATAAACATGATCATGCAACAATAATAATCACCCAACAATTGAAATCAGACAAAAGAGATGAAGAAATCTTACTCTTTAATTAAGAAGCAAAATAATTTCAAGGGAAGAATCCAAGCAATCCCAATGATGAAAAGCAAAAAAATACAAAAAATAAAGTTTAGAAGTGCTATGAATGAAGGTGTGACGAAAATAGGGGCTCCTCAAGTCCTATTTATAAGCCTAGAGTCCTAAACAAGGTGGAAGAGCCAAAAATCGAAAAAAAAATGAAAATTTCGTGTTCAACAAGTCACGGCGCGACTGCATGCCTGCGCGTGCACCCTCCTGCTGTGCAGCTGCTGGCCGGACCGCGCGACCGCGCGTTTCTTGCGCTCGCCCGCCAGGCCTCTAAACGTCGGAATTTCGTCTTAATGTCTTCTTATGAATTGTAGCTCTGTCTCTTAGCTTTCCATAGCCACTTGAATCACCTCAATATAAAATTTCTAGAGAGAGTTATGGCCACAATACCAAGACATGTCATTTATGAGATTTTGACATATTATTTTGCCTTGTACATGATTTTAACCCATTTAAATGTCTTCATTTGCATTTCGTACCAGATATAAACATTGTAGAACTTTGAATATATTTCTAATGGTGCATGAGTCATGTCAATTAGGCTTCGGATGCGAACGTTACATCCAAAATACGATGACTACCGTAGTTGCGCGAAATGACTTTTTAACGTTTTTTGCTCCAAAACTTGTTTTTTCCACCAAAACCTAAAAAATCAATAAAATAACACAACATAACACTAAAATATGCAAATGCAAATAAAACACACCAAAATATGTATAAATCATCACATAAAACACACACAAAAATATGCAAAACAAATACGTCCATAACTCGCAATAATTTTTGTCCTTACATGCAAGCTCATTGTAATTATATTTTTGTAAATTGGTTGCAATATAAAATTGAAGCAACCCATTTGTAGGTTATACATGCACCCACATTAGCTTACATATGCATCATGTTTGTTAATTAAAAGCACATGTTTATTCTGGAGCTTTAATGGTAAAGCATCATGCACATCTACACAAGCAACACATTATATCTTCATAAGCAACCTCTGAAATGTACTCAAGTTCTAGCAACTATGCCGAATTGTCTGCAACTTTTTTCACACAGTAATGTGTTGAGTAGAAAGATGAAACTGATTCTACTACGTGATTCTCGTGGATGATTTTGGTATAGGATCATGGTGCGATTTGCGTGGGTTGATAATGGTATTTGATTCTATATTTTCATTTGGGAAAAATCTAATTGACTAATTTACCCCTATGTTAGGTTAATTATTTAGTAAATTGGAATTTGGCTAGTTAAATCTTGGTCCTTGAAAAATTTAGATCTATGACTAGAATTGGTTCTCATGGACTCACCCTATGTCATGGTCCTATATAACCCTCCCCTTTATCTTAAAAGTATTAGTTTTTCTCCTGAATTGTATTAGCTTTTTCTTTAAAAAGTATTAATCATTCCCCTGAAAAGTTTAGTTTTTACACTAAAAAGTGTTAATTTTTCTCCTTAAAAATATTACTAGTTCCTCTGAAAAGTATTAGGTTTTCTCTAAAAAGTATTAGTTGTTCTTTTAAAAAGCATAAGTATGATATAAGTTTCCCCGATATGAACAAGAGTTTTTTTAATTAACCGAACTCAATGAATCTTGAATTGTAAATTAAACCATGAGTTACTTTGGTTAAATAGTGTAAAATCCATACAAGAACTTCTTTCAAAGACTGAAATTATGAAACTATTGCATTAAAAACTGCAGTTTTGAGCTGAAAAGTGATAGTAGAGCTGTTCAAATTTTAAATCCAATATGTTTTTCTACAGAAAAGTGATGGCAATAAATCTCAAATTTTTAATTGCTTTAAATGCATAAACGAATAATCACTCCTACTTGGCTGGAATATCGAACGTCAATATCATTGTTTTTTGGGGGGATGGGAAGTGGGGGCATATTTGAGGATGGATTCAGGTTTAGATATACAAATCTTAGATCCGTGAGACAATTTCACAAGAGACTAACTCATATTTTTATGTAGTAATTAATACACACACACACACACACACACACATATATATATATATATGTAGGATTTGGTTCAAATGAGACCACCCTCCCTAGGTGAGAGAGACAGTGTGGACATATCTTACCCATTGATCTTAAAAAATGAAGGGATGTGATTAATTCAGTTTTTTTAATTATTTCCTAATTTTCGCTGATTTTAAGGGTAAGATTGTAATTTTGTAATTCAAATTAGTGGTCCCAGCGGATTTTATGGGCTGAAATTGACACTGCCGGATTTTGTGGCGGATTTTAAGGAACCCGTTTTCTTTCCAAATATTTTTATTTTACTGACATAGTTAGGGTTCTTCTATCGCATAATTAGACATCAAATAATGTATATTTAGTTATTTTGTTGGCACTCGCTTTTACGAAAACAAGACATAATTGAATATAACGTACTATATATGTAGTTTATACTACACTTTGCATAAATAGGTTCAATATAATGTATATTTAGTTATGAAAATGGGATGTTGCTTTTGGAAATTATAAAATGGGATGTTACATAATGTCTTTGCATATTTAATTATTCCACAATGCATAGATAGTTTCTAGATAATACATAGTTAGTTAATTTTGTTGCATAGTTTATGACGTCTTGCATAGTTGGATATCTTGTACTACATATTAGTTTTTTTACGCCGCATAGATAGTTTTTCGGATAATGCATATTTAGTTGAGTTTTGTTGCATATTTAGTTTTCGAACTCACTTGTTCGTTATTTCTCTGTAATATTGTACCAATTTTTTCTTGTTTTTTCTCTGTAATTTTCATGAACTCGTAATTTTTGAGTTCTTCACAATTTTCTTTATTTGCGTTAATGGAGGAATGAGAGAGAGAGAGAGAGAGAGAGAGAGAGAGAGAGAGAGATTGAGATTGGGGGAAATTGGGAGATGTATGAGAGAGAAAGAGATTTGATTCCATTTTTGTAACTAACTTGTTATGTTATTTTACCCTACTACCCTTACATTGATTAAATTAATATTTTAATATATTTTTTATCCATTAAATCATACCCATTGATTAATAGTGGGGGATGGTTGAGATTAGTCCATTGTGTCTCACCTAAAGACATGGTCTCACTTGATCCTCCCCTATATATATATATATATATATGATTTGGATTCTATGAGTCTACCCATTTGGGGTGAGTCCATAAGGACAAATCTTAATAGTTCATCACTTTTTTATAATGGTCCAGATTAGAAGGGTGATTTCATTTTTTTTTAATTTATGTACTTAAAAAGGGTATTTAGGTCAAATTATATTTTAAAACAGTTAAATAGGATTTGATTAGATTTAATCACATCCTTTTATTTTTTGGTTAATAGACGCTCGATAATCTATTAGATACGATTCTCGATGTTTCGGATTCCACTTCGTCACTTTCATTCAACAAGTTTTGTCTCCGTCTTTGTGGTGGTTTTTCCTTTCAACAAGTTATGCTTGTGTACATTGTTAGTCTTTCTTGTGAAGGTACTGAATAGTGCTTATATACACTACTAGAAAAATCCAAAACGACGACAATTTTTCACTGTTGTTTATTAAGAAAAATACTGTTGTAGAAGGTGATGTTGTAGTAGGGGTACTAAATGACAAGGTAAACAAACTGTTGTGGTTTAAAATAAAGACAAGTTTCATAACACATAAAAAGATGTTGTCATTTACATAAACAACAACGGTTATACACTGTTGTCTTTGTTATCAACCACAACAATTTGCAACAATGAAAAACTGTTGTCTTTGAATGTGAATTTTGCAATTCTATGCCGCAATATTTTTTAGTTTTTGCTACTGTAATTACAAATTAAATCTATATTCACAAGAATAAAATATTTAATTAAACTATTTCAAATTGTAGTCCATAATTCTCATTCACAAAATGCTCAAAACAACAATGATTTATCATCAATTATACATAAAGTCCCCTACTAAAATAAAATGTCCAAAACAACTATAACATTTTCATGCCAATGATGTACAAATAGCGTATCAAATAGTACAAGCCCTGCATAAACAACAACTTTAACGCTTTTATTCTATCATCTTGGAATTAATTAACTCTAAGTCTGTTTTGTATTTTTCTCTCAGATCAATCAGTGGTAGTAGACTGGCTTCCTGCAATGAGCAACGAATAATTCATTAAGATTTTTTTTTTCTGTTTCAATAGGTAATTACTTCAGAAAACTGATTAGAAACTTAGAATGATTTGTGAGGTTCATGACAAAATGCACACTCACCACAAAGGACAATAAAAACTTAAAAATAACATTAATCTCTTAAAGGGTTATGAAATGGTATACATATTTGAGATGGTACTTTTGTAATTATTGGAAAGGAAAAAAAAGAGGAGAGGTTTCGATAAATTGTGAATACAAATCCCTATAGTCATAATATGTCAACATCGTCCTTCAAGTTCAGCCAAATTAAAAATGTTTAAATCAAATATTATCCGTTTAGTGAAATTTTTAAATCCTATACTAGCCTTTTATAAAGGAAAAATTCCATGTTAAAATAACAAGATTTGAATTCTCAATTATCTCATTCACATAATATGTCAATATCGTCCATCAAGTTTAGCCAGACCCATGCCTTGCCACAAGTCCAGTGAATTGATGGACTCGGGCCCAAAAAAATTGATACAACTTAGGGGCCCATAAATTTTAGGGATAAGGACACTATTACCCCATTTTTCTGGACAAAAGACATGCTTTTACGCTTCCCGGTGATTTTTGGATAAAATTACGCTCCTGCCCTTTTTTTGGACAAAAATACGCTCCTGCCAAAATTCCCGGACTTTTTTATGTTATTGTTTCTTTGTTGTTTCAAATATGTCTCTTCTAATAAAATTTCAGTCAAAAAATAAATTTTGCCTCCATTAAATAATCAATTTTATACTCCAAATCTTATAGAAAAACAAAAATATACACATAAAACAACACATATTAATACCAAACAAATTGAAAATAATATAGAAACAACATGAGTAAAAATACACAATTCAATTTTTGATTCAATGCATGAAACATAAATAACATGGAAACAACCAAGAAACCAATATAAACAAACCGAAAACAATATAGAAAGCACTATATGAGCAAAAATAGCTTAAAATTAGGTACAAATTGTATTTAAACATCGAAAACTACGTGGAAACGACAAAGAAATATAAGAACAACATTAAAAACAGTATGGAAATAACCTAGAAACAACGTAAAAAATATAAAAATACTACATGAACAAAAAGAGCTTAAAAGTAGGTAAAAATTGTATCTACACATTGAAAACTACATGGAGACAACAAAAAAATTATTCGAACAACATTAAAAATATTATAGAACAACACAGAAACAATAGAAACAATGTATAAAACAATACATGAACAAAAAGCAACATGAAAAATAGGTAAAAGTTGTTTTGAAACATCGAAACATTGAAAGAAACAACAAAGAAACAAATTAAAACTACATCGAAACAACATATATAACATATAGAACAATATAGGAACAAGAAAAAGGAAAAACAAAACGAAAAAATATCAAAAAATATGCAGGAGTGTAAAAAAAGAAAAAAATTGGTACAAAAAAGATAAGAGCATATTTGGTGGTATTTTTCAAAATTTGAGGTATTTCTGGGAATTTCTCTAAATTTTATTTTATACATATATACGAGAGGGTTAGATGAGACTACTTCATAGGGTGAGTCCATGGGGACCAATCCTAGCTATATATCTAATTTTTTCAAAGAACTGCGATTTAAGAGGCAAAATTACATATTATAAACTAGTTAATTAAACACATGGGTAAATTAGTCATCCTCCAAACAACCCAAGATTCACGGGATTAAGCTGATTCTAATGAGATCACGCAATCCTTGCCAAATCTCAAAGCAAAAGCAACGTGAACAATCCTCCTCCTTCTTCAACGCACTATTGTGAGAAATCCTTCCCTCTTCTTCAACGCACTATTGTGTGAAAAATATTGCAGACAATTCGTCATAGTTACTAGAACTCGATTACAGTTTGAAGGTTTCTTATGAAGATGTAATTTATTGCTTTTATAGATGTATTATGGTGCTGTTCAAATAAGAGAATTATTACTTACATGCACACACCTACACAAAACACACCATCTTAATATTAAATATGCAAGAATTGCATATTACGCAAGCAATATATTTACACTAATCATTCAACTTAAATGTGTACGAACAATATGATTAAATTACACATGCAATATGATTATACTACATATGCAATATGATTATATTACATAAGCGATTAACAACGAATCATACACTCGGAGAAAAATAAAACGTGAATATGAGCGAATAACTAAAGGCACACGACACGTGAAAGAGAGAAGGAAATTGAACGTGATTGAAATCTCATCAAATCTCAATAACTGATTCTATATTGTAAAATGATCACCCTACCCTTATTAGTTGCTGAAACAAAAAATAAATATAAAATCCCCCTAAAATCTGGACCTCCCAAAAATATTAATATATGGTTAGGAATATATATATATATATATATATATAGGGCATGGATCCTATGGGTCCTCCCATTTGGGGTGGGTCCATAGGCACAAACCTAACCATAGATTAATATTTTTGGATGGTCCAATTTTTAGGGGTTTTTATATTTTTTTTGTTCTGTTCAGGAATTAAAAAGGGTATGGTTGTCATATTACAATATAGAATCAGTTATTGAGATTTGATGAGATATCAATCACGTTCTCTTTTCCTTCCCCCACTTATCCAACGTGTTCTTTCAATTTTAAGTAACCCCCTTCACTTAATTCTTTACGTTTTCTCTGTAAAAAGTTTCTCTCATATTTCTATTTTCTGAGTTCGAGTTCGATCTTTGAAGATTTTGCAGTTTAGAATGTAAGTTCTCATCTCGTGAGTTTGTGTTTTTAATCTTTCGATTTTTAGTTATTAACAAGTTTTTAGGGTTTATGTAGGTTCCTAGTTCAGGTTTTTTTTCATTCGATTTCCAACTATAGTTTCTTTTTGTGTTGTTTTGGGCTGGTTTTTTGGTTGTTTTTGTGTGAATTTCACCTCGGTTTACACATTGGGGAATTTTGTTCAGAACGATTGTAGTTCAGTTTATTGTGGTTGTTTTGTTCATTTGTTTCTCTTTTTTTGCTTGCTTATGTGAGTTGTTAATGTTGCTTGTTTAGTTTGTTCATGGTGCTTGTGGAATGTTTAATATTTTGACTTCACTGCAATTTTGATTTTTCATCTTTGTGTTTGTTTGCACGCTTATGTAATTGTGTATTTCTGCTTGTGAAGGTATTAAGGTTTGCATGCAAAATGATCATTTAGATTTTCGTTAACATTCACGTTGTAACTTTTTTTTACATGCTTATGTACTTTGTGGTAGTAAGGTTTGCATGTGCAATGTTCATTCAATGCTTATATAGTTGAAGTTTGTTGCATATGAAGATGTTTTGATGCACATGAATTATGATTTTTGTAGCGCCACATATTTGCTCGGTACATTTTATCCAAATGTTGTACGATGGCAGCACGTTATATATAAAATTCTTAGGTGTTGACATTGGTTATGGACTGGAGGGACAATGAAATAAAGTGTACTTTCGTGTTTTTACCATGCGCCATACGAAAACGTACATGGACGGAAGGCATGAGGAATTGGGATAGTGGGCTGAAGAAGAAAAATCTGCACAATTATCCATGCTGCAGGCGATGTACTGTGCCGCTATTGCTTTGGATGACACAAACGAACACAAGGCAAATAATTTGGTCGAGGAAAAAAAGTACGGTAGATGAAGTTGTGATATAAGGCCGTTGTAGGAATTTGATATTGTTAATGTAACTCTATGTTGAACAGGATACTTTTATGCTGTTTTTGTTTTGTGTTATTCTATTGGAAATATTTTGATAAACATGTATGTAGGATCATACGTTTTCTGGTTTTGGGTACCTACGATGTTTGTGTGTAAAGTTTATGGGTTGGTTATTTTGGTGTATATCTAAGTTTTTTTCATGTATAAATCGCCTTATAGTTTATCTGTTTTTCATACATAGCATACACCAAGTAAATAATATATATGCAATTGTGATATTGTACAAAAGCAAATTATTAAACTATACATGCAATGCTAATGTAGACTTATTTAGATGCATGTGTAGGTATGCAACACTGCAAATTTAGTGGGGCTTAAGATTGTTAAATAGATGTGTTGCTTATGAAGGATATTTTTTTATGCATTTGCAAAAACGTGTAGGTGCTTACAAAGAGAGAACAATTATTTTCCAAACAAGATGCTTTCCATTATCATAGTATTCTTACAAGTATTCTTACTCGTTCATACAATGATTTTGCAGTTGAAGTTTGTTGCATGTGAAGTTTATCATCAGAACAACTTAAAAAACATAGTTTGTAACCAACTATCCATGTATAATGTCTAAGGAAATAAACTGCTGAAAACTATTATAGAGTCATGTCCTACGTTTGCTTGCTGCAGGTCTGGCTATTATGGTTCCCAATGTCTCCACACTTCCCACAATGCCTCTTTAGCTTTTTTCTTGTGTTGATTGCTTTCTCCTTCTGACTTTGAATTCGGCTTTTAACATGACTACTGCTACCTTTGTTCTTTGCCTACTTTGGTGGAAAAACTAAAACTTGTAGTTGTAATGTAGTCCCACCAAAGTCCTCAGCCAAATTATCAAAAATCATCCATTGTTGAGGTTTGATTTGTTGTCCACATTCAGGTATCCAGTACTTTGTAGAGTCAGTAGATATTTCTAGTCGCTCTCGAGGTATATTCATGCTGCTCCCAGGCATATATGTAACAATCATTGATGAAACAGTATATTGCTTCTGAATATGCAATATTGAGATTCTACATAAGCAATTATGTTTTCATGAAACATTCATGTGTTTAAAAGCAATATAACAATATTACACAAGCATCCACTCGTATCTTCATTGGCAGGTATTGGAGTGTTTGTTTAGCCCCAATTTTTTCATACAGTAGGAACGTTTGGAGTTTAATCATGCAGTGGTGTTCATATGCACTTCAACAATATTTAACAAGCAACAAATCATATATTCATAGGCTGATGCATCCACGCATGCTATCCCTCATAATTGTTTCCAGATAGACATGTAAATATTGTTCGAAAGCAAAAGAACAGTACTACACATGCACACAATCATAACTTCATATGCCTATATTTTTGTGAGGTTGTTGAGCATGAATTTTGTCAAGTGTTAACATCCAATAGCGTTCAAAAGCAATTTCAATCTATTTTGTAAGCATTAAGTTAATTATTGACATGCAATAATTTTGAGAGTTTGGTTACCATGATAATTCTTTTGCAATATTTAAAACTCTAACAAAGTAATGGTGTTCAAAAGCAATATAACAATAATATGTAAGCATAGAATGTAGGTCCCAAGGGGTGTTAAATCTAGAAGGGGGGGAGGGGTTGAATAGACTTAACTAATTTTATGATTTTTATGGGTCCTAAGATCAACCTCAATAGGAGAGTTAACCACTCAATAGACTCGACAAAGCTGTTGATAGAGTAACTCAGCTGAGTGAAGTGAGTTCTTTTTAAAAGTTCAGTTTACTTGGTTGTACAACGGAAGTCTTACACCCTTTTTGTAAAATGGTTTTACAACACATTTTTAGGTTAAGTTATTATCGCTTATGTGAGCAAATATATATCAACAGTATTAAAAGATATGCAAGAATATAAAAGACAAGGCAATTTTATAGTGATTCGAGGATGGGTAATTCATCTAGTCCACTCTTCTCCAACTCCTGGAGGTAATTCACTAATGCAAAAACTATTACAAAACAGATACAACAGTCAAAGTAGGCTTTGATCACACAACCAGCTTTACTCATGGGACTCAGCTTCTTCGTAAGGTAGTTGCCTCACTACTTCAGCTCCTTCAAACCCTTCGGACTTGATCACATAGCCCTCCGATGGATTCAAAGCAAATTCCAACTTGAAACTCACTACACTTCCTTCACTAAATGGGTGTGGAGACCCTTGTTCTTGAAAATAATTTTCCTCTTCAACAGGTTGAAGCTTTCTTCCTTCACTGAGTGTGTTGGATAGATTCATTTCGAAAGTAGGCTTGAGGATTAGAATGAATAGCTTGAGAGTGTTTTACAGTTGCTTGCTTTGCTCATATTGCTTTTGTTTGCCTTGCTGCTCAGTACATCTCTCATATTTTTCCTCAGCCTTTTATAGTGACAGTTTGAAAAGTATCCATTGAAGAGATAAACATTTTTCAAACTTCACTTCTTGATCATTGGATTGTCTTGTTGTACAACTTTTGATGTTGAACCTTCCTTAAATTAATGCTCTGCAGGCTGCCTAAAAAACTATAGGTTTTCTGCAAACATCCGACTGGTTCTCAGCTACTTGCACTCTTTTATCAAGACAACTTTAAGGTTGCAGGTCTGTCCCCTTACCATTTTGTAACGGACTTCTTCAGCTTTTTTCGATTCCTTAAGCTGCTTTATCCCTTTATTTAGTCTTCTCTGTGAATATGAGATGACTCAGTTGTTAGACTGCTAGCAGACACAACTTCTTCACTTGACTGAAATTCTTCTTCGATACTCAGCTGCTACTTAGCAGAATCTTCATTGCCTTCCTTCAGTAAACTTCTATGATCTTCAACTCGGTTGCTTCTTAACTTAGCTTATATCTCATCTATTACATAGTTGAAATACAAACAGAAGATGGGGTGCCAACATGATAATCTAAGTTTTCTATGCATCATCAAAATCTATGCAAATAAATTTCCTAACAACTTCCCCCTTTTTGATGATGCCAAGACTTTAATAAAATACATAAAGTGCTTTAAAAAGAATGATTGAAAGAATGTGAAATATTATTGAATGTATCATTCTGCACTTACAGTTTTTTTTTGTATTTACAAATATTGTAAAAATACAACAAATTTTTTCTTGCAGCCCACTTCAACACCTCTGTTGCTTCCTCTTTATTTCTTCATCCTCGTCTCGCCTACGGCGAACTTTATCTTCTCTCCTTCTCTTCTCCTCAGCTTCTCTCATCTTCTTCTTTTCGTAATCTCTCTTCAATTTCTCTTCATACTCTCTATTCTGCCTGGCATTATCTTCTTTATATCTTCGAGCAAGCTCATTAGACGCTTGAAACTTCTCTTTGCAAGCTCTTTAGTGTTCGTTTTAGTAGCCTTTAGCCGTTTAAAAATGTTCGTGATTCGTTTAGTGTCCTTTTTCATAGGATCTACATACATGATTCTAGGAGGTCTTCTTGGTGGAGAGCTTCTGCCTCTCCCACTTGACCTTGAATCCCTCCCTCTTCCTCTGGCTGGATCAGCTCCCCTGGAAGTTTGACTGGGCTGAGCCCTTGAAGTTTGCTGACTCTTTGATGAATGAGTCTACTGCTTCTTGGATAGATCAACAACTTTATTTTCTAAAAAAGAAAGTAAAGTCATTTCTCCTCGTACATTTCCCAGGCTTTTTCTAAGTCCATCCCCTCAAAATATCCTTCTGAACGAAGAGTGTCAAACTCTTTAGTAGATCTTTCCACTAACTGCGCTGGGGGAGTGACTTCTTCACTTGTTGCTTGGAGCTTTCCTGGTAGCAGGCTAATAAATTTTTCTTTGAGCTTCTACACTCTGTCATGTTGCCTTCGTTCAATTTCTTGGATTTCAGCTGTGCTTTTCTTGAAGGCAAGTTCAACTTTTTCTTCAGCTTACAACTCTTATGGAAGCTGAGAGTGGAGAAAGGTGGATGTGTCTTTTGGTGTTTTGAAAATAATATTCATGGGGGTCTTCTCAGATGTATCTTCCCCCTTTTTGGCATCATCACCTTTTGAGAGAGAGAGAGAGAGAGAGAGAGAGAGAGAGAGAGAGAGAGTAGGACTTGACTAGAGAAGTGAGTCTAACTTTTTGTGAGTTATGGAGTCTGTTGTCATCTGTTCGGAGCAGAGTGCATGCAACTAACTCTGCTTTCATTTCCAACATTTCAGCTCTTAGAGATGCGTCCGTATGCTCCATTTGGTTATGAAATTATAACTTGAGAAGCTCCATATCTGTCAGATGATCGCGTTCCAAACGATGAATGTTGTCCCTCTGGTCGCTACTGAAACTGAACTTGTTCGCCACACTAGACCACCAGTTTTGAGAAAAGTGATCTAAAATAGCCAACTTGTTCCCTGCGAAGGGCCTCGGTCAGTGTAGTCCATTCCCTGATTCTCAACACAGCTCTTCTTATGTCCCCATAAATCATGGCATCATGATTGTCAATCCTCTGGTTTAGTGCAGCAAATCTTGTTTACATTGCCTCCATTTCCTCGCACAAGCTTGGAAGGCTTTTCGGAAGTCGGAATGCGCAAAAGTTTGAAAAATAAGAATCCTCAGGTAGAAGTGATTCAAAATCATGGCCAAATAGGACTATTTGCAAGTCGTCTTGAGCTTGGAAATCAACTGGATCTACTTGAACATGAAAGCGTGTAGCTTCCTCCATATTGTTCGCTTCTAATAATGGGACTTCATCGATGTAAGGGAATTCCAATTCAAAAAGACCAATAGGTGCTGAGAAAGGTCCCACTTCTCCTTCGGGAGCACTTTTCTCATTACCCTGGCTAGAAGTCTGCTATGCCTCAGCTATCTCAACAGCGTCTTTGGGCAAAGTTGTGTCTTCCTCTTTAGTAATCAGTGCCTCGGCTGCCTTAACAGCTTCACGGGCAGGTGATGGAACCATAGGGGATGGTGCATCAACCAAAACAAACTTCTTTGAGGCTTCCAAATGATCCTCTTTCATCTGGGCTTTCAATTCCTTATCTTCTAGATCGACTTATATAATTATTACTCACCATTGGGTTGTCATAGTCATCCTAGAAATCCGTTTGAGAATTCATCATCTAAGTCATGTAAAGCATCAATTACAATAGGTTCAGTTGACTCACCCTCGGGAAAATTTGGAATAGCCTCAGGAACATTCACATTTCCCCTTGCAGTCTCAACCGCCATGGGGTCTTCAGTCAACTTAGCAACAGTCTCAACTACTACAAGAACTTCAACGGTCTCTTCTGCAGACTTAGTTGCAGCTAGGTCTTCATTGTTGGCATACCTCGAGGCCTCAACCGTTGGGATTCCACTTTCAAGACCAGTAGTCTCAATGGCCATGGTCCTCCCACTCCCATCATGTGCCTCAATTACAGGAATTTGGATATTTGTAACTTCATTGGCCTTCAATGCAGCTGGTTCTTCACCGAGAGATTGTCTTAACCATCAACGCGTCTTTGGTTCCAATTGGTTCTTGTTCAGTAATCTCACCATTGCCTGCTATCACCAAAATTTCTTTGTCTCCTGCAGCCTCCTCTAACCTGGCTGCAGTGTGATCAACTTCCCCCTCAACTAGCTCACCAGCTAATTCTTTGGCAATGGGGTCAGCTGTCACCGGTGACTTGCTATTTTTCTTGAATATTCAGCCAATGGAACAGTTGTCTCAACAACTTCTGTGGGGCATGGTTCCATTGGGTTACCCTCTTCGACTCCTTCTTTCCCAACATCATTGCCATTCTCCCTATTTACAACGTCAATTATTGCAGGCGTTGGAGAGATAGACATAGATGATTCTCCAACACCCTTGAGCATGGATTGATCATGCAACTTAAGGGACTCTTGCAGCGCCTATCGCAGCTGAGCCTTCTCAACTGAGTCAGCTCCCTCAATTATTTCCACATCACTATTGCTGCTCTCAGCTGGCTTAACTGACTTTCCCTTTTCCAGTGCCTTGGCCTTTTCAACATCCTTCTTCTCATAGAGAATTGTTGTGCAGAGTGGATTAAGGCCACATCGGATAGTAGCATTGTCCAAAAAACCAAGGAGATATTCTTCCTCATCAATCATATCCGGCCTCAAATACTAGTCTCGAATGGCACTCAGCTTCCATAGCCTCCATGCGTGCAACCGTTCTTCAATGTCAGGGTAAGCTGGGGATTCTGGTTGTTCAGGGGCGATAGGGTCTAGCATAGGCTCTTCAACATCAGCCTTCTTTGTCCCATCATTTGTCTCAATGTCAACCATTGTGACTGAGGGCTTGGGTCAACAACTGAGCTATTTTGAGCTTCTTCAGCTTCAGTTTGTTCACCCATTTTTGTCCAATCGTTATCCTTGAAATTAACCTTTTTACCTTCCTCGGATATTGGAGACAGGGTGACTTTAGTTGTGACTGCTACAGTTGTTTCAACAGCTTCTGCTGCAACATGCTTCTTCACAATTTATCTCCTAGAGAGCCTTTCTAAGGAGACTTCTTCGTCCTCCTTTTCGGATTCTTTAGCCACGATGGTTGACTTCTCGCAGATGAGACTCACAGTTGTGGCGCAGTTCTAAAGCAGCTTACGTCTGAGGGTTCTGCTTCTTAGCAGCTGCCTTACGGGGAGCAACTATCCTTCTTTTCTTTGTAACTTTGGGAGCAATGGCAGCAGGTTCCGGAGAGGGGACTAAGACAAAGGCAGTTATGTCTTCGGGAACATGTTCAGCTGATTTCCCCTCAGAAGTGGCAATCTTCTTTGCATGTGCCCTCTTCTGAGAAACTGATAGGTTGGCCTTGAACATCCTCTTGTTCGGATGGAATGGCTTCCCTTTGCTAAGGGGCACACCCTTCTTCTCTATCAAATATCCTAGAATAAGCCCATATCCCAGAGAGTACACAAGCATCCCTTCTACCAGCTTCACATTCTGGATATTCTGGCACAACTTCTCAAAGATAAACTCACTCCAGTTCACCTCGAGCTTCTCCATGATAGTAGCCATAACAGTCAGGTTAGCCTGGGACAGCTGATTGTATGACCCAAACTTCATATCAACACATTTGGCCACCACATCCATGAGCTTGTGGTATTCTTCTTTAATGGCCGTCTTGGTGGCTAAATAGTTCACCTTGCCAGCCAACTCTTTCTTTGCAATCTCCTTCCATGTCTTTTGTTAAGTCAAACTCGTGGGCAGACAGGTCCGAAAGGCTAGTGCTTGGAAGATGCAGGTATTTGGTCAAGTCAGCTGCAGCCAACTTCATTTCCTTGCCATTCACAGACGAGTGAATGACGTCGCGACCTCCACCCGAATGGTCTGCGTCATGTCCAGCAATAAAAATTTCTTGAGCCCATATTTTCTACAAGTGACGGGCTATCTTCTCAGCCAACACCTTGTCCTCAGATTGTTTGACAAGGACTTCAAAATCCACAAGGGAACCGGTGTGGATTTTCTCAGCAAGTTTTGCAAAGTCAATAACGGATTTATTGGTAGCCATTTTTGATTTCTCAAGAGTTTTTTTTCGAAGAAGTGTATGGTTTTTGGTTGCAGAGAATGCTCTAGAATTTTGAAAGTTGAGAGTGAAAGTGAGGAGAGAGAAACCAATTTTGGAAATATATGACACACTAAAGGACGGTTTCGAAATCTCAAAGGTTTGAATCATGATCGACGACCAAGATTAACTCATGAAAAAAGCATTAATCATGTTGCAATTAAGGCAGTATCATATATATCCAATCATGAGTTACTGTGTGCAACATTTAATGATGCTAACGTCATGCGTCGAACATTCCCGCTTAATTCCAAACGACCTTGTTTTGTCATTTAGCTCATAATTGAGCCAGTTTTCTTCATTTATGACTTGACTTTGCTTCTCTCTTCCTTTTATTTGACTGAATAAGACTCAACTGTTCATCTAACTTGATTTTGCTGAATGATTGTAAAAGTTGTTTCACTCAGCTGGGTGAGTGAAACTCTTTTGAGATGCAATTATCTCATCTTTTACTCTGTTGAATGAGTCTTCTGAGCGTATTAACTTAGCTCAATGAAACCAAGCTCATTCTTAAGCTCTTCAAATCTTGATTCACAAAAGAGCTTTGTAAATATATCAGTTATCTGCTTCTCAGTTGATATGTTTTCCAACGTGATGTCTTTATTTTCAACAGGATCTCTTATGAAATGATACCTGACACCAATGTGCTTTGTTCTTGAGTGCAACATAGAATTTTGAGTGATTGCAATGACACTTGTAATACCACACATAATTAGAATTTCTTTCTCTTCTATGTTATAGTCTCTCAGATGCTGCCTCATCCATAGAACTTGGGCACAACAGCTGCTTGCTTATGCTTATATGTATATTGTATATATATATATTTGTTAATGCATGAATATATATTTCTTTGGTATTTACATCTAAAGTCCCATCAACTTTTCAAATTATGATTTTAACACACTTTCTCATACTATTATTATTTTATTTTATTTTATTTTTTTAAAATAAAATTATTTATCTGAAATAATATATATCATCTTAATATCAGTAATATTCATATATTATACCCTGTTGGTCCCAAGGGGTGTGAGTGTAAGGTTTAGAAGGGGGGAGGGGGTTGAATAAACCTTACCAACTTTTCGATTTAGTCCTTTTAAATGTTCGAGTTAATACTTCACAAATTGTGTGTCCTTGGTGACATGACTAATTTAGTTAATCAAGAGAGTTAGTCACTCAACAGACTGACTGAGCCGTTGATAGAATAACTCACTATATTAAGACTAAAGACTTAGCTCAACTGTGGTTTGTTTTTCAACGGAAGACTTAACACCCTTAAATTTGGTTTAGTTTTGATTTAATACTTGGTTTTAGCACTTAGAGATTATCAAGTGGATAGCAAATTTATCAAAGCAGAGTTAAACAAATAAGATGCGAGGAATTAAAGTGCTTTGAAATGTAAATGACACGATAAGTTTTTATAGAGGTTCAAGATGGGGTAATTCTTCTACTCCTCTCTTCTCCAACTCCCGGAGGAATCCACTAAGTATTGATCAAGATATATAGAGTGGTAAGTCCGGATACAAGTCTTGATCACACAAAATGACTTGATCCTTTGGGACTCGATGCCTGAGATGCCTTGGTCACACAAACCGGCTTCTCGTGCGACTCGGCTTCTTCACACAGATACTGCCTTGCTACTGCTGCCCACTTGCTCAAGCTCCTTGGATTTGATCACGAAGCCCTCCAAAAACTTGAGACTGGTTCGACCGTGAACCTTCCTACAATCCTCCGTGGAATGTAGACCCCTTGATTCTTCAAAAATTTCCTCTTCAACTGATTGAAGTTATCTTTCCTTCACAGGTGAGTGTTGGATTGATTTTCTTCGTAATGTAGGCTTGAGGATTGATCTTGAATGATTTGAGAATATCTTAGGTTACAGTTCAAATGTTTGCTTGAATGTTCGTGGTTCAGGTCACCTTCTCTCAGAGTCATTCCTCATCCTTTTATAGTGATCTTTCAAAAATCTGCCCGTTGAAGAGATAGGCTTATTTTTGAAAGTCACTTGTGGTCGTTGGCTTGTCTTGTTGCAGTCCTTGGAATCTCCATTTCCTCGTATGAATGATTCTTCACTTTTTCGAGTTCGACATGGTGCGATGCTTCCCATTGGTTTATTCCTCTTGCACGCTTCGAACCGAGCACTTCAAGAAAGGCGAGATGGAGGTATTACTTGTTTAAGTAATTCTCTTGATTTCTATGCAACGGATCTCTTTGATTGTCTTGACTTGACGCATTTTCTTCACATCCCCAGGTGACATTGAGTCGACTTCCAATCATTTGATGACTCTTCATCACTTCAACCTTGAGACTTGGATGTCTTGAGTTAACTTGATCGATACTTCACTCACCGCATCTCACCGCATCTTTAGTCGAGTTCCCATCTTATCTTCTTTGCCATACTCAATTGCCTCGCAATGAGTCTTCCTTCTAGTCTCCAGTTGTCTTCTTGCATGTTTAGGCATAGTGACTTAACGAGCTTGATCGCTCTATCTATTACAATGCAGTTTACAACAAAAATGGGGTGCCAACTTCCCATTCTAAGTTTTACATGGCATTCATCAAAATCTACAAAATGATTTCCCAACAATTTCCCCGTTTTTGATGATGCCAAAACTTAAAATATTCATACAATTATTTAACAAAGAAAGATACATACGGACAAATGTAGAACCACATAATGTATGTTTAGAAACGATCTTTTATTGATCATAACATTCTTGTTCTTTACATAGCTGTTTACAGAGTGTATCAGAGCTTAAACCAACAAAAATGTATCAGAGTTTAACCGGGGCTTAAGCTAACCATGTTGTTCTATATTTACACAAGTATAGAATTTGTATAATTTTATTCAATGTACAGAAGACTTACATTAAGTGTATTTACATAGTAAAATACATGAAGGGGTGGACAGCAACACTTCATCTCCTTCACGCTTCCTTCTTTCATCTTCTTGACTCTTGTCATCTTCCTCGATCTTCTTCTCTTTTTCTCATCACCACCGCTTTCTTCTTCTTTTCATACGCCTTCCGACTTCATCTCTTCTTAGTCTCTCTTGTCTCTCCTCCCATAGTTGAGTTTGTCTTTTATTTTCTTCTTCAATTCTTTTCACATACTCATTGTTCTTAGCCACTTGCGCAGATTGGCTACTTCGTCAAAAACCAAACCCGATAGATCCCTCCTTTCTTGCCTGGATCTATGTACTCAATGTTTTTGGGCGAGAGATCTGGTCCAAAACCTCTTTCTCCACCACGCTTCTTCCTCTACCTCCTGGCGTGTATTGTCTTCGGGGTCTTCTTTTTCCCAAATTTGAGTGACTAGCGGAGTGACCGCCGTAGTCCGTAGTCTGCTCGCTCGCTTCTTCACATAGTGTGAGACCCTTTTCCCAAGATAAGTCCCGTGCTTGAGCCATGGACATGTTTGCGAAGTATCCTTCGATGCGGCGTTTTAAATTCATCAAACTGATCTTGGCTCGATTCCCGCATCCGAGATGGCATAAGTGTCTCTGTCTCTTGGAATGCCTCCATGTTGTTTGAGAATATCCATAACTCGGGCATTCATCCTTCCTTCCACTTCCTCCATCCCCGCTTCAATCGTCTTTCTCTTTTTCACCATAGGTACAAAGCAGTGTTGGAGTGGCGAGTCACTTGGAGTTTGGCTTGATAATATCACCGTGACAAGACTTTGTTGGGGGTTTTAGCAATCATCAAGGTCACATCTTTCGATCCTTCCCCTCAACAACAGACTTCCCTTTCTTTTCTCTTGATACTTCCTCACTTTGTCTTTGCCTTCACAAACGCTTCCCTCCTTCTCAACTTCGAGATCCCTTCGCCGCTTTTAGGTATTCCTCTTCCCCCTTTTTGGCATCATCAAAGGAGAGAGGATCCCCTGAAACAAACTAGCGAAAGCGAGAAGTGGAGTCTCGATAGCCGAGTTACGCTTCGAGTCAGTATGCCGCAAAAACTCGAGCGAGTAGCGTTGGATTCACTTTAATCAACTTCATCTCACCATGAGAAAGACCGAATTTGCGATCCATGTTTTCTTCCATACGCAGGAGCTCATTCTTATTTTGCTCACGCAGCAGCTTTATCTCAAAGGCGGTGTGAGATTCATGCATTTGCTCAATGTGTTCTTTCAATTTTGTCTTTGCATCGGCATTCTCACTCGCCGGACCAACAACTTGTTGAACAATGTTCAAATATCTAGCTTTTTTGTTCCACACGCATTGTTTGTTGTTGTTGCCACCACTCCCGGATTCTAACTATTATGCCTCTCAAGTCGGCAATAAGGTTGGCATCTCTATTATCCATCTCATGTCCATCGAGGCCTGGTGCCTCTCCATCCATTCAATTTCAAAGAAATAATGCTTTGAACACCTCCCGAACTTGATTGTTCCCTCTGTTTTGGTGACGGCCAAGCATCATCAAAATCATAGTCACCGAACGATGGTATCGATGGAATGACATGATCTCGTCCGTGGAAGCGCTCGAGATCTCTTTTTGACTCTTCAGGGAGGTCGGGTACCTCCAGAGAGAAGGGAAATGATTCTACAAAGGGATCATCACGGGCAACTGGGATTTGTTCAATGATGAGTGGTGCTCGTGAGGTTCCTTATGGAGTTGAACTCCGCCGCGGCTTGGGAGCCCGCGCAGCGACTGGACTGGGGTCTCATTTGTGAAGTTGACCCGACTTGCCGAGCCTCAACAGATTGTCTCAACAGCTTCGTCGGTCTCACCGGTTTTTCCAAGTGAGTTGACTGGTCCTCGGCCTTATCAGAAGCGTCATCGGACGATGATGAGATTTCCATGGGTGGCTCATCATCAAAGTTGAAAGTTTGGCGAGTAGTCTTTGTTAGATAAATGTTTTTATCAAGATTTTGATGATTTTGTTTTAATAAGTTTTTATACCAAAACAATGTTTTTATATGTTGTCCAAATACTCCTAAATGATTTAAAATGTTTTTACTAATTTTTTGGAGTATTTCTTAGAGTTTTTAATTTGATGAAAATTGGACAACACTTTTGATGGTTTTGTTTAAATTGGTTTTTACACCAAAACTATGTTTATAAATGTTGTCTAAATACTCCCAAATGATTTAAAATGTTTTTACTAATTTTTTGAAGTATTTTTTGAAGTTTATTTTTGAAAAAAATCGGACAACATTTCAAAGGGGCGGACGACCCCGCCCAAAGTGGTCGACCCTACCAAGATAAGAAACTTGAAATGTAACTTATTTCTTGAAAAAGAGGAGGGGGACCGGTCAAGGGTGTGGTCGGTCGAAATCTTCAAGGCGACCGTCGCACCCCACCTCGACCGTCACCCTAACCCCTACCTGGATCGCACTATTTTTTCAAAGCAAAATCTTCCAAACCGTCACCCTATGTTAATTTTTGATAGCAAAATTCCAAACAAGATTTTCTTTTCATTTTTGTACAATATTTCTACAACTTGTGATCTTCTTTTGTAGACAAAAGTGAAGATAGAGGAGCCTATGTTGGGAGCCTGTGTTGGTAAAGCTTCCCTATAAATAGAGGATGAATTGAAGACACAAGATACAATACATACAAGCAAAATACACAACAAGAAATCTGCAAATTGTTCAAGCTTTCATTTTTTCATTCTTGTTGTAATAGCCTAAGTACTTTCACTTGCACATCTTTGAGGTCTAGGCTTTTTGATTCTTGATTACACTTGCACTCAATCTTTGTATTGGTTTCATAGAGTTGTAATCTTGAATTTTGTCCATCATTCAACACAAGCCATCCTTGTGAGTATTCTTGTGGTAAGAATACACTTGGGTGATTTAGGTGATAGGTGTTTGAAGAGTGTGGTACTTTTCAAAGGTGGTGAAGGAAGATTGTGGTAATCTCCTTGAAGGTGTTGTAACAGGATTGTGGTGATCCTCAAGGTGTTGTATCAATTGTGGTAATTAATAAAATCTTTTTTCTTTTGAAATCCATCCCGGAGATACTGGGGTGGTAGAGGATTAGGCCCTAGGTGGGTTGAACCTCTTTAAATCAACGAGTGTTGTTTAATTTCCGCATTTACATTCTTGTTATTTACTTGTTGATTCGAAAAAGAGGGTGATTTGCGAAAAATCGGGATAATCTATTCACCCCCCCTCTAGATTATCGTAGCCACTTGGACTAACAAGTGGTATCAAAGCCAAACTCTTTGGCTAAGCTCGTTCCGAGTAAAGAGGAAAGATCCATGGCTACGAATGAAGCTTATCTCACCACCGGCGCTTCCACCAACAAGCCACCACTATTCGACGCCAGCAACTACGTATTTTGGAAAGACCGCATGGAGTGCTTTTTACAAGGATGCGGATTTGATATTTGGAATGTGGTCATTGAAGGAGTTGCTCAACCAACAACAAAATTGGAGGATGGTACCACTACTCCCAAGCCATTCAAGGAGTATGATGAAAATGACAAGAAGGCTTTCTCTCTAAATGGTAAGGCCTTAAATATTTTACATTGCTCTCTTACCGCCACCGAATATAATCGCATAAGAGGCATACGGTCGGCACATGAAGTTTGGGAAAAATTAGAAACCATTTATGAGGGCACAAAGAAAGTAAAGCAAGCAAGAAAAAAACAATGCTTGTGAAAGACTTTGAAAATTTCAATATGCATGATGGTGAAAGCATATCAAAAATGGTGGAAAGGCTTGACAACATTGTCAATCCTCTTGTGGCTCTTGGAAAGGTCATCTCCGAAGAAGACAAGGTGACCAAGGTATTAAACGCCCTTCCCGGCTCATGGTCCGAAAAGGTGACGGCAATCACGGAAGCTCAAAATCTTGAGACACTCAAGTTTGATGAGCTCATTGGGAATCTCCTCATTTATGAAGTATATCTCAAGGACAGAAAAATTCTCAACCATCCACCTCTAAATCGGGTACGCAAAATATTATTAAAGGATTAACATCTTCTTCTAATAATGTTTATTATGCTAGTGATGAGGATGATGAAGAAACGGCGGCTCTTGTTAGAAAATTTGCAAAATTTGTAAACAAAAATAAAGCAAGAAAGCCAAGAGACAATTCTTGCTTCAAATGCGGAAAATCCGGGCACTACATAGCCGATTGCCCAAAATTAGCGGAAGAGGAACAAAAGAAGAAAAGCCTTTTCCGAAAAAGAAGGCGTTAAATGCGGACGTCAAAACTTGGGATGAATTGCTTGAAATAACCGACGAGGAAGGAGAATCGAACATGGTCTTATGGCCATAGACGATGAAAATACCGAGGTACGCTCTAATGCTTCATCTTCTTCCCTAGTTGATGAATTACAATGTGATTTTGATGAATTGCAAAATGAGTTTCAAAATTTGATTGTTAAATACAAGAATTTGAAAAAGGAGCATAAAGAGCTTAAACTAGAAAAGGAAAAATTATTTACTTCTTATGACTCTCTTGATAAAGCTCATGCTATTACTCTTACTATGGTCCGTACTCTTGAAACCGAAAAACAAACGCTCACAAATGATATTGAAAATTTGAAAAAGGATGTGCATCGATTCAATTTAAGTACGGATAAAGTCACAAAAATTTTAGATGCACAAAGAGGTGAGCATTCTAAATTAGGACTTGGTTATAAACCTTTTCAAAATGCTTTTAAGAAAAAAAGACCAAGGTCCAACCTTTGTACGTGCTAGTAGTCCTCGTATTATTACTTGTTTTTATTGTGGTAAGAATGGACACTATGCTAGCAATTGTAAATTGAAGAATAATTTTAGCTATTATTGGAGACCTAAAGGTCTCAAGGCTAACCCCCATGGACCCCAAAATTATAGGGTACCTAAAAATAATTCCTTTGTAGGTTATAGGGGCTATAACAACAATGGAAGATTCAAAATGGCTCGTGGACAGCGGATGTTCACGCCATATGACCGAAAGAGAGAACTTTTTACCAACATCAAGCTCCAAGAAGAGGGTATGGTCATGTTCGGCAATGGCAAAGGAAGAATTCTTGGAAATGGAGAAATTGGTAACTCTTCTTTCTCTCTTAGTAATGTTCTTTTAGTAGAAGGGCTTAAGTTCAATTTGATAAGTGTTAGCCAACTTTGTGACTCAAATTATAATGTTGTTTTTAATAAAGAAAAATGCCTTATTTCCAAAAATGATAAAATTATTTGTGAAGCAATTAGAAAAGGCAATCTTTACAAAATTTGTACAAGTGATTTGGTTAGTCAAAATGTTTCTTGTCTTGTCGCCAATAATGATTTAACTAGCTTATGGCATAGGCGACTTGGACATGTTGGATACAAAAATTTGCAAACTATTTACAAAAACCAACATGTAAAAGGACTACCCAAATTGAATTTTGAAAATCTTGGCTTATGTGACACTTGTCAAAAGAACAAATTAGTTAAGAGTAGTTTTAAGCCCAAAATGAAATTTCCACTACTAAACCCCTACAAATGCTTCATCTTGATTTGTATGGGGATATTGGTACGGCAAGTCTAAGTGGAAAACATTACACTTTTGTTATAGTAGATGATTTTTCTAGATATACTTGGGCTCTATTTCTTACAAATAAAAGCGATGCCGTTAATGAGTTTGTTAAGTTGTGTAGACTTATTGAAAATGAAATGGAAGATACTATTAAGTCCATTCGAAGTGATCGAGGTGGAGAATTTGACGGTGAATTTAGAGTCTTTTGTGAAACCAAGGGATATAGTCATAACTTTTCGGCTCCAAGGACACCTCAACAAAATGGAGTAGCCGAAAGGAAAAATCGGACACTTCAAGAAATGAGTCGGTCCATGCTCAATGAATTTTCACTTCCAAAATATTTTTGGGCCGAAGCCGTAAGTACCGCTTGCTATGTCATCAATCGAGTTTATATTCGTCCTAAAATGAATAAAACTCCATATGAGCTTTGGAAAGGAAGAACTCCAAATATTAGTTATTTCAAAATATTTGGATGTAAATGTTTTATTTTGAATACTAAGGATCAATTAGACAAACTTGATCCTAAGGCCGATGAAGGAATATTTATGGGGTATTCAATCAAGAGCAAAGCATATCGGGTTTATAATAAGACTAGTGGGGTTGTTGAAGAATCTATCCATGTCAAATTCAATGAAGCTTCGGGTGTTGAAAGGATACCCAATGATGAAAGTGATGAAGAGGATATCGTTGAAACCATTGTTCAAGATGAAACTCAAAATGATCAACCTTCAAGCTCAAGTGTTCCTCAAGAAGATAAAGGTGATATCGAATCTTCCCGTAGCATTGAAATTTAAGGGAGATCACCCAAAAGATCTTATTATTGGTGATCCCCTTGATAAAGTAATGACTCGAGGAAAATTTGCCGAGAAAGCTCTTATATCTCAAAAAGAGCCTAAAAATGCTAAGGAAGCCATTGAAGATGAGGATTGGTTTTTAGAAATGCAAGAGGAGTTGAATCGGTTTGAAAGGAATGATGTATGGGAATTAGTACCTTGTCCTCCATCTCAAACCATTGTTGGTACAAAATGGGTATTTCGAACAAGCTCGATGACCAAGGCAATATTGTTCAAACAAAGCAAGGTTAGTAGCTCAAGGTTATTGTCAAGAAGAAGGTATTGATTATGATGAAACATTTGCACCGTAGCACGTTTAGAAGCTATTCGTATTTTACTTGCCTATTCTTGTTTTAAAAATTTCAAGCTTTACCAAATGGATGTAAAATCCGCATTTTTAAATGGTATAATTCAAGAAGAAGTCTATGTAAAACAACCTCCGGGGTTTGAAAATTTTTCTAGGCCTAATGATGTTTATAGACTTAAAAAGGCCTTATATGGTTTGAAACAAGCACCCCGTGCATGGTATGATAGACTTAGCTCTTTTCTTTTGCAAAATGGTTTTACAAGAGGTAAAGTTGACACTACTCTCTTTGTTTTTGAAAAAGGGCAAGATTGCTTACTAGTGCAAATTTATGTTGATGATATTATTTTTGGTGCTACTAATGAATCCTTGTGCAAGAAATTTTCTAAGTTAATGCAAGGTGAATTTGAAATGAGCATGATGGGGGAGCTCAACTTCTTATTTGGACTTCAAATTAAGCAATGCCAAGAAGGAATTTATATTTCTCAATCAAAATATACAAAGGAGCTTTTGAAGAAATTTGGCATTGAAGAAGGAAGAACCGTCTCTACCCCAATGGCAACAAATGTCAAGATTGACAAAGATGAAAAAGGCAAGTCGGTTGATGAATCCAAATATAGAGGTATGATTGGTAGTTTACTTTATTTAACCGCAAGTAGACCGGACATTCTTCATGCCGTATGCCTATGTGATATTTTTCAAAGCAATCCCAAAGAATCTCATATGAGTGCCGTTAAAAGGATTTTTCGATATTTGAAAGGCACTATTCAATATGGTTTATTCTATCCAAAGAATGAAAATTTTTCTCTTAAAGGTTATAGTGATTCGGACTATGCGGAAATATTGATGATCGGAAAAGTACTTCCCGATCATGTCAATTTTTAGCGATTGCCTAGTATCTTGGTTTTCAAAGAAACAAAATTGTGTTTCACTTTCAACGGCCGGGGTTTAATATATTTCCGCGCATTTTGTTGTACACAACTTCTTTGGATGAAACAAACCTTAGCGGATTATAAATGTTCTTTTGAAAATGTTCCTATCTTTTGTGATAACATATCCGCTATAAATATTACGCAAAATCCGGTTCATCATAACCGTACTAAACATATTGAGATTCGACATCATTTTCTAAGGGATTGTGTCTCAAAACGAAAAATTGAGATATCTTTTGTACCATCTCAAGATCAATTAGCGGACATTTTTACAAAACCGCTATCTTCTGAGACTTTTGCATCGATACGAGCTCGGTTAGGCATAATGCATATTGAATGAGGCTTACGTTTGCATTTTGCACGTTTTTAAAACTTAGGGGCGAAAAATCGAATTTTTGGTTGAAAATTCGGATTTTGGAAAAACTGACGACATGGGCTGGCCGTGAAAGGGTTGAGGGCAACCGTCGCCCTCAACCTCGACCGGTCGCCCTAAGCATAAAATTGGATTAAAATGGTTCTGTCTTCAGCATTCGCAACTTTAACATATTTTTGCCATTTTTCGTCCCCTTTGCCAAAATCACACAAATTTCACTTCAAATTTGTTTTCTTGCATATGTTTTATATTTTGGACTTCATTAGGCTCGATTATTATCATCATTGCTCATCTTTACCGAATTAATGGTAAGAATTCTAATCCATTTGCTCAATTGGGTTGAACCCTTGAGATTTTGACTTATTTGCAAAATTCTTGATGCTAGTTTCATATGAATGTGATGAGCTTAATATTCATGATGTATTGAATGTTGTTTGAACTGAATTGGTGATGAAAATTTTTGGCTTAAATGAATTTCAAAGGCGTTATATACTTCTAGTTTTATTCGATGCACGCCAAGTGTTCGACAAAATGTTTAAATGAAAAATTCACCACCTACGTGATTCTCTCGATTTGAAAAGTCATATAAGTTTATAGAGATCATGTTTTATCAATCAAATGAGCTTTTGCAAGTCAATTGATCAACTTTCCCTTTTATTTGGAATTTAAGCTTCAATTTTCAAAAAGCTCGATAAATCGATAAATTTGCGCACTTTGATATGAATATATGGTGTTTTTATCGTGCTAACATTCTTTTTGATGATTCCAAAGGGGGAGAAACAGGAAAAATGCTCATACGCTCAAAGAAGCGAAAATAAGCTTGCAAGAAAAGCTATAAGCTAGGGCTCTTGAAAGCCATAAGCTGTGAATATTGCTTAGTCCATTTGATGTATTGTGGACTTTTATGCTTGACTAATGATGTTTTGTGACAGGGGGAGCTTATAAGCTCATGGAATTCAAGCTTAAGTAGTGAAAGCTAAGCTTTTAGCTTTTAGTTGTTGCTTGTATACTTGTTCTTTATATGCATGTTGATAGGGGGAGCTTGTGCAAAAATGATTTTGAAAAATCTTTGCTCCTATCCTTATGTGCTTGTACGTATGATGTATCTTGTTTGGAATTGATTGTTGTTTTAAGACCGGAAAATTTGTTTTGTTATGAAATCGACCTTCTAAAATTGTTTTGGTTTGTAATCATCAAAAAGGGGGAGTTTGTTAGATAAATGTTTTTATCAAGATTTTGATGATTTTGTTTTAATAAGTTTTTATACCAAAACAATGTTTTTATATGTTGTCCAAATACTCCTAAATGATTTAAAATGTTTTTACTAATTTTTTGGAGTATTTCTTAGAGTTTTTAATTTGATAAAAATTGGACAACACTTTTGATGGTTTTGTTTAAATTGGTTTTTACACCAAAACTATGTTTATAAATGTTGTCTAAATACTCCCAAATGATTTAAAATGTTTTTACTAATTTTTTGGAGTATTTTTTGAAGTTTATTTTTGAAAAAAATTGGACAACATTTCAAAGGGGCGGTCGACCGGTCGCCCAAAGTGGTCGACCGTACCTGAAGATAAGAAACTTGAAACAGAACTTACAGTCTTGAAAAAAGAGGGAGGGGACCGGTCAAGGGTGTGGTCGACGGTCGACCGGTCGGGGTCGACTCGCCGCACCCCACCTCGACCGGTCGCACCCCCCGCAACCCCTACCGGATAGCACTATTTTTTCAAACGGTCGAAATCTTCAACAGGGCAACCGGTCACCCTATGTTAATTTTTGACAAAGAAAATTCCAACCGTTGCAACTGTGACAACAAGATTTGCTTTTCATTTTTGTACAATATTTCAACATCTTGTGATCTTTTTTTGTAGACAAAAGTGAAGATAGAGGAGCCTATGTTGGGAGCCTATGTTGGTAAAGCTTCCCTATAAATAGAGGATGAATTGAAGACACAAGATACAATACATACAAGCAAAATACACAACAAGAAATCTGCAAATTGTTCAAGCTTTCATTTTTTCATTCTTGTTGTAATAGCCTAAGTACTTTCACTTGCACATCTTTGAGGTCTAGGCTTTTTGATTCTTGATTACACTTGCACTCAATCTTTGTATTGGTTTCATAGAGTTGTAATCTTGAATTTTGTCCATCATTCAAGACAAGACATCCTTGTGAGTATTCTTGTGGTAAGAATACACTTGGGTGATTTAGGTGATAGGTGTTTGAAGAGTGTGGTACTTTTCAAAGGTGGTGAAGGAAGATTGTGGTAATCTCCTTGAAGGTGTTGTAAGAGGATTGTGGTGATCCTCAAGGTGTTGTATCAATTGTGGTAATTAATAGAATCTTTTTTCTTTTGAAATCCATCCCGGAGATACTGGGGTGGTAGAGGATTAGGCCCTAGGTGGGTTGAACCTCTTTAAATCAACGAGTGTTGTTTAATTTCCGCATTTACATTCTTGTCATTTACTTGTTGATTCGAAAAAGAGGGTGATTTGCGAAAAATCGGGATAATCTATTCACCCCCCCTCTAGATTATCGTAGCCACTTGGACTAACAGTCTTGAGGTCGGACTTACTCGTGGTTGGAACATCCTCACCGAGTCTTTTGGATCGATCCACAGGGGATGACTCGCTTCATCGTCTCCTTCCGATCCCGAAAGGTTACATCGATTATCCTGGGAATCGTGAAGCGCACTTATCTCCTTTTCGGATGGATCAATGATAGCGGAGAGAGATGTTCTCAGCCTTGACTTCTTTACCCTGGGAAGTCTCAACCTCCCGTGGGCCTTCATTACCTCCTGCAGCCTCAACTACAGCGAGGCCTTGACATCCCTTTCGACAGTGTCACTGTCTTAGGGTCTTCTCGGTGGCATCCATTAGAGTCTCAACTCCATGGATTTCACTTTCGTCGCCCGAGTGTTAACTCCCGGGTTGTTCCTTCTCACGTACCTCGACCGCATTAGCGGCATCATTAGCCTTCGTAGCAGCGGTGGGCACCTCGAGACACAGTCTCAATCTGTCCGAGCCTCGTTGATGACAACTTGTTGTGTACTTTGTGTTTGTTCCTTCTCTACTTCGCCTCCTAGATTCATTGTGGAGTCACCGCAAAGATCCTCCGACCTTGCTGCGGTGGAGGGAGTTTCCCCCTCACCGGCATACCAACCGAGTGACTTGGAATGGGGTCACTCGTCTCGGACTCCCACTGTTCCCATTGAGTATTCACCGTTGGGGCGGTGGTAAGACACCTTTATTAAGGGTTGGCTCAACCGGGTCCCCACTATCCCGGTTCATCGCCATTCCTTAATTCCTTCTTCCGAGTGAGTGGGGAAGTGGTGGCGGCAACCACGGTGGCAATATCTTTGCACCACTCCCATTGGGTCTATCTCCAGGTATGTTTTGGAGGACTCTCTTGGTCCCTCCATCATTCTTTGCTCATGAAGGATTCTCGATTCTTCCATTGCTTCTTTGAATTTGCAATTCTTCCGTGGCGTGAAGAGGGTCCGCAGATCCTCATCACTTTCGATAGGGCGTCAAGGTGAGGATGTGTATGTTATGTGGTAACGGTTATTGGGCGATCTTTGGCCTTCTCACGTGCCTCTGCGTCCTCGCTTTAGCTTTAGCCCGTTCATTTTCTTTTCGAATCTCCGGTATATTGATGCAATTATCTCGCGTCAAGGGCTTGCAAAGATCGCTGTGTCCACCTCAAGAAATCAAGAGTTCTTCTTCCTCAAAGAATGAACTCGGATTTTCAAACCGCACTGGATAGGCTCGACTTCCATTTTCTCCACTCTCGCAGACGATTTTGGATGTCCGGATACAATGGAGAGTGCATGATTACATCGTCTTCATCATTCTCTTTGGCCCTCGTTTCCGGGTATTAAGGGTAGCGAACTTGTTGCCGACACCTTTAGCGACCCTCATTGAGTTGGAGAGACAACCCCGTTAATAGGTGATTTGGTTGTCTCAAATTGCCTTGTTCTCTCACCGTTATGTCTACACTGGTCATCGAGTTGCCTTTGCTGATCGGCCTCGGCTCAGACTTGGCCGTTTCATCAATCACGCCTAGAGACTCTACTTCTCCCGGCAGTCTCGGGTATCTTTTCCAACCGAGTGGTGACTTAGCGGCTTCTCAAGCTCGGAAGCTTGAAAATTCTTCTCCTTCTTCTTGTTTGAACCGAGGGATTTACGGTTCGACAAGGTTTCTTCGAGTCTTGGGCGGCGGGGCCGTCTTGCCGTTGTTTTCTTCGAGGAGCTGGCCTTCTTGGCTTATCGTTCTCCTTTTCTTGACGACCAAAGAAGGTATTTGAGATTCCTTCTCCGCCGCGAGCTGCAGGGCGAGACACATCAAGCTGCTGCGGGGCGGGTGACTCGAGCTGCGGGCGGGAAGAGCAGATTTCTTTTTCTTTCTTTGCGCAGAGCAACAATCTTCTTAGCAGTGCAGGAGCGACCTTTTTCTTTGGTGGAGAGGGGACAATTTGTATCTTCGGGTCAACTGATTCCCCTCACTTGTATCACTCTCTTAGCGTAGGATCTCTTCGTGCGCCCGAGGTTTGATTAGAACATTCTCTTGTTTACATGGAAAGCCTTTCCATGTCGAAGAGGACTTTCTTCACTTCCATTATTCGCCAATTACAAGGCCGTATCCCAGAACCTCCAAACGTTCCATCCTCCTTGAAGGATTTGTTCCCAACGCGTTAAGCGAGTCTGCCGTAGACAAACTCAGCCAGTTCACTTTTTTTTTTTTCTTCAATGATCGCAGCCATTACGATCAATTTTGCTTTGGACGATTGGTCAAAGCCGCAAATTTGATGTCTATGCATTTGGCAACGATGTCCAACAATTTGTGGTAGTCCTCTTTCAAAGACCTTTTGTTAGTCGTGTGTAGACTATCTTTTCAAAGATCGGTTTTGGCTACTTCCTTCCAAGCAAAGACCAAGTCAACATCAGCTTCATTGATTTCTCGGTGCTCCTTCCGCCGTGAACGAGCGGTGTTACGCCAAATCCTTGGCGAATGATGAACCCCTTTCCGTGAACAGAGGATTTGATCCCCTCATCGTGAATCTCAGCGTTCACGTAGAACTGTGCGACCTCTTTCACATAGGTCATCGGAAACTCCATCGTCAGAAATGGTTTTAGCCCAGACGTTTCGAGTTTTTCAGCGATCTTCTTTACGAGGGCGTCATCGGACCCCTGTTTGACCATACCCTTGAAATCCACAGTAGACCCGGTGTGGATTTGCTTTCCTAGCTTGACAAAATCATGAGTAGATGCCATTTTTCAGTATTTCACCGAATGAAACTTAGAAGGTGATTTGAAGATTGATAGGGTTTTGAGAGAGTTTTTGCCTTTGCTTCTAAGAGAGAGAAATGAATAGTTTTTGGTAATGTGTGAGAGAAACGGACGAAAGAGTTTAAATATGGTTCATAAAAGGACGTGCGGGTGGTTTTTGAAATGTGATCGAAATCAACGGCTTAGATTTTGCACGCTGATTAGCATTTAATGTCTCGTATTTAATGCGGCAGCATTTATATCCAATCATAAGCTTGGTGTGTAGCTTTTGCCTGTACACGTCATAATTATGCTGACGTCATTCTTAAAAACCTTCCCGCTTAGTAAAAACGAATGCGTTTTTGTCACTTTGCTCATAAATGACTTAGCTTGTCCCTCAGCTGTTTTTAACTCTTTTCTTCTCATATGTAAATACTCAGCTGTCAGCTTACTCGGTACAGCTGTCTTTCCGATACGGCTGATTTACTCAGCTGATTTA
Organism: Rehmannia glutinosa; assembly: GCA_016081115.2. Taxonomy (NCBI): domain Eukaryota; kingdom Viridiplantae; phylum Streptophyta; class Magnoliopsida; order Lamiales; family Orobanchaceae; genus Rehmannia; species Rehmannia glutinosa. The sequence goes on along the minus strand of JABTTQ020000627.1, from coordinate 85,432 downwards.
AGAGTTTAGCTCTTTTTCCTCTCTTCGTACTTTATTTCTTTTCTTTGAGTTTTCTGAGTGTCAACTCAGCTCAATTAATCCTAACTCATCCTTCAGTTCTTCAAATCTTGACTCACATAATGGTTTTGTGAATATGTCAGCCAACTGCTTGTCAGTTGAAATATATTCCAAGATGATGTCCTTCTTTTCAACATGATCTCTTATGAAGTGATATCTGACATCAATATGTTTTGTTCTTGAGTGCAACACAGGATTTTGAGTGATTGCAATTGCGCTTGTGTTATCACACATGATTGGAATTTCCTTTTCTTCAACTTCATAGTCTCTCAATTCTTTGTCTCATCCATAGGACTTGGGCATAACAACGCCCTGACTATGTATGTATTCTCGTCTTTGTAGAGAGGTGGCTATTGAATTTTGATTTTTGCTAAACCAGAAATTAGCCTATTTCCAAGCATTTGACATGTGCCTCGAGGTGCTCTTCCTCTCAACTCTACATCCAAAGATAGTCGTAGTCCGAATAGCCAACTAGTTTGAATCCACCTTCCTTTGGATACCATAAGCCAACTTCTTGGCTTCCTTTCAAATATCTTAAGATCCTCTTGGGCATGATCATATGGCTTTCTTTTGGAGCAGATTGAAATCTTGCACATACACCTACAACAAAGGTGATGTCCGGCCCGCTTCTTTGTGAGATAAAGCAATGATCCAATAAGTGCTCAGTATCTTGTTTGATCTACAGGCTTGCCATCTACATCCATGTCCATTTTGATGTATTCATTGGTATTTTCACGTAAGACTTCTCTTCCATACCAAATTTCTTCATTAAATCTCTGGTGTATTTTGTTTGACTTATGAAGGTTCCATCCTTCACTGTTTCACTTGGAGTCCAAGGAAGAATGTCGCTCTCCCATCATGCTCATTTCGAATTTGCTTTGCATGAGGTTTGAAAATTTATCACACTCTTTGTTTGTGGATCCAAAAATGATGTCATCCACATATATTTGAACAAGCAAAGATGCTCTTCCCCGTCTTGAATTAATTCTCAAGAGTGTTCTATCCACTTTTCCTTTTGTGAATCCGTTCCCGATCAAGAATTGTGACAATGTGTCATACCATGCTCTCGGGTGCCTGTTTCAATCCATATAGAGCTTTCTTGAGTTTGTATACCTTATCTCCAAGAATCTTCTCTCAAATCCTGGAGGTTGTTCAACATATACTTCTTCTTCCAATAAACCATTAAGGAATGCACTCTTTACATCCATTTGATATGCAATAAAATTCTTGTGAGTGCATAGGCAAGAAACATCCTTATAGCTTCCAATCTTGCTACGAGGGCAAATGTTTCATCAAAATCTATCCCTTCTTCTTGGCAATATCCTTTGGCCACTAATCTTGCTTTGTTTCTTACCACAGAACCTTCCTCGTTCATCTTGTTTCTGAACACCCATTTAGTGCCAATAACATTTTGATGGGTGGGTCTTTGAACCAATTCCCATACTTTATTTCTTTCAAACTGATTCAGCTCTTCTTGCATGGCTTGAATCCAATGTGTGTCATCCAATGCTTGTGACACATCTTTAGGCTCTATTTGTGAGATAAAGCATGTGAACATAGCTTCTTGTTGAGTTCTGGATCTTGTTTTGACACCTTCACTTATATCTCCAATGACTAGTTCTCGTGGATGGTCTCTCGGCCATCTTACATCAGGTTGGAGTAAGTTAGTGGATTGATCGTCTTGCGGCTATGTTGCTTTGATCAGCTCTCTCGTCATCACTTAGCCGCAGATTTTCCGATTGTTTTTGAGACTCGGCTATCTCATCTTCATCCGAGTTTATAATTCCACTTGACTTGACATAGATAGGACTCTTCGCATGGTTGGTTGATTCGACTTATCACCGATTCTTCAATGTCTTCTCCATTTACATTCGGCTCATCAAACACCACATGAATGGATTCCTCTGTAACCATAGTCCTCTTGTTGAGTACTCTGTAGGCTTTGCTTTCACCAGTATCCCAAGAAGATACCTTCATCGACTTTAGCATCAAAAGCCTTCAAATTATCTTTGCCATTGTTATGGATGAATCATTTACATCCAAATATTCTAAAATATGCAACATTTGGTTTTCTCCTGTCCAAATCTCATAGGAGTCTTTGTCACCGTCTTTTATCATGCATCTATTTTGTGTGTAGCATGTTGTGTTTAATGCTTGATCCAAAATCTTTTAGGTAGCCCTACTTCGCTAACATGGTCCTTGCTTGCTTCTTTGAGAGTTCTATTCCTTCTTTCTCGCAACTCCATTCTCATGGGAGTCCTTGCTGCAGATAATTCATGACCAATACCATTTTCAAAGATAATACTGAGTTATTATACCATTTACAAACTCGGTTCCTCTGTCGGATCTTATTTTGATAATGGTTTGACTCTTCTCATTTTGAATCCTCTTCATCACCGTGGTAGTTTACTGAGAGTTTCTTTCTTCTTACACATGAATATTGTCCATGTATATCTTGAGTAGTCATTTACTACCACCAAGGTGTATTTCTTCCCACTTATGCTAGTTTGGTTCAATGGACCAAATAGATCCATATGTAGCGATGCAATATTCTTGTTGAAGATGGACATGTCTTTTCTTTGAATGATGATTTGATTTGTTTTCCCTTCTAACATGCGTCACATATACTCTCCTTCTTGTATCTTGAGTCCGAAGTCCTTCCACAAGATTGCTTCGCAAGCTTGTTAATCGTTTGAAATTCGGTGACTCGGCTTCTTGTGCCCTGACCAACTTGACTCAACCAGTGCTCTTTGCTAATAGACAGTGCTTGGTGTTGCGATTGACCAATCCACGACATACATGTTCTTTTTTGTCGCATCCTTGCAACACAACTTCATTTGATTCGATGTCCTTGATTTGTCATATACCCATGTTAAATCCAACATTATAACCCTTGTCACATAGTTGGTTGATGCTTAGCAAGTTGAAGTTGAGTCCTTCAACATATGCAACATCCGTGATTTCTAATCATTTTTCTTGATGGATCCAATGCCTCTTATTTCTCCTGGAGCTTCATTTCCTCCAAATATGATTTTTGCACCTCGACTTCCTTGAATTTTGACAGATTTTTCTTGTTTCTGTCATGTGTCCGGGAATGACCACTATCCATGTACTAGGTTCCTTGGCACTCACTTGTTCCTTGAACCCGCAATCAAGGAAATTAAGTTTTAGGTACGCATACTTGTGCAGGTCCCGAGGGGTTAGTATTGTAAGATGATCCAACCAACCTATAGCCATTTGATTTGACTCTAAGAGATTGCCATCTATCGATTGCCATAATCATAATTAACTTTAGCAAATTTCTTGGGGGTTCTAGGTACATCTTTCTTTGTCTCTTTTGTCTGTATGCCCGTGTAGGTGTTTTTGCAATTGCCCTCTTTGGGTAGTTGTGATGTCTTTGAGTGTAGTGCCTAGGTGCATATGTGTCTTTGATGAAAGCTCTTATACCTTTGGAATGGCCTTTCTTGAGTTCTAGGCCTTTGCCATTTGGGCTTATATTCCATAGGTCTTTCTTTGATAGTTTACATTATTCCAATCGGCTTGGCTTGGATATTTTCTACCATTCCCATCATATGTATTTCTTTTATAGAACTTCTCCGGGTTTTTGGTAGCTCTGTTTCTTCTTTACTGAGTATTTCTGTTTTGGAGTTTTTGAGGAAATCGACCGATTTCTTCTCACTGTCCTCTCAAAGCACACTCAACTGGTTGTTTTCCTTTTCCCTTATATCCAAGGCCAGTTTGCTTGTGATTGTGCTTTGGAATAAATGTGTGTGCACTATTTGAAGTTTTGGATTTTTGAGATACTTCATTACTTGAAGATCCTTTTTCCAAAATCACTTTTGGAGCTTGACATAGCACGAGGAATTAAATCCTAAGCCTGTCTTGTCTCCACATTCTCTTTGACTCATAATAAGATCATCCAATGATTTAGATGCCTTAGTGAATGAGGCAATCACATTTTTGAGGTCATTCTCCCTCTTTTCTATTGCAATTATCTCTGCTATTAGCTTCACATTTTCAGCCCTTATAATTTCATTTTCATCGAATTTTGACTTAGGGTACTCGGCTCCTTAGTCAGCTGTGAGTTTTGGCATTTAAGCAAGTTGTTTTCCTCATTTAGAAGTGTGTGTGAGGATTTAATGTGTTCAAAGTCTTTCATCATTTTGCCTAATGAATCATAAAGATCAGTGGGTGATGAAGTGTGTGTGTCACAGTCACTATCACTAGAATCGAGTGTGATGAGTCGAGTGTACCTCATCTTCTTGGTCGAGTTGGTCTTGCTCCTTGCCCATCAAACAGATCATGGCTTCTTCTTCGAGTCACTTGAGAGTCGGCTTCACTACTTTCTTAATCACCGTGTCTCTTGACTTGGCTGTCTCGGCCAGATCTCTGCACCAACATTGCCTTTTTCTTTTCTTGTCTTCTTTCTCTCAAGACCTTTCTTTCTTCTTCATTCATGTATTTGTTGACTACGGGATATCGACAATCAATGGCATAGTGACCTGGTTGCTGCAGTTCCAACATAGATTTTCAACCTTTTGATCACTCTTCCATTCTTGGATTGTCAACCCTTTGATATTCACTTTTTGATGCTCTTTCTCTTGGTTGGCCTATCTTCCCTTGACTTGGAGGGAGCCGAGTGTCTTCGGAGGATTCGCCCTTGCCTCTTTTGTAGTTCTTATTGAAGAACTTGTTAAAACTTTTAACCATCAGGGCTATTTCCTCTGGGTCAATGACTTCTTTGACCTCGGCTCTCTTGCCATCCTTAACAATTAGAGCAGCTGTTTTGGGTACAACTGTCTCTTCCTGGTATTTTCTTCTCAGCTCAAATTCATAGGCTTTGAGATCTGAGAATAGCTCATGGTTGGATATCTTGGATAGGTCCATGGAATGTCTTAGTGCCATGACCTTCATTTCCCATTCAGCTGGGAGACTTTATAGGATCTTCATGCACATTTCATCTCGTGTATATTCTTTTCCAAGTGCGAGATAGCTCGTTGGTAATTTCTGTGAACCGAGCATCCAGTTGATCCAAGGTCTCTCCTGCGATCATTTTGAAATTCTCAAATTTCTGTACAACAACTGATAATTTATTTTCCTTGATTTGCTCTAAGCCTTCACAAATCAATGTTAGCTTGTCCCAGATTTCTTTAGCCGTTTTGCATGATTTGACTTTGTGGAACATAACTTTGTCCAAGGTTTTGTAAAGAATGTCTTTGGCCACATTGTCCAGGTTATATCTTTTTTGTCATCATTTGTCCATTCACTCTCTTGGTTTTTCAACCATAGGTGTCCGGGAGCAACATCCTCTTCACCTTCACCGCAGCTCTCCTTACAATTGTGTTCACTTTTAAAATTTGCGTGGCCCATCCTTTATCACTATCCACATTTCATCATGTAATGCTGATAGTCGAGCCTGCATACGAATTTTCCAATCATCAAATTCTTCAATTGTGAACATAGGGATGCGTGTCAAATTTGCTTCCATGATAATAACTTTTGATGGTAAAAGGAGTATAGAAAAGTTAAGTGCTAAAACAGACTTTGAAAAATTTGGAGATCTAGTTCGAGAACTAACCGTCACGGAAGGCTCAATGAACCAACCGCTCGATACCACTTGTTGGTCCCAAGGGGTGTGAGTGTAAGGTTTAGAAGGGGGGTTGAATAAACCTTAACAACTTTTCGATTTAGTCCTTTTAAATGTTCGAGTTAATACTTCACACTGTGTCCTTGGTGGACATCTAATTTAGTTAATAGTAGAGTTAGTCACTCAACGACTCATCGAGTTGTTGATAGAATAACTCACTATTAAGACTAAAGACTTAGCTCAACTCGTGGTTTGTTTTCATTGGAAGACTTAACACCCTTAAATTTGGTTTAGTTTTGATTTAATACTTGGTTTTAGCACTTAGAGATTATCAAGTGGATAGCAAATTTATCACAGAGTTAAACAAATAAGATGCGAGGAATTAAAGTCTTTGAAATATAAATGACACGATAAGTTTTTATAGAGGTTCGAAGATGGGGTAATTCTTCTACTCCTCTCTTCTCCAACTCCTGGAGGAATCCACTAAGTATTGATCAAGATACGAGTGGTAACAGTCCGGATACAAGTCTTGATCACACAACCGACTTGATCCTTTGGGACTCGATCGGAGATGCCTTGGTCACGCACTGGCTTCTCGTGCGACTCGGCTTCTTCACAGGCAGCTGCTTGCTACTACAGCCCACTTGCTCAAGCTCCTTAGATTTGATCATGAAGCCCTCCAAAAACTTGGGACTGGTTCGACCTTGAACCTTCCTACAATCCTCCGTGGAATGTAGACCCCTTGATTCTGCAAAAATTCCCTCTTCAACTGATTAAAGCTATCTTTCCTTCACAGATGAGTGTTGGATTGATTTTCTTCGTAATGTAGGCTTGAGGATTGATCTTGAATGATTTGAGAATATCTTAGGTTACTGATTCAAATGTTTGCTTGAATGTTCGTGGTTCAGTCACCTTCTCTCAAGAGTCATTCCTCAGCCTTTTATAGTGATCTTTCAAAAATCTGCCCGTTGAAGAGATATGCTTATTTTTGAAAGTCACTTGTGGTCGTTGGCTTGTCTTGTTGCGATCCTTGGAATCTCCATTTCCTCATATGAATGATCTTGACTTTTCGTAGTTCGACACGGTGCGATGCTTCCCATTGGTTTATTCCTCTTGCACGCTTCTCGAACCGAGCACTTCAAGAAAGGCAAGTATGGAGGTATTACTTGTTTAAGTAATTCTCTTGATTTACGTGCAACGGATCTCTTTCAGATTGTCTTGACTTGACGCATTTTCTTCACATCCCCAGGTGACTTTGAGTCGAGCTTCAATCATTTGATGACTCTTCTCACTTCAACCCCGTGAAGAAGGAGTCAACCTTGAGACTCTGGTTGGATCAAGTCTTGATCAAGTTAACTTGATTGATTAACTTGATTGATACTTCACTCACCGTTGCATCTCACCGCATCTTAAGTCGAGTTCCGTCTTATCTTCTTTGCCATACTCAAATTGCTGCCTCGCAATGAGTCTTCCTTCTAGTCTCCAGTTGTCTTCTTGCATGTTTAGGCATAGCTGACTTAACTCAGCTTGATCAGCCCTATCTATTACAATGCAATTTTCAACAAAAATGGGGTGCCAACTTCCTATTCTAAGTTTTACATGGCATTCATCAAAATCTACAAAATGATTTCCCAACATACCCCATCCTGATAAACACGTCAATGTCACCTTTCATCTCTAACTTTTACCACGTGTGACCTAATGATCCTCATATACTTCTAATGTTACCACGTGTAATGTGATGGTATCTAATAGTTTTCTAGCTAGACTTTTCTATGTTAATGAACTATCAGTTACTTAAATTAGGGGCTCAGAAACTCACACTATTTAAAAACTTTGGAAAGTGTGCAAATATTCATGACCTATAAAATGAAATATGCAATGTCAATATAAATGCAAATAACACATAAATCACATGTAATGCATGTACGATATTGGTCAGGTGAGTAGTGAGAGGCCCGGGTATTACATTATATCCTAGGCCAGCATGTGCGTGCTTGTGATTTTAAGTATGTGCAACATATGGTGCTTATGGCTTTTGGACTCCCCCATTGCTTGAGGATCCTTTTTCCAAAGTCACTCTAGGAGTTTGAGCATTGACAAAGGAATTTATTCCTAAGCCTGCCTTATCTCCAATTTCTTTCTGTATCATCATTAATTCATCTAATCTTTTGGATGACTTACTGAGTGATGCAATCACATTTTTCAATTATTTTTTCCTTTTTTCTCTTTCAGCTAATTTTGCTTTGACTTTAGCTATCTCAGCTCTTTATTCTCATCAACTATGTGACTAAGAGTACTCAGCTCTTTAGTCAGCTGTGAGTTTTGTCTTTTGAGCTAGCTGTTCTCTTCATTTAGAAGTAAGTATGAGGATTTTATATGCTCAAAGTCTTTCATTATTTTGCCTAATGAATCATAAAGAAACGTGGGTGATGAAGTGTGTGTGTGTCATTATCACTATCATCTGAATGTGAACCAGATGAGTTAAAATTTACCTCATCTTCATGTTCTTTTGCCATGAGGCATATTGATGCATCTTCTTCTGTGTCAGAGGAGTAGTTTGCTTCACAGTTGTCTGACTCAGCTGTCTCTTTGCACCTAGTTGTGTCAGGTTCAGCAGCCACCATGGCTTTCTTTCTCTCTTGTCTTCTTTCCCTGAAGATTTTCCTTTCCTCATTTCTGTATTTGTTGATTAATGGATAGGATTAGTCAACAACAAAATGTCCTGGTTGTCTGCAGTTCAAGCACGATTCTCAGCTTTCTGATATTCAGCTCTTTGATTGCCAGCTCTCATTGGGGTTCTTTCTTCCTTGCTCTTGGAAGGGACTGAGTGACTTCTTGAAGTTTCACTCTTGTTCCTTTTGTAGTTATTATTGAAGAACTTGTTAATTCTTTTAAACATCAGGGCTATTTCCGCTTGATCAATGATGTCCTTTGATTCAGCTTTCTTTGATTCTCCAGCCAATAGAGCAGATGTCTTGGATGCAGCTATCTCTTCTTGATCTTTCCTTTTGAGCTCAAAATTCATTGGCTTTTAAGTCTGAGAATAGGTAATGGTTGGAGGTTCTTGTGATGTCCATTGAATGTCTTAGGGCCATCACTTTCATTTCCCACTCTGTTGGGAGCGACCTTAGAATCTTCATACACATTTCTTTTTGTGCATATCCTTTTCCTAGAGCTGAAAGTTCGTTGGTTATCTTAGTGAATCCGACATCCAGCTGATCCAGAGTTTCACCTGCAAGCATTTTAAAATTTTCAATTTTTTGTACAACAACAGTTAGCTTATTCTCCTTAATCTGCTCTGAGCCTTTGTAGATTAGAGTGAGCTTTTCCCATATCTCACGAGCAGTCCTGCAAGATTTGACTTTATTAAACATAGCTTTGCCAATAGTTATATATAAAATGTTCTTGGCCATATTGTCCAAGTTATTTCACTTTCTATCCTCATTGGTCCATTCGCTCCTTAGTTTTTCAACCATAGCAGGCCTTTCAGTTGCAGCAACACCATCTTCAGCAGCAACATCAGCTCTCACAGTTGTATTCACTTTAATAATTTGTATGGGTCCATCTTCAATGATGAAACACATTTCATCGTGCAATGCTGAGAGATGTGCCTGCATAGGAATATTTCAATCATCAAACTCTTCAACAGTGAACATGGGAATGCGAGATAAATTTGCTTCCATGATAACAACTTTTTGAAAGAAAGTTTAAAAACAGTCAAATGTTGAATCTTTGAAAAGATTGAGATCTAGTTCAATAACCTATGCGGGAGGTTCTTTGAACCAACCACTCTGATACCACTTGAAGGTCCTAAAGGGTGTTTGTGTTAGGTTTAGACGGAAGGGGGGGATTGAATAAACTTAACCATATTTCAATTTTTAATCTTAAAATCAGAGTTTTTACACAAGTAGCAACTTAGTCCTTTTGAGACAACTTAGTTCAATCTCAATAGGAGAGTTAACTACTCAACACACTGGACTGAGCTATTGATAGAGTAACTCAGGTGAGTGAAGTGAGTTGTTTTAAAAATCCAGCTTACTTGGTTTTTAACAGCGAAAGTCTTACACCCTTTTTGTTAAATGGTTTTACATCACTTGTTTTGATTAAGTTATTACCAGTTAAGTTTGGCAAATTTATCAATCATCAGAATAAAATATGCAGTAAGTAAAGTGCTAAAAAATAAAAAACACAAAGACATTTATAGTGGTTCGAGAAAGGGGTAATTCTTCTACTCCACTCTTCTCCAACTCCTGGAAGTTATCCACTAATGCAACGGTTGTTAAAAGATAGATAAAATAGTCCAAGTAAGCCTTGATCACCCAAAGGACTTAGTTTCTCCGCAAGACAATTGTCTCACTACTTCAGCTACTTTAAATCCTTGGAATTGATCATGAAGCCCTCCAACAGATTCAAAGTTGGTTCTAACTTGAACCTCACTGCACTTCTTTCAATCCTTGGATGTGCATACCTCTTTGTTCTTGAAAACAAATTTCCTCTTCAACTCAAGGTTGAAGCTTTTCTTCCTTCACTTAGCGGGTTGGGATTGAGTTCGAATGTGAGTAGTGAAAGGTTCGGGTGTTAAAATAGACTAGAAATCACGGATGTAGCTTATGTTGAAGAGCTAAATTTCAATATCTTTGAGTATCACCAACTTTATGTTAAAGGTTACAATGAAGGATTCAACATGGGTGTCTGCCAAATCAAAGAGTCTGAGATAAGTGAAGTTGTGCTATCTGGAATAAGAAAGAAAATCATGTATGTAGTAGATTGGTTTACTACAACACCAAGCACATGTGTGCAAGCAAAAAGAAAAATCGAGTCAAGCTAGTTGTGGAACAAAAAGCTGAGTCACCTGAATTTTAAGACAATCAACAAGATCGCAAGGAGTCATCTTGTTGAAGGATTGCCAGACTCACTGTACAAGAAATAGAGCATTTGTGATGCATGCCAGAAGGGAAAGCAAAACAAGTCTTTATTCAAGGACAAGCCAAGTCCTTCATCAACAAGGATCTTGCATTTATGGCATATGGATTTATGTGGACCTGTTGAACCAGCAAGCTTAAGTGGAAAGAAATACACCTTAGTGGTGGTGAATGATTATTCCAGACACAAATGGACAATTTCTATGTGTAAAAAGAAGGAAACTTTGCAGAAGCTTCCACAACTTATGAAGAGAGTTCAAAATGAGAAGAGTCAAACCATTATCAAGATAAGGTCCGACAAAGGAACCGAGTTTGTCTATGGGACTATAACTCAATAGTGCACAAAGAATGGTATTGTTCATGAGTTATCACCGCAAGAAGAATCGCACAAATGAAATGGAGTAGATAAAAGAAAGAACAGAACCCTCAAGAAAGCAAACAATGACCATGTTGGTGAAGTTGGATTGCCTAAGAAATTTTGGGCTAAAGACATTAACACTTCTTGTTACACTCATAATAGGTGTATGATAAATAGGCAGCTGTCTAAAACTCCCTATGAAATTTGGACCGAAAGAAAACCTAATGTGGCATATTTTCATATCTTTGGAAGCAAGTGTTTTATTCATAATAATGGCAATGATAATTTAAAAGCTTTTGATGCTAAAGCTGATGAAAGTATCTTCATAGGATACTCAGCTGAGAGTAAAGCTTTCAGAGTGCTGAATAAGAGGACTATGGTCACAGAAGAATCTATCCATGTGATTTTTGATGAACTTAATGATAATGGAGATGACATTAACGAGTTAGCTGAGAAGATGAATCAACCGACTATCCAGATGAGTCTCTATGTTAAAGCTAGTATAAAAAGACTCGACCCTGATGAGCATGAGATAGCTGAATCTCAAAGACATCTGGAAGGCTTGCAGCTAAATGATGATGATCAAGAAGAAGTTGTTCAAGAGAACTTAGCTGCAAGAAGACTCAACCTAGAAGACTTACTTCAACCAGGTATGAGATGGCTCAAGACCATCCACCTGATTTAGTCATTGGAGATGTAAGATAAGGATTAAGAATCAGATCCAGGACTCAACATGAAGCCATGTTTACTTGTTTCATTTCTCAGATTGAGCAAAAAAGATGTGTCACAAGCATTGAATGACACTCACTGGATTCTAGTTTTGCAGGAAGAGTTGAATCAGTTTGAAAGCAATAATTTTTTGGGAATTGGTTCAAAGGCCTACCAACCAAAATGTTATTGGTACAACGTGGGTATTCAGAAACAAGTTGAATGAGGAAGGATTTGTTGAAAGAAGCAAGGCAAGATTGGTAGCCAAAAGGTATTGCCAAAAAGAAGGAATAGATTTTGATGAAACCTTTGCATCAGGTGCAAGATTATAAGCAATAAGGATGTTTCTTTGCGTGTGTTGCACACAAGAATTTCACAGTTTATAAAATGGATATGAAGAGTGCATTTTTTAATGGAGTTTTAGAATTAGAAGTCTATGTGGAACAACCTCCAAGTTTTGAGAAGAAAACTATTGGAGACAAGGTCTACAAACTCAAGAAAGTATTATATGGTTTGAAACAAGCACTAAGAGCATGGTATGATACATTGTCTCAGTTTCTTATAGACAATGGATAGAACACTCTTCAGAATTAATCACACAATCGTAGTCCTTCACTAGCTCCAACCACCGTTGTTGTTGCATATTTAACTCCTTCTGTGTGAAGAAGTATTTTAAACTCCAGTGATTTGTGTAGATCTCACATCGTTCCCCGTATAGGTAATGTCTCCATATCTTAAGTGCAAACACCACTGCAGCAAGCTCTAAATCATGTGTAGGGTAATAATTTTCATAGTCCTTCTATTGTCTAGACGCATACGCAATAACCTTACCATTTTGTATCAATACACATCCTAGACCATTCTTCGACACGTCACTATAAACAACAAAACCTCCTGTACCTGATGGAATTGATAGAATAGGTGCTGAAGTTAATCTCTTCTTCAATTCTTGAAAGCTTTGTTCGCATGTTTCCGTCCATTTAAATGAGACACTCTTTCTAGTTAATTGTGTTAAAGGCGAAGCAATCTTGGAGAATCCTTCTACAAATCGGCCATAGTAGCCAGCTAATCCCAGAAAACTACGCACCTCTAAAGGATTTGTAGGTTGTGGCAAATTATTGATAGCCTCCACTTTACTTGGATCAACTGAGATTCCTACTTCGAACACAACATGTCCCAAGAATACTACTCGATCTAGCCAAAATTCACATTTCTTAAATTTAGCATATAATTGCTTTGCTTTCAGAACCTCTAATACCATTCTCAATTGTTCAACGTGCTCCTCTTTTGTTCTAGAGTATATCAAGATATCATCGATAAAGATAATAATGAATTTATTTAGAAAATCTTTAAATACCCGATTCATCAAGTACATGAAGCTGTTGGGGCGTTAGCCAACTCAAATGGCATCACTAAGAATTCATAATGTCTATACCTCGTGCTAGCAATATATTCTGCTGCAGCTGTGGATGTAGCTATTGAATTCTATTTCCTGCTGAACTAAGAAACCAATCAATTTTCAAGCATTTGACAAGTACCAGATGTACTTTTATTGTCAACTCTATATCCAACATAGTTTGAGTCTTAGTATCCAATCAGCTTGAAAACGCCTTTTTTTGGATACCATAAGACAACTTCTTGGCTATCTTGCAAATATCTCAGAATTCTCTAGTTGCAGTCATATGACTTTCTTTAGGAGCAGATTGAAATCTGCAACATACACCTACTATAAAGGCGTTGTTTGGTCTACTCGCAGTCAACTAGAGCAAACATCTAATGAGTGTTCTATATCTTGTCTGATCAACTAGCTTTCCTTCTGCATCCAAATCCATTTTTACAGAAGTATTCCTGGGAATCTTCACAGATGACTTCTCTTTCATACCAAATTTCTTCATTAAATCTCTGGTATATTTGGTTTGACTTATAAAGGTTCCATCCTTCATTTTCTTGACTTGAAGACATATGAAGAAAGTCAACTCTCCCATCATACTCAACCAAAACTTCCATTTCATAAGGTATCATAAAGATCTGTGGGTGATGAAGTGTGTGTGTCACAGTCACTATCACCTGAATCAGAATGAGATGAGTTAGAGTGTACATCATCTTCTTGATCTCATTGATCTTGTTCTTTGGCCGTGAGGCAGATCAAGGCCTCTTCCTCTGTGTCACTTGAGTAGTCAGCTTCACTACTATATGAGTCTGCTGCTTCTTTGCACTTGGCTGGCTCAGCAGTCTCAGCAGCCTACACGGCTTTCTTCTTTTCCTGTCTTCTTTCCCTGAAGACTTTTCTTTCTTCCTCATTCATATACTTATTGACTTGTGGATAGGAACAGTCAACAACAAAATGTCCTGGTTGTCGCAATTCCAACACAGGTTCTCAACTCTCTGATCAACTCTGTCGGTCCTTTGATTATCAGCTCTCTGATAATCAGCTATCTGATTTTCAGTTCTCTTGGGCGGCCTGTCCTCCCTTGCTTTGGAGGGTGCTGAATGTCTTCTGGAGGTCTCACCCTTGTTTCTTTTGTAGTTCTTATTAAAGAACTTGTTGAATCTCTTTACCATGAGGGCAATCTCATCCTGGTCAATGGTCTCCTTAAGCTCAACTATTTTCCCATCACTGGCCAATAGTGCAGCTGTCTTTGGTACAACTTTTTCCTTTTGCTCTTTCCTTCTCAGCTCAAACTCATAAGCTTTGAGGTCTAAGAATAGCTCATAATTGAATGTTTTGGAGAGATCTGTTGAATGTCTCAGGGCCATGACCTTCATTTCCCATTCAGCTGGGAGGGCTTTTAATATCTTCACACACATCTCCTTCTGTGTATTCTTTCCCAAGAGTTGAAAGCTCATTTGTTATCTCTGTAAGTCTGGCATCCAGCTGATTGATAAGCGTGAATTTTGCATGTGTTTTGATGCGTATTTCGAGCTATAATGATAATTAAACATGCATATACTCGCGTTAAACGTTACATATTCACTCCTTGTGGAAAAGATATTACACTTTGCTTATTTTGTAGGAATTTCATGATATTTGAAGCTAATTGAATAAGAATATGAGGAAAGCAAAGTAGAAACGCGGAGAATTGAGTGGATATACGAAACGTGAAGCCTAAAAGAGCGAAAGTTGAGCGTTCACGGAAGAGACAGGGGCACACGGGTTGGGCGTGCCTCAAGACACCACCCGTGCACCCCGTATAAGGGTGATTGAAGGCTGCAAAGATGGCGCACGGGTAGCCCATGCATAGCGCACCACCCGTGCGCCCTACGAGAGAGTTAGAGTATCTCACCGGAGTGGCGCACGGGTAGGCCGTGCTCGACGCACCACCCGTGCGCCCTACGAGAGAGTTGGGGTATTCCGGGGTGGCGCATGGGTAACCCGTGCGTGGGCGCACCACCCGTCTTGTCTGCTGAATCCCATAATCTGCAACATTAAGCCCTAAACATGATGGGAGGTATAAAAAGGCTTTTTGGGGGCGCACACAAGGATATTCTCGGCATTTTTGGGATCTACAACACAAGACAAGAGTCAACTCTTGGAAGGAGACATCAAGGAGATAATCGGGTTGCATCGGAGCTTGAAGAACGGAGATATATCGAGAGATTGTCGACGTTCCTAAGTTTTCTTGCTTCTCTTTTAGTTTCACTCTTTTAGTTTCATTTGTAATGACTTTGAACACTTTGTGTGTAAGTTGTTTAATCATGTGTAGCTAAACTCTTTGTGATTTTCGGGTTTTGGAAGTAGATTAATGAACTTTTGTTTGATGTTTTAATCTTGGTTGAAGTTATTATCTTGAAGCCTATTTGAGTACTTTGAGCTTATTTTTGTTTTATCACTTGGCCAATGATTTAACATGTTTGATATATTGATTCATAATTCGAGAGATGAGTTTCAATATTTGATCTTAAGTACTTGACACGAATATTTGCATGAATCGAGAGGTTTGTGAATATTGTGAGGACATTTGATCTATTGTGCATTTGGGAGTTGTGTATCTTATGTTGAGTAGAGATGCTAGCATAGATATTTCAATCTACATTTTATATGCATCTCGAGAGGAAGGATAAAATAGCTTTGTGATCGTCTTATAGGAATATTGATAATAACCTTGGCTTTGATTAAATCGGACAACAAGAGGATTGTTAATCGAAACCTTAACTCGGAAATCCATTTCATCATCTTGATACTTCTTTCATTTGTGTTATTGTATTCTTGTATTTTAGTGATTGAAATTGTCTTAATCTCAAAACAACAACCATCAAATATTGATCGTCTAAATAAAAGTAAAACTATCTGGGTTCAATACTTAGCCTATTGATTTATTAGTCTCCGTGGATACGACCTTGCTACCCTATTCGATAACGAACACCGTACACTTGCGGTGAAGCTAAAAATATAGGCGAACAAGTTTTTGGCGCCGTTGCCGGGGACTAATACAATTTATAGTATTGCAATAGATAGAATTATTCTTAATTTAGACATTTTTTTATTTATTTTGTTTTAGTGTGACTTGAATTCCACATTATTTGACTTGTTTCTTCTAGTTTGGTCCAGGTAGTGTATGAACACGCGCTCTAAGCGGGGGGACTTAATACCGCTCATACCGGAAGTTGAGGCTTTCGCGAGGAGAATCAATGCTACCACTAGACGAGCTGAAAGACAACACAATCCGATAATGGGGGATTTGAATGAGTTACCAATACCGCCAAACAATGGTGGAAACGAGTTACCGATACGGTTCAACAAAAAGCCATTCGTGATTACTTTCACCACAAATGAATCGTAATTACGGTGGTATTTCCCATATTCCCATCAATGCCAACAACTTCGAGCTCAAACCGCACTAATCAATATGGTGCAACAGAATTAGTTTGGGGGTTTGCAAATCAAGATCCTAACTCTCACCTTGCACATTTTATCCAAATATGCAATACGATCAAAATGAATGGAGTCTCGGATGACGCCATAAGATTGTGCCTATTCCCATTCTCTTTACGGGATAAGGCGAGAAATTGGTTGGGTACTTTGACGCAAGGAAGTGTGAGCACATGGGATGATTTGAGCCAAAAGTTTTTGTTTAAATTCTTTCCACCAAGCAAAACTTTGCAGCTCAAAAGTGAGATCACTCAATTCCGACAATTTGATTCCGAGCCTTTGTACGAAGCTTAGGAAAGATTTAGGGATTTGTTAAGAAGATGTCCACAACACGGCTTTCCTGGAGGATCAACAGATTATTTTCTTTTACAATGGTTTAATGGGGAAAACGAGGGCCTTTGTTGATGCCGCAGCGGAGGAGCATTGTTGGCAAGGTTTCCACAAGATGCCTTAAATCTTCTTGAGGAAATGGCCATGAACAGCTACCAATGGCCATCCTGAAAGATCCAATGTACAACGAGTAGCCGAAATCTCGTATTCGGACTTATCAAAACATTGTCGGCACAAGTAGCGGCTTTGACAACTTAATTGAATGTATTTACAAAGGGGCCGTAGAAGCGGTGCGAGCACGGGTAGTGAAGTCTTCTATATCCGATGGAAGAGGTAAATTATGTGAATAACCGAATTTCAACAATTTCCGGAATAATTCAAACCCAACGCACTACCATCCAGGGTTGAGAAATCATGAAAAATTTTCCTATGCAAATACAAAGAATGTGTTACAACCTCCACCGGGATTCAATGCTTCAAGTGGAGGCGGTAATGGAGGAGGCAAATCGTCGTTGGAAGATATACTCACCTCTTTCATAAATCAATCTAATGCTTTCATGAATGAAACGAGGAGCCGCCTCGATAAGCAAGACCTTAGGATGGATAAGTTAGAACAACAAGTGGCAAGTTCAATAAAGAATCTGGAAACTCAAATGGGCCAATTGGCTGCAATTGTGGGGAGTCAACATCAAAAGGGTCAATTTCCAAGCAACACGGAGGTCAACCCGAGGGAACATTGCAATGCTATCCATGTGTGGGGTGGAAAAGAGAATGAAGAGTCCGAAAATGCCGATATTGATGTGATGTCGAATCATGCACGCTCGTGTATCAAGGCACGACCAAATCGTGTGTGTTGCCGAGCCTACCATCCAAATTCGGAAGATGACGTAAACGACGCTCAAGGCAATATGAAAGTTAAAGGAGGAACCGAGCAACAATTAGATAAACAAAAAAGAGCCAAGAAACGTGAATCGTATCCTAACTCTAATTTGCTGAAATATAATATTCCTCTTCCCTTTCCCCGATTGTTTCACAAGACTAATCTGAGTAAACAATTTGCTAAATTTGTGGGCATGTTTAAAAATTGAACATTAATGTTCCTTTTGCGAAAGCAATGAAACATATGCCAAATTATGCAAAGTTTTTAGGGGAAGCGATGTCCAACAAGAACAAATGGGCAGAGAATGGGATTGTCAACCTGACGGAAGAATGTAGCGCACTCATACAAAGGAAAATACCGCAAAAGATGAAAGATCCGGGGAGTTTCACTATTCCTTGTACGATAGGTGATATTTCCTTTGACAATGTACTTTGTGATCTAGGATCTAGTATCAATTTGATGCCGCTGTCCGTTCTCAGAAAGCTTGGACTCGTAGAAGTGAAACCATCCACCGTCACCCTACAACTCGCGGATAGATCACTCGTACATCCAACGGGATATTAGAAGATGTGCTCATAAAAGTCGATAGATTCATATTCCCCGTGGATTTTCTAGTGTTGGATATGAATGAGGATTGTGACACTCCTCTTATACTTGGGCGTCCATTTTTGGCAACCGCGGAAGCACTAATAGATGTTAAGAAAGGGAGCTTACATTACAAGTTGATGATGAGCGTATTTCATTTTCCGTTTTCCGAATGTGAAAGGACATGATGATCTTAATGGTTGTAAAACAAAAACAATTGCTAATTCCTGTACTCAAGCTAATAGCTTGAATAATTGTGTGCATTCTAAAGATAATATGCAGGGATTATCAATGAAGAAGAAGGAAAGGCACAAAAAGCCTGAAGTTGAACCAAGAGCATGCACGTACCATTCGCACGATGAAGAGGAGAACACATGGATAGTTGACGAACATGAAAAACCTCCTTTAGTAATGATCAAGGGAGGTGTAAATCCAAGTGAGCGGGATTGGCATGGAAAACTGCACGATGAGGTGACAAGCCTCATTTCGCAAAGATCATAATCGGAATCAAAAGGCGTCAAGCTAACGACGTTAAATATAGCGCTTGTTGGGAGGCAACCCAACGGTTTTTCGTGTGTGTTTAGTTTCAAAAATTTGTGATTTGAGTGCTTTGATATGCGAGTTTTTATTAATAAGTGTGATTAGTGTGTTTTTGTTGAATTTTTGTGTGTTTTTATATAAAAAAAATAAATTTTAAAATAAAATTTAAAAAAAAAAAAAAAGAGAGAAATTTGCTGTACAGGTGCGCACGGGTAGCCGTGCGTTGGCACACCACCCGTGCGCCCTACAGAGAGGTGAGGAATTTGCCGGGGTGGCGCACGGGTAACTCGTGCTTCGACGCACCACCCGTGCGCCCGCGAAGAAGAGGCTTAAATATGACGCTTTTAAACCTGTTCTTCTTCAAAAATCCCCAAATCGCGCGCCACTATCCCCAAACTTCATTGCCATCGATATTTCTTGCAAATTCTACTTAAATTCTTCCTTTTAATCCATCTCCCATCACAATTGAACGTCACTTTACATTGAATTCAAACTTACTTGAAGAATTGTGAGAACAAGCACCTAGGGTTCAAATCTTCCACTTCGAGTTTAACTTAGAGAATTCCGGTAAGAACACCGTTTCTCCTTGTCAATTCGTTGTTAATTATGTATTAGGGAGCATGGTAGGTGTTTATTTTGATATTTTTGCTATGAATTATGTGAATTATTCTTTGAGGCAAATTATCAAACACCTTGTGAGCTTGTGTAATTGAGGAGATTTAGGATGAATTGTTGGTGAGTAGGGCATGGCCTATGATAGTTTAAGCTAATATTTGTCTAGAATGGCCATAATTTTTGTTTGTTTGGGGTAGTTGATCGATCAAAGTGACGTGGGCATGTGAATTTACATCACCCAATATGTTAGCTTTACTCCCCTATTTTGTTGTTGCCATTGATGATATTGAGAGGCTAATGAAATGCGTTTCAGGTACAAACACTTCATGGCTGAGCGAAGAAACCCCCAGGGTGGAAGGAGACGTGCACGCGGGACGACACAACACGAAGTAGCACCGCCGGAGGTCGATCAAAATAGTCCTGAAGCATATGGGGTCAACTTAACAAATGCCGATGATCTTGAGCGATGGAATCGCTTGATCGGTCGCCAAATAGCTCCATCTCGCTACGCCAACGATGATTGTACCCAAACTTTGGGGATCCATGAGGACGTGTGGCGTCTTTTCGCCAAGGTATGATGGACGAACTTCATGAGCCCAAAGTGGCCGACATTTAAAAAGTATACATTGGAGTTCTTACCGTGGAAGTACTCAAACAAGGCGGGACCTTTGAACCGTATATGATAAAGTTTCAGTTGGGGAATGTCCGTAGACAACTGTTTATGACTCAATTGAATACCATTTTCGAGGTCCCAACAAACGCTCGTACTCGCCCGATGCCTCATTATGATCAATACGACTTGAGAATGCTGCTGTGGAAACACCACAAACGGGGCCGATGTTGTATGCGCGCGACCGCCAAAGCCTCGTGGATCCGGAATCCGTTTTCGGTATATTCAACGCGTGATCGCATCCTCCGTGTTCGCCCGAGAAAACATTGGAGGTATGACGACTAAGGAACTTTATCTCCTTTGGTGTATGGTTACAAACACCCCCTACAACACCGTCAATTTTGCCGAACAAATCGAATGCAGTTAGCTAGGCGGGAAGGGGGTACGATTTCTATAGGGGCCTCATTACCCCTATTGCCCGGCATTTCAATGTTGATTTCCGAGGCTTGGAGCCTATCCCGGGCAGCACTCGGGTTAATTTGGCATCGTTGCACCATATGAAGTTCATAGCGAATGAAGACAACAGATTGGTGCTTCTACAAAAGAAAGGTGCTTCATTTCCATTGCCTAACCCACCATACACCACGGTCGAGACATTGACGGACACCACCAACTTCCTCATGAACTCCGACACACACAACCGAATTACCGAGGCTATAGAGGCAAGAAAGCGTCGCAGAGTCGAAGGTTTCTTGGATGAGGAGGATATGGTGGCGGAGGAGGATGCGTTTCATGGTCGAGACATGGGGATGGAACCTCATCACCCCCAAATTGGGTATGATATACCCGAGTCACACACGAGGCGATTACCCCCGACATTCTCAAAGCGGGGATCGCCCCGGTCCGTCTCACAGTGGAGGACCCCATCGCGACGCCAATTTTCAAGACATGTTTTATGCGTTTGGGGAGAACTTGAGGCGGCAAGAAGAAGAGTTGAGGCGGCAAGGAGAGGATTTGAGGCAACATAGGGCTGATTTTCTCGCGTTCAGCGAGCGATCGGAGCAGCGTTCCGAGGAGACGTGGCAAGTGCTCCAACAGCTACAAATGTGGCATATTTCTCAAGGCCACTTCCCACCACCGCCGCCGCAGTGATTCAGGTATATCCCCACTTTTTGTTATTGAAATTCTATTTTTCCCCTTAGGACACTATAATTTCATTCAAGTTTGGGGGAGAGATAGTATTTTAATACATGAAAAGTGTGGATATGAAAAAAATATATATATAATCATGCATTTTGTGTTTCATATAGTTGCATTAGAGCATTCTAGGTTGCATTTGCATTAGAGCACGTTTATAGCTTTAGCACGTCTATTGCTTTCGTAGTAGTTAGAGAGTGAGTTGACCAAGCATGTTGCAACTTGTTGTTTGTGTGTTGATGGAAAATTCATATTGTTGGGATTAGATGATGTTTATGGATTGATTGAGCCTCGAATAGATAACTTTGAGCATGTTGATATGAAAAACTTGGTGTGATGCTTTGAATTACATTTTGACAAGCCTGTGAGCTTTGAGCCTTTACTGCTTATATCTTATGCAGTCTTGTTGTAATTTGAGTGTATCATTCATGTTGGTTAAAATTCTAGAACTTGCTTGGGTATCTATGTCAAGGCCACATGTGTATGTGAATTGTGAATGTGATTAAAGGCCATCTTTGCTAGCCTTTCATGCCTTTTGCCTACCTAAAAATGTGAAAACTCCTAGTTAGCCAAGTTGAGCCTATAGCCAATTTCTTTGATAACCACAAATTTAACCCTTGATCTTACTATATTTCCATCACCTTAAACTCGAATGTATAACGTTGAGTAAAAGGGGAATGAACGAAGTGGAATGGGTGGGAATTGAAAAATAGGATAATTGGGCATACTTGGTTAAATGGAATAAAAAGAGGAAGGAAAGATGTTGAAAATGCACAAATGAAAAAAAAAAAAAAGATTGAAAAGTGGATAAACTTGGGGGGCGAAGGATTGTGAATGGAGGTGATTCTCAAAAGAAAAGACGGAAATGGAGATAAATGAAGTTGATAAAAATGAGGGATAATTGGAGTAGCATATGGGATTGGAATGAAAATGATTGATATGCTCATCGGTCTATACACTCGAGTTTGAGTCACTTTATCCAAAAATCTCCTACCTAAACCAAAGAGCCTTCATTACAACCAAATGAGAAAGTCCTTTATGATTCACAAATTGCATACACTCTCGTGGCGGAGATATGAGACAAATTGCAAGCCTATGGTAATTTTGCGACATCGAATTGATTTGAGCGTAAACACGTCCTATAACCTCGTGAGATGAGAGTATACACTTAACTTTGAGAGTTGGATTCAGAGCATTTCACTTTGTTTTATTTGAGGCGTGTTCTTTGATTAGATATTTGAGGCTTGATTGAGTTGTACTCAGCATTCATGACGAACAATTTGGATTTTCTTGTAGACTCTTGGTGTGCGCTGTTATCTTTATCTCCCTATTATGCTTTATCGTGTTCTAAATATTGTTGATCGGGACGGTCAACAGTTTAAGTTTGGGGGATTTTGATAAGCGTGAATTTTGCATGTGTTTTGATGCGTATTTCGAGCTATAATGATAAGTAAACATGCATATACTCGCATTAAACGTTACATATTCACTCCTTGTGGAAAAGATATTACACTTTGCTTATTTTGTAGGAATTTCATGATATTTGAAGCTAATTGAATAAGAATATGAGGAAAGCAAAGTAGAAACACGGAGAATTGAGTGGATATACGAAACGTGAAGCCTAAAAGAGCGAAAGTTGAGCGTTCACGGAAGAGGCAGGGGCACACGGGTTGGGCGTGCCTCAAGACACCACCCGTGCACCCCCTCGTATAAGGGTGATTGAAGGCTGCAGCATGGCGCACGGGTAGCCCATGCATGGTGCACCACCCGTGCGCCCTACAGAGAGTTAGGGTATTCACGGAGTGGCGCACGGGTGGCGCACGCACCACCCGTGCGCCCTGAGAGTTGGGGTATTCCACCGCACGGGTAACCCGTGCGTGGGTGCACCACCGTGCGCCGCTGAATCCCATAACTGCTGACATTAAGCCCTAAACATGATGGGAGGTATAAAAAGGCTTTTTGGGGGGCGCACACAAGGATATTCTGGCATTTTTGGGATCTACAACACAAGACAAGAGTCAACTCTTGGAAGGAGACATCAAGGAGATAATCGGGTTGCATCGGAGCTTGAAGAACGGAGATATATCGAGAGATTGTCGACGTTCCTAAGTTTTCTTGCTTCTCTTTTAGTTTCACTCTTTTAGTTTCATTTGTAATGACTTTGAACACTTTGTGTGTAAGTTGTTTAATCATGTGTAGCTAAACTCTTTGTGATTTCCGGGTTTTGGAAGTAGATTAATGAACTTTTGTTGGATGTTTTAATCTTGGTTGAAGTTATTATCTTGAAGCCTATTTGAGTACTTTGAGCTTATTCTTGTTTTATCACTTGGCCAATGATTTAACATGTTTGATATATTGATTCATAATTCGAGAGATGAGTTTCAATATTAGATCTTAAGTACTTGACACGAATATTTGCATGAATCGAGAGGTTTGTGAATATTGTGAGGACATTTGATCTATTGTGCATTTGGGAGTTGTGTATCTTATGTTGAGTAGAGATGCTAGGCATAGATATTTCAATCTACATTTTATATGCATCTCGAGAGGGAGGATAAAATAGCTTTGTGATCCTCTTATAGGAATATTGATAATAACCTTGGCTTTGATTAAATCGGACAACAAGAGGATTGTTAATCGAAACCTTAACTCGGAAATCCATTTCATCATCTTGATACTTCTTTCATTTGTGTTATTGTATTCTTGTGTTTTAGTGATTGAAATTGTCTTAATCTCAAAACAACAACCATCAAATATTGATCGTCTAAATAAAAGTAAAACTATCTGGGTTCAATACTTAGCCTATTGATTTATTAGTCTCTGTGGATACGACCTTGCTACCCTATTCGATAACGAACACCGTACACTTGCGGTGAAGCTAAAAATATAGGCGAACACTGATCCAGAGTTTCACCTGCAAGCATTTTAAAATTTTCAAATTTTTGAACATCAACAGTTAATTTGTTTTCCTTAATCTGCTCCGATCCTTCACAAATCAGGGTTAATTTTTCCTTGATTTCTTTGGCTGATTTGCAAGATTTGACTTTGTTGAACATCGCCTTGTCCAACGTCTTGTAGAGTATATTCTTGGCCACATTGTCCAGGTTATATCTTTTTCGATCTTCATTTGTCCATTCAGTCCGTGATTTTTCAACCATGGTTGGTCTATCTTCAGCTGCCTCTCCTTCAGCTACAGGTACTGCTCTTACAGCAGTGTTGACTTTGTATATTTGCAATGGCCCATCCTCTATTACAAGCCACATTTCATCGTGTAAAGTGGATATATGAGCCTGCATACGAATTTTCCAGTCATCAAACTCTTCCACAGTAAACATTGGAATACGAGTTAGATTTGTTTCCATGATAATAACTTTGCTTAAAAGATGAAAGACTTTGAAAAACACTAGTGTTAAAACCTTTGAAAAAGATTGAGATCTAGTTCAGTAACCAGTGCGGAAGGCTCAATGAACCAATTGCTCTGATACAACTTGTAGGTCCCAAGGGGTGTGGTGTAAGGTTTAGAAGGGGGGTTGAATAAACCTTACCAAATTTTCGATTTTAGTCCTTTTAAGATTGTTCAACAGAGTTGACTCAAATCAGTTGTATCCTTGGGGGACAACTAAGTTGGCTATTCAGCTAAGTTACCCACTCAACAGACTCGAGAGAGCTGTTGATAGTATAACTTGGCTACTTAAGTCAAATACTTAACTTAGTTGATTTGGTTTTTAACAGCAGAAGACTTAACACCCTTTGATTGATTTAAAGCTTGTTTTTAACACTTATTTTAGCACTTAGTTATTTATCAGTTGGATAGCAAATTTAGCTAACAACAGAAATAAAGTAAATGCAGGAATGTAAGTGCTGAAAGTAAATTGACACAAGTCATTTTTATAGTGGTTCGAAGATGGGGTAATTCTTCTAATCCACTCTTCTCCAACTCCTAGAGGAATCCACTAAGTAACAGATCAAGTTACAAAGCAGTGAACAATCTAGAGACAGCTTTGATCACACAGCTGGCTTCTCCTACGACTCAGCTTCTTCATGAGGCAGCTGCCTTGCTACTTCAGCTCACTTTCAAGTCATTGGATTTGATCACGAAGCCCTCCAACAAACTTGAAACTTGGTTCGACCTTGAACCTTTCTACAATTCTTCAACTTGGAGAGTAGACCCCTTTTTAATTTTCAAATGTTTCCTCTTCAACTGGTTGAAGTTATCTCTCCTTCACAGCTTGTGGTAGATCGAGTTTCTACGAGTTTTAGGCTTGAGGAATATCTTGAAATGCTTTGAGAATATTGCAGGTTAATTGCTTGAATATTGCTTGCTCTTGCTAGGTTCATGTAATCAAGGTAACCTTTTCTCAAATGCTTCATCAGCCTTTTATAGTGCACATTTGAAATTTTCCCGTTGAAGAGATAGGCTAGTTTCAAATGTTACTTTGTGTTCGTTGGCTTGTCTTTTCTTAGTCTGCAACATTTTTGATGTTGACCCTTTCTCGTATTAATTGACTTCGCAGCTTTACAGGTTCTGACACAAGTTGCAGTGCTTCCCATTGGCTTATTCCTTTTGCATATTTCTGGGCCAAATACTTTAAGACCTGGCAGCTTGGACGTATTACTATAACGAGTAATATTGTTGACTTTATTCCAACGGATCTAAGTTAGTTGTCTTGACCTGACTGCTGCCTCTACCCAGGTGACTTAAGTCTTCTCCAATCATAAGATTGACTCAACTATCACTTCAGCTGATAGACTTGGCTTCTTAAGTTGTCTTGAGTGACACTTCTCACAGTTGTTCCTCAGCTGACTCTCCTTCAGTCGAGTCCTTGACTTCCTTCCTGGCCATACTTAGCTGACACACAGCAGAGTCTTCATTCCAATCCGCAGTTGACTTCTTGTAATCTTGACTTAGCTGACTTCACTCAGCTCTTCCAGTCCTATCTATTACAATACAGAATTACAAGGAAAATGGGATGCCAACTTCCTAGTCTAAGTTTTACATGGTATCATCAAAATCTAACAAATAAATTTCCTAACACTTCTTCTTGGCAATACTCTTTGTCTATCAATCTTGCTTTGTTTCTTACTACAGATCCTTTCCCATTCATCTTGTTTCTAAATACAAACTTAAAACTAATAACATTTTGGTGGGTAGGCCTTCAAACCAATTCCCAAACTTTATTCATTTCAAATTGATTCAGCTCTTCCTGCATAGCTAGAATCCAATAGGTGTCATCTAATGCTTGTGATACATCCTTTGGCTCAATTTGAGAAATGAAAAAAGTGAACATAGCTTCATGCTGAGTCTTGGATCTGGTTCTCACTCCTTCTCTAACATCTCCAATGACTAACTCAGGTGGATGGTCTCTCAGCCATCTCACATTTGGTTGGAGTAAGTCTGCTGGGTTTAGTCTTCTTGGAGCTAAGTTGTCTTGAACAACTTTTTCTTGATCTTCATCATTCAATTGCAAGCCTTCCAGCTATCTTTGAGATTCAGCTATCTCATCTTCATCAGGGTCGAGTCTTCTCATACTTGCTTCAGCATATGTACTCTTTTGAATAGCCGGTTGTTTCATCTTGTCAGCTAACTCATCAATGTCATCTCCATTTACATTAGATTCATCAAAAACCACATGGATAGACTCTTCAGTGACCATAATCCTCTTGTTCAGCATTCTGAAAGCTTTACTCTCAGCTGAGTATCCAAAGAAGATACCTTCATCAGCTGTAGCACCAAAAGCTTTCAAATTATCATTGTCATTATTATGAATGAAACACTTGCTTCCAAAGACATGAAAATATACAACATTAGGCTTTCTTCCTGACCAAATTTCATAGGGGATTTTGGACAATTGCCTATTTATCATACAACTATTCTGTGTGTATCAATAAGTGTTAATGGCTTAAGCCCAAAATCTCTTAGGCAATCCAAATTTCAAATAACATGGTCCTTGCATCTTCTTTGAGGGTTCTGCTCCTTCTTTCACCACTCCATTCTACTTTGGAGTTCTTGCACTGATAGCTCGTGACCAATACCATTTTTAGGCACATCGAGTTATAATCCCATTGACAAACTCGGTTCCGTGGTCGACCTTATCTTGATAATGGTTTGGCTCT
Organism: Rehmannia glutinosa; assembly: GCA_016081115.2. NCBI lineage: Eukaryota > Viridiplantae > Streptophyta > Magnoliopsida > Lamiales > Orobanchaceae > Rehmannia > Rehmannia glutinosa. The sequence goes on along the minus strand of JABTTQ020000627.1, from coordinate 58,056 downwards.
TCTCATTTTGTGCTCTCCTCATAAGTCATGGAAGCTTCGCAAAGTTGCTTTCTTTTTACACATAAAGATGGTCCATGTGTGTCACGCCCACCCCTATTACTTCTATTAGAAAATATATAAATAGTACAACTCGACCCCAACTCTATTTAAAATGTGTAATTTTTTTTCCTGTTCAAATTGGAAAACAGACAACAACAAATTAAATCATGTACGCAACAATAAAGATTCGACCATGTCTAAAAGCAACAAGGACTATCAACTCTATCCGTACAGAAACACGATGACTAGTTATACAAACCCAGAACTCAAACCAACACACTATTTGCATATATCTACAATACAGTTTCAAAAGTTATAAACAACACGAGTTCCTCCATACAAAACAACATAAGCAAAACCAAAATGAACCCAAAACAAGCCCGACAGGTCGTCATCCATATCCATGATCCTCAAAACCTAATGAAGCTTCAGCACTGTACAGTAAGCCAACAGACTCAAGCATTCTCATGCTCACCTGTAATAGATGAACTACAAGAGCTAAATCTCAGCAAGTAAAAATCATGCATGTCAAAGGAATAGCAATGCTCTTCCAACATGTGATGCTAGCATGCAAAATCCATGAACCAAAATACTTTTCTCAAATCATTTTCTTTCATTTGGCCCTTTGACCTAACTACTATGCACCGGAAAAGAGCTCTACACACATCAATAATCAAATGGCCAATAATATCTTTATGACTTTACGTGTGGTCCAACCTCCCCGCGCCCGGCCCAAGGTTCCCACTACTGCGTTCCATGTCCGCTAATAAGTATCCCACTCCATAAGTCATAACATAGATACCCACAAATGGTCCATCCTCATGTGACCCACCGAGGTCCATCTCCCATCTAACCCTATGTTCACCAGAAGTACCGCACTTGCTATACCGCACATATATTATAAAGCACGTCCAGCATGCCTCGGTGCACTAGAAGTGGTCAACAAAATCTATTTTCTTCCGAAATATTTCCGTGCTAGCGAACATCATCTTGTAATATGCATGCACATGCAAATGCTGTGAATGACATGTTCAATGGCTCACCAAACCCTATATTGCAATATCACACAAACCAATTATGCAACATATAATACCCACGTATATTCAACAAGATACCACAATCACATATAATACAATCAATTCAAACAATACTATGTTCATGCATTATAGTTGCAGATGGATTTTTACTTACCTTGCATCAGTCGTCTTTCACTTATTAGTTTGTCAACCATGATTCTCGAACCTTAGGTTTGAACAATCTGTAATGGTACAAAATATTAATTCCTAAAATTCAATTGATATATTCAGTATTTCTAATCTCATAAAAGACCTCAAATTCTAAATTTCGTTATCTTAGGAGGCTCATAAACTAACGACCTAACCTAGTCATATCTCCTAATCACCTCAATTTCTTGTTTTGAATTTATCCGAAGTTCGAAATCGATATATTATAACATTGATATTAACTTAGACCATATTAATTAAAATATCATCCTATAACCATTACACTCGATATTTAGAGTTAATTCAATCATTACTAATCTCTTTACAAATTATTTTTGTCTTTCATTTGGATTTGCAGCAAATACACACACACAAATGCTTTACCTCTTTCAAAAAGTCCAAACAACTTAAAAATATATACATACACATACCTCCATGGAAAAATCTTGAAATTAATCTTTCTAGCCCGCTGCAAATTCACAACTATGGTATAAAAGAAAGGGATAATTACAAAAAGTACCCACGAGGTTTGACCAATTACAAAAAACCCAACTAACTTTAAAACTTACAAAAATACCCCGAGGTTTGATTTAGTGTTAAAATTAAGGGGTAATCTGCAATGATTTTACAAATATGAAGGGGATTTTGAAATATATTCAAACCTCGGGGGTATTTTTTATAAGTTTTAAAGTTAGTTTTTTTTGTAATTAGGTCAAACATCGTGGGTACTTTTTGTAATTATCCCTAAAAGAAAATGAAAAGTAAAAGTTGAAAACTTACGGAAATGAATAGTTGTCTCATGACCTTTTCTTCCCCCTTTTTTGTTATCCTTTCAAATTCCTCCCTCCAATCGACTGATTGTGCCCGAATCATAAAACCCAATTGGGGATCCGAAAATGGATTTTCGTACTTTGAATGCCCGTTTGACCCCTAAAACGGCCGATTTGGCCTTCGTCGAAGAAGGAAATATTGTTCGGAGGTCGAAACGAGTGGACCTAGCCCATCCACCTCTGGTGATGCTACCGCTCCGGCAGGTCACTATTTGCCGGCGATTCGGGCCCACACGCACCCGTATGCGGCCATAACTTCGTCTTTTTCTCCATTCTCATCTTCCAATGTTGTCATACATCCCCGAGTACTTGTTTACATCCGAACTGGTCCTCAACCTTTCATTTGTCCGACACCGCTAATGTGTTGGGACTCGTTCAAATCGGCTTATCTCAATGTGCAACATACTCCGGCCTCCACCCCTATATGCCCTACCAATAATGCTTGTTCAAATGGCCGGAAGCACCTCTGCAATGGCCTCCCTAGTGAATCGAACCCTCGAATCTCGGACCATTACGCTCACTTTAATTTGAGGAACACGTTCGCTCAAGTTGTTTCGAAAACCCCTACACTATGGATTCAGCTCCTCTCCAGGCCCCAGGTAATATTACCTCATTTTCCAATTTGGTTTCTGGTAATACACATTCTATCCCTAAACCTGTTAGGAAAGGGGATTATTATTCAGTTACTATTGACGAAAATGTTTACCAACAACGTCTTGCTGAATTTTCGTATTCTCTGATCGGGCGGGTTATTTTGGGAAAAGGTAATAAGCCATGGGCTACTATGCTTTTGCACAAAAAACTTTCTGAGCTTTGGGGTATTAAGAATAACTGGAAACTAATTCCCTTGGGCAAGGGATTTTTTTGTGTGAAATTGTCTAATGCGCAGGATCGTACTCGTGCTCAATTTCGTACCACTTGGGCGCTTAACCCGGGAACTATTCGTCTCTCTCCTTGGGTTCCGGATTTCAATCCTTATAAGGTGCAAACCTCGGTGGCCAGCGTTTGGGTACGCATCTTCGAGCTTAGTTTGGAATACTGGGACCCCAAGAACATTATGGGGATTGCCAGTGCTATTGGAAATCCATTGCAAATTGATCAGCGTTCGCTGGATGGTTCTCTGGGGCATTTCGTTCGGGTTTTGGTTGATATTGATCTTTCTAAGCCGTTGGAGGATCACATTATGGTGGAACGCATTGGCGAGTGCTCCTTTGTGTCAATCGGTTATGAGAAACTCCCTGAGTTTTGTTCGAGATGTGGCATTACGGGACATTCGGCACCTCTTGTCGTCTTAATAATGCGGGCTATCCGGATACGAAAGGCGTGCTTCTCCGACCGGGGGACGCCCCGGCGCCAACTACTCGTCCTAGTTCTCAGCGAGAGAGGGCGATCCAGGCGCGCAAAGTTTATCGTCTGTGCAAAAGACAAGGGTAAGGGAATTGATGACTCGATGGGAAAAATGGGTTCGACTATGCATGCTGGTTCTCCTACCCGCGCAATAGTCACTTGCTCTCTGATATCCACCTTAATAACACCTTTGCGGCTCTTGGTTGAACTTCCCGGATCGGCATTCCGCGGTTGCCGGGCCGATTATCCCGCTATGGAGTCATCTCCCAAGGCTACTACTTCCAACACCGCACGGTCTCCACTATTATGCCTATTACATTCGGATCCTTTGGGGAAGCCTATTCGAGCCCTAAGCCGTGCCTTTCGGGATAGATCCTTGGACTCGGCTAAATCTAGAATTCTCTCGAGTGTTACGTCGGTCCGTCGCCCCCGATTCATGCCATTACTATTGAACCGGAGAGCCAAGAACCACATGAGATGAACTTTGCGGCTTCCAAGAGATGGGCGATTATGCGGATGAAATGGGTAACTCTCAATCGCCGACTTTTGCAACGCACCACATGCCGCTTTCTACCGTCGATCGACACGGGCGCCACATTCCCCGCCGTCTCAATGAATTGCATCTTCTGAATATCCGGGATTGGGAACACCGCATCTCGTAATGTTCTTAAGGCTTTATGTCACAAACATAAACCTTCTATTTTAGCCATTTTGCGAACCTAAGGTGGACATTTCATCCATTTCGCATTCTTACCGAGTAGCTTGGGTCTCGGTTTGTTGCTCAAAGCTTCCGGGCGAAGGGCGCCCGGATATTTGGGGTCCTATGCGATGCGAGTATTTCTGTCCATAATCGGTTTGGTCTTCTTCTCGTGTATTATTTTGCAAGTTCAAACTGCTCTATGGTTTTCCATGTTGGTTTTGCTCATGGCTTGTGTGATCATGTTGCTCGTCGTGCCCTTTGGTTGGATGTGAGGAATTTGGGTCTTACTTTCTTTGTTCATTGGGGATTTCAATGCCGTGTTGGGACATCATGAGCGTTAAAGCGTAGTACCTTATCCCGGGCTTCTTGTCAGGATTTCAGGGACTTCTTGGAGGATGTAGGTTTATTTGCGGTGCCGACTACGGGGAATTCATTTACTTGGTGCTCCCCCCGAAGGCCTCTATCTCTCCTTCAGGCTAAGTTGGATCGAGCCCTAGCAACCGGTCAATTCTTCTCTTTTTGGCAAGTTGTTAAGGGTTTAGTTCTTCCTCGCATTGGCTCGATCACCACCCTATTTTGGTCTCATGTTCTAATCCCACTATCGTGGGGTCCGTCTCCTTTTCGTTTTCAACGAATGTGGATTCATCACGACTCTTTCAGAATATTGTGACTACCTCTTGGCGATCCCGCGCATCGCCTAATCCATTGCAACGCGTCATGTGGAAACTCAAGAGATTGCGACATACGATTAAGGTTTGGAATAAGGAAGTTTTTGGGGATGTAAATCGTCGGTGGATTATCGATGGAAAGGGTTCGTCGATTCACGCAGATATTGAATCCGACCACGTTTCACCGAGGCTCGCAAGGATATGGAGTTGGAGGCGCGATCGGGCTGTCTCGCACGTTGCTTATGCAGTGATCGAGACTTCCTTGCAGAAATCACGATCGGATTGGTTAAAGGATGGAGATCGTAACACAACTTTTTTCATCGTCATTTGTCAATTCGCAATGGGCGCTCACGGATACAAGGTTTGATGGTTGATGGTAGTTATATAGAGGACCCAGTGGCACTTGGGAATCACATTATCTCCTTCTATACGGACCTCTTCGCGGACACGGGGCAAACCACTTCGGACTACACTTTGGTCGATCATCTTATTTCTCCGATAGTCAGCATGGTTGATAATGCCCTTTTGACGGCAATTCCTTCAGTATCCGAAGTGAAAGAGGCGACATTTGATATGGGTTTGGACAGTGCCCCAGGCCCAGATGGTTTCAGTGGGAGATTTTATCATCATTTTTGGGATATCATTTCTGAGGAGGTGGTGGCCGCCATCCGACATTTTTTCATCATGGCTTCTTCCCGCGGTCCAATGCCGCTTTTATGGCACTCATCCCAAAAACCAAGGAAGCTAATGCGGTGGAAGACTTTAGACCGATCGTGATGAGCAATTTCCTTTTAAGATTATTACCAAGATTCTCAATCTCTTCTTACTTGTCGCCTACCCAGTTTGGCTTTATCCCGGGCAAAGCGAGCGAGATCCATGATTGTATTGCATTGGTCTCGGAGGGGTTCAATATTTTACTGGGTCGTAATGATGTCAATATGATCTTAAAGATTGACATCCCAAGGCATTTGATCTGATTAATCGGGCTTCTTGATTCACGTGTTACGTCGCTTTGGTTTCTCTCAAGTGTTCATTCACTGGATTGAGATCATCCTTCGATCTTCCGCAATTTCATCCTGCTGAATGGGTCGCCAATGGGTTATTTCTCTTGCTTTCGAGGGGTTCGACAGGAGATCCGTTATCTCCTTTGCTATTTTGCATCGCGAGAGGACGTTCGAGTAGATTGGTCGAGACGCGTTAACAAGAATCTACTTCACCTTTTCGGGCGCTAATCGTGTGGTTTTCCCTCATCCATTATGTATGCGCAGATGACATTGTGATTATGTGTGGGGCATCCTCGGCGAGCAAAGGCACGTGCCATTATTCAGATACTTAACCTCTATGCGGACATGTCGGGTCGATTTTCAATCCTAATAAATCTAAAGTTTTTTTTGGAGGTCGGGTTTCCAATCATGTGCAAGGTCGTATTCGAGGCGATTAGTGGGATGCATATGGGCGCTTTCCCTAATCTACTTGGCGCCCCCATCTTCAAGGGTGCGCCCAAAGTGGCCACCTTCAATCCATTTTCGACAAGATTATTTTCAAGTTCGAAAGGTGGAAAGGTTACTGCTCTGTCTATTGCTGGCGCATTTGTTTGGTGAATTCGGTGATTACCGGCTCCTTTGTGCACACGATGATGGTATACAAGTGGCCCCGAAACTTTGTTACAAAGAAAATGGAAAAGGCAATGCGTAATTTCATCCGGATCGATGTGAACTCGAAAGGATCTGTGGTGGTTAATTGGAGCCGTTGTTGCATGCCGCGGGCGGAAGGCGGTTTGGGCGTACGGTCTATTGTGGTCGCCAACAATGCTTTCCTTATGAAGTTGGGATGGAAGATTATGACTTCAAACTCTTTGGTTTACAACATCCTCCGTAGGCGTTTCTTGGCTTGATGGATCTCCACGCCGTTCTTTCATCCCCTCTTCCATCCGGAGAGGGATTCGCCTAGGATCTCGGGTTTCTTGGAGGATCATTTGGATTCCGGGATGCAATTCCGGAGTTCGATTCTAATAATTGGTTGGGTTACATCATTGCTGATAGGATTGGGATTCCTGAGGAGTACAGGCACTTATTTCGTCATCGCATCTCGGATTATTTTTATGATGGGACATGGCACTTTACTTTCTCATTCATTGATGCTTATTTGGATATGGTCCGAGATATTGTTAGAGTCCCCATCGCTCCAAAGATCGGATACACGGGTGTGGCTTCACTCGATGATGGTTGTATCACTTCGAAATCGCCTACACATTTCAAGCGTCCTCGCGCCCAACGCTCATTGGGGTTCCTGGATTTGGTCTCCTCACATTCCAGAAAGACGTTCGATTGTGGCTTGGCGGGCTATCCACAATCGTCTTGCGGTTTTAGACGTTCTGCGTTCGCGTGGCTCCTTCACAGGTCCCTCGGTTTGCGGTCTTTGTTGTGCTAACAATGAATTTGATCATTTATTTGTCTCTTGTGGTTTTGCGGAGGCCCTATGGCGATGGATTTTGATGCCTTTAATATCAATTACTTTAGGGCTTATAGCTTTAATGAATTTCTCGTGCGTTTGATGCGTTTTCATTTCAATCGGGGGGCTTTCTTTGGCGCGGCTTCGTTCTTTCCGGTATTTGCTCATCCGGGAAATCGAAATGACTTGACCTTCAACAACAAGACTTGGACTCGGAGGCGGCCATCCTACGCCTTCGTGTCCCAATGCGAGTCATCTTCCTTGGGCAGAGGTTGCATGCACAATGATCAACAGGACCTCTTCATTCTCCGAGACTTCGTGTTCTTGGTGCCCTAGACAGCCCCAAGATTGTGCAGTCACTTGGCAGAAACCGTTGCGGGATGGATCAAAGTTAACACAGACGGTAGTTGGGCACCCGAAATCTCACGACTTCCGTGTCTTTCGAATCAGTAGGGTTTTTTTCATGGGTGCTTCGTGGAACGATGTGGTTTTGGTTTTGCTTTTGAGGCGGAACTTACAGCGGCTATGCGGGCCATCCAATACGCGTCCTCGAAGGGTTGGAACCAACTATGGCCGAGTCGGACTCGGTGTATGTGGTGGAGTTGCTGCGTAAGAAATCCATTGGTGTTCCTTGGCGCCATTTGAGTATGTGGAGATACACTCTCCACCTTCTTTCTCAAATGGATTTTGTGGTCTCGCACATCTTTAGGGAAGGAAACCGGGTAGCGATATTCTAAGCAAGTCGTCGCAGGTGGATACGTGGTGGGTTCGCCCCGGCGTCCATTATCCAATCCACTCAGGATTATGTTGGCCAATCGAATTATAGGTTTGTTCCTTAGTGCGTCGCATTTTCAGTCTTGTCGGCTTTTGGGCGCTTTTATCATGGGGGTACTCTTTTTCCTTCCAGGGGTTTTTCCCACATAGGTGGGTTTTACCTTGGAAGGTTTTAACGAGGCCCCAACCATTCACCCATATGGTCGGCTTGTGACCATTTCGTATTTTCTTTTGTCTTTGTTAACGAGCTTTACTTTGGTTACTGGTCGACTGTGATCGAATACTCTTTTTCATTTTTATATATATTATCGCATTTATTTAAAAAAAAAACAAAATAGATATCCCTATATATATATATATAATATTTCTAGTTTACTACACATATAAGTTATAATTTCATTATATGCTTTTATATATATATATATATATATATGTTTATGCATGAATATATATTTCTTTGGTATTTACATCTAAAGTTCCATCAACTTTTCAAATTATGATTTTAACACACTTTCTCATATTATTATTATTATTATTATTATTATTTTCAAATAAAATTATTAATCTCAAATAATATATATCATTTTAATATCATTAATATTCATATATTATACCCCATCCTGATAAACACATCAATGCTAACTTTCACATCTAATTTTACCACGTGTGACCTAATGATCCACATATACTTCTAATGTTACCATGTGAAATGTGATGGTATTTAATAGTTTGCTAGCTAGACTTTTCTATGTCAATGAACCATCAGTTACTTAAAGTAGCGGCTCGGAACTCACACTATCTAAGAACTTTGGAAAGTGTGCAAATATTCATGACCTATAAATTAAAATGAAATATGCGATGTAAATATCAATGCAAATAACACATAAATCACATGTAATGCATGGACTATATTGGTCATGTGAGTAGTGAGAGGCCCGGGTATTACATCCTCCCCTCATTATAAAAATTTCGTCCCTGAAATTTTACTTACCATGTTGCCAAAATAAGTCAGGGTATTTAGCTCTTGTCTCGTCTTTTCTTTCCCACGTAGCTTTTTCTATAGATTTATTCCTACAGAGCTCTTTAACTAATATGATTTTCTTATTCCTTAATTTCTTTACTTCTCGTAACAATATCTCCACAAGTATCTCTTCGTAGCTCAAGTTGGCTTTTAATTCTACTGGTTCGTGTTTTAAAATATGAGATGGATTTGAAATATATTTTCTCAACATTGATACGTGAAATAAATTGTGCATTTGAGCCATTGAGGCGGACAAGTCGAGTCTATAAGCAACATCACCAATTATTTCCGTGATATGGAATAGGCCGACGTATCTAGAACTATGTTTTCCTTTATTTCCAAATCTCATTACCCCTTTCATCGATGCCACCTTAAGAAATACTCGATCTCCTATAGAAAATTCTAATATTCTTCTTCTTTGATCTCGAGTAACTTTTCTCGTCGGCTCTGTGCAGTTTCCATTCTCTACCGAATTTGCATTGCGGCTTCTGTCATTTCTAGAATCAAGTCTGGACCTAAAAGCTTCCTTTTGCCAATCTCGTCCTAGTGAAACGATGATCTACACTTTCTACCGTACAATGCTTCATAGGGAGCCATCCCGATTGTGGCTTGATAGCTATTGTTATAGGAGAATTCTATCAAAGGGAGATATTTACTCCATTGTCCTTGAAAATCTAGAACACAAGCTCTAAGCATATCTTCTAAAGTTTGTATCGTTCGCCCGATTGTCCTCACGTCGATCCGAGGGTCATAAGCAGTACTAAACGATAATCGTGTTTCTAATGCCTTCTGTAGACTCCTCCAAAGAGTAGATAAAAACCTCGAGTCTCTATTAGAGACGTAGATAGTGGCACACCATGAAGTCTAACCACCTCTTGTATATATTATTATGCATATCGATCCATGGAATAGGTACAATAAATGGGTATGAAATGAGCTGATTTGGTTAGTCTATCTATGATCACCCAAATAGTATTGTGTCCCTTGACAGTTTTAGGCAAACTTGTCACAAAATCCACGGTAATTCTCTCCCATTTCCATTCTGGTATAGGCAAGTATTGTAATCTTCCAGCTGGTCTTTTGTGTTATGCATTTATTTGTTGACAGGTTTAACATTGTTCCACGTATTGCGCGATATCCCGTTTCATACCTGGCCACCAGTAATGCATCTTCAAATCTCTGTACATTTTCGTAGCTCTTGGATGTACAGAATATGACGTTGAATGCATTTATGCTAGAATATTCTCTCGGAGATTATCCCTGTTGGGCACGTATAATCGTTCTTTAAATCATAGTACTCCATTATCAGATAGTTTGAAATCAGAAGACACTCTGGCGGTAATATTTTTCTTCACTTTGGCATAGTAATCATCACCTTGTTGTTCCTGTTGAATTCGATCAAGTAGCGATGGTCGGACTGTTAACGCTGCCAACTTAGCTTCAACGGAACCCAATGATATAATCTCCACGTTCATTTTCTGGAGATCCATTAACTCTGCTTTTGGAATTTGAATCACATTAAAACCTCTCACACACTCTTAAATGAGGAAAACAGCCAGCTTAAAAGCCAAAACACATAGCTGACAAAAGAGCTGAGTACTCTAAGTCACATAACTGATGAGAACACTAAGCTGAATGCTGAAAATGCCAAGATCATAGCAGAGTTAGCTGCTACAGAAAAGAGGGAAAAAGATCTTAAAAATGTGATTGCCTCATTTACAAAAACATCCAAATCATTTGATATACTTATTATGAGTCAAAAAGAATGTTGAGACTGTAAGTCCAAGCGGCTACGATAATCTAGAGGGGGGGTGAATAGATTATCTCCATCTTTTCGATTTCGCCCTCTTTTTCGAATAAATTACGCCAAGACAATAATAAAGGTGCGGAATGTAAACAACACAGGTCGATTTATGGAGGTTCAACCCACCTACGGCCTTATCCTCTACCACCCCAGTATCTCCGGGATGGATTTCAAAGAGAAAAAAGATTTTATTAATTTCCAAAACTAATACAACACCTTACAACATCACCTGGAAGAGCACCACACTCTTCTACAACACCACCTTTGAGATTACCACAATCTCTCTTGAAGATTACCACAATCTCCAACGACACCTTGTGAAGATTACCACAATCTTCAACCTTAAAGAACACCAAATTCTTCAATACTTCAAGAGCACCACACTCCTGAAACACCTATCACCTAGATCACCCAAGTGTATTCTTTCCACAAGAATACTCACAAGGATGTCTTGTGTTGAATGATGACAAAAATCAAGATTACAACTCAATAATGAATATTACCATTTGAGTGCAAGTGTAATCAAGAAATAAAAGCCTAGACCTCAAGATGTGAAAGTGAAATACTTAGGCTATAAATACAACAAGAGTGTTGAATATGAAAGCTTGAGAATTTGCAGATTTCTTGTTGTGTATTTTGCTTGTTTTTATTGTACCTTGTGTCTTCAATTCATCCTCTATTTATAGGAGAGTCTTCACCAACATAGGCTCCCAACATAGGGTCCTTCTTCTTCACTTTTGTCTTCAAAAAGAGGATCACAAGATGTAGAAATATTGTACAAAATTGAAAAGCAAATCTTGTCAAGGAGTTCAACGGTACAAATTTTGTCATTAAAGATTACACAGCGCGACCGGTCGCTCTGTATAAGATTTCGAACGTTTGAATGAAAATAGTGCGATCCAGGTAGGGGTTGCAGGGGGGTGCGACCGGTCGGCCTCACCCTTGACCGGTCACCCTCCCCCTTTTTTTCACAGAATTGGTTTCTGTTTCATTTTGTGCGTTCTTCAGGTACCGTTCGACATTCTGTTCGACCGGTCGACCTCCAAATTGAAATGTTGTCCGATTTTTATCAAAAATAAACTTCAAGAAATACTCCAAAAAATAAGTAAAAACATTTTAAATCACTTGGGAGTATTTGGACAACATTTATAAACATAGTAAACTCATTTAAACAAAACCATCAAAAGTGTTGTCCATTTTTATCGAATAATAAACTCTAAGAAATACTCCATGAAATTAGTAAGAACATTTCAAATCTTTTAGGAGTATTTGGACAACATTGTTTTGGTGTAAAAACCAATTAACACAAAATCATCAAAAGTGTTGTCCAATTTTATCGAGTAATAAACTCTAAGAAATACTCCAAAAATTAGTAAAAGCATTTTAAATCATTTAGGAGTATTTGGACAACATTTATAAACATTGTTTTGGTATAAAAACTCATTTAAACATAATCATCAAAATCTTGATAAGAACATTTATCTAACAAACTCCCTCTTTTTGATGATTACAAACCAAAACAATTTTAGGAAGTTCATTTTAAAACAAAACAAATTTTCCCAGTCTAAAACATCAATCCATTATAAGCAAGATTCATCATAAGTACAAACACACAAGGATAGGAGCAAAGATTTTTCAAAATCATTTTTGCACAAGCTCCCCCTATCAATATGCATATCAAGAACAAGTACAAAAGCAACCAACTAAAAGCTAAAAGCTTAGCTTTTACAACTTAAGCTTGAATTATCATGAGCTTATAAGCTCCCCCTGTCACAAAACATCATTAGTCAAGCATAAAAGTCCATAATACATCACATGGACTAAGTATTGTTCACAGCTTTTGGCTTTTAAGAGCCCTAGCTTATAGCTTTTCTTGCGAGCTTATTTTCGCTTCTTTAAGCATATGAGCGTTTTTTCTGTTTCTCCCCCTTTGGAATCATCAAAAAGAATGTTAGCACGATAAAAACATCATACAATTATATCAAAGTGCGCAATTTAATCGATTTATCTAGCGTTTTGAAAAAATAAGCTTAAATTCCAAATAAAAGGAAAAATTGATCATTTGACTTGCAAAAGCTCATTTGATTGATAAAACATGATTTCTATAAACTTAGAAGACTTTTCAAATCGAGAGAATCATTTAGGTGATGAATTTTTCATTGAAACGTTTTGTCGAACACTTGGCGTGCGTTGAATAAAACAAGAGAAATATAAAGCCTTTGTGATTCGTTTAAGCCAAAAAAATTCATCACCAATTGCAATACAACAATATTCATCGTCAACAATCATCATATACAACATACTAATACAAGAATTTCATCAAAATATCAAGATATAAGCACATTCTCAAGGGTTCAACCCAATTGAGATTAAAAAGAGAAATTCTTACCATTTAATCGGTAAAGATGAGCAATGATGATGATAATCGAGCCTCATGAAGTCCAAAATATAAAATGTATGCAATAAAACAAATTTGAACTGAAATTTGTGTGCAATGTGCGAAGGGGACGAAAAATAAACACAAAACAAACCAAAATGACAAATGCTGAGAACAGAAACGATTTTATCCAAATTTTGGGCATGGGCGACCGGTTGGGGGTGGGCGACCGGTCGACATCATGGGCGACGGTCGGCCTTCCCCAATTAGCCCATGGTTCTTTCTCTGTTTTGTGAAAATTCGAGTTTTGAACCAAAAATCCGATTTTTCGTCCCTAAGTTTTAAAAATGTGCAAAATGCAAACGTAGACATCATTCAATATACATTATGTCATAATCACGCTCGAAATGGATTAAAATACTCGGCGGTGTATGATTAAAAAGTCCGCGAGTTATCCTTGAGACGGAATTAAACACATCTCAAGTTTTTGTTAAAACATGCAATCCCAAAAAAAAATATCGAATCTCAATATGTTTAGTTCGATTATGACGAACCATATTTTGAAAAAAAATTATTATCACCGGACTTGTTATCCCGAAAATAAGAACATTTTAAGATATTGGATACAACAAGTCATACGAAGAAGTGCCTTACAAATATTTGAAAATTTCTTTTAACGGCACTTTAATGAGATTCGTTGGGATAGTTTTTGAAGTCGAGCATATAGACGTAAGGCATATAGAATATCGAGTCTAAGGAGTAATAAACGAATGAACATACCTCGAATTCGTTTGTCAATGTCTACTTCAACCATTTTGTCAATTTTCGCATTTGTGGCCATATAGGTTGAAATGGTTCTTTCTTCTTCAATGCCTGACTTCTTCTTTTGAGTGTGGAATATAATCACTTTCTTGGCATTGTTGAACTTGAATTCCAATGATCAAATTTGAACTGCTCTCATCATCTTAAGTTCACCTTGCATCAACTTAGAAAATAACTTGCACAATAATTCATTAGTAGCACCATAAATGATATCATAAATTTGTACAAGTAAACAATCTTGCCCTTTTTCAAAAACAAAGAGAGTAGTATAAACTTTACCTTTTGTAAAATCATTTAACAAAAATAGCTAAGTCTATCATACCATACACGGGGTACTTGATTTAAACCATACAAGGCCTTTTATAAAAATCATTTGGCCTAAAAAATTTTAAACCCCGGAGGTTGTTTTATATAGACTTCTTCTTGAATAAAACCGTTTAGAAAAGTGGATTTAACATCTATTTTGGTAAAGCTTGAAATTTTCTTAAAACAATAATGGGCAAGTAAAATGCAAATAGCTTTGAAATGTGCTACGGGTACAAATGTTACATCAAAATCAATACCTTGACGATACTTTCGAGCTACTAACCTTGCCTTGGTCAACAAGCTTGTTCCAAAATTCAAAAAAAAAATTCTGCAAAATCTTAATCAAGATATCTTGCACAAGAGCATAGTAATGTCGAAAAATAGAGACATAATAACAAGTAACACATACTATGCTTTCAAACAAATCATCAAGAGTTTCATAAAACATGTAAGTTCAAATAAGCTTATAGGAAGCTATATAAGGTCTCTTTTGAAAATTGAAAAATTCAAGAGCATATAGTTGAGACCTCATTTACAAGAAGCATATGAACAATAGCTTTGACAAAACAACCAAGAATAATTTTATATGTGCAATACAATGCATAACTTAAAAAATCCAATGTTTTATCAAAACAAAATATAATCCTTTACAAATCTTGGATAAAACAAGCTATGTCAAATAATGCCTTTTAAAAAAAAATCCTCTTAATAGCACTTATATAGAATACTTTGAAAGACAAGCAATGAAAAAAAATATATTTAGTCTATAGGATGAATACCAATGATGAGCGTACCTCGATAGTTTATGGTCCTCTCTTGAGAAAATAACCATTGATGAAAATATATATGTCCTACACAATTCTTAAACACGTTTTGCACAAACATAATGATACAAGTGTAGGCTAAGCAATAAGAGATATCATAAATGTGCTTATGCTATATAACTTCATAGGAGATAATAAACCACATAAGTCTAATTAAATGCACAAGAGTTTTAGAAACATCTTTTCAAAAATATTTTGAAACTCACAAATATATTGAAGACCTAAATTTTAAAAATATGAAAACTCATATTGCAATAAAGACACAAATAAAAACATGCAAATAATAAAATGCATATTTAAATAGGGAGATACGGTTTACCAATTTCGCCATTTCCATGGGTTGTGTCGTTCCCATTGTTGATGATATCTTCCCATTTGGAAATCTTCATGTTGATGGTGGTTTCTCCAATTGCTCCATTTCCAAGCATTGTGGCCTTCCCATTGTTGATAATGTCTTTCTCTTGGAAATTTATTTTGATGTTGTCTTCTCCTTTGATCAAATGAAATGGTCATTTGATGTCTTCTTGGCGGTATGTATTTTCCTCGATTATTATTCCGTCGGGTACCTAATATGACATTATTTTGTGGTACCCTCAAGTGTTTGGGTCCTTTGGAATTAGCTTTGAGACTTTTAGGTCTCCAATAATAATTAGAGCTATTTCTAGCCCGACAAGTATTAACCGTGTGACCCGTTTTACCACAATAAAAACACGTAGTAATTTTGGGAGCATAATGACCAACATGCATATGGACTTGATTTCTTTTCACATAATTAACAACACTAGGCTTATGATCAAGTCCTTGTTTCAATTTATCACAACTAT
This sequence comes from Rehmannia glutinosa, assembly GCA_016081115.2. NCBI lineage: Eukaryota > Viridiplantae > Streptophyta > Magnoliopsida > Lamiales > Orobanchaceae > Rehmannia > Rehmannia glutinosa. Next base: position 42,046 of record JABTTQ020000627.1, on the reverse strand, counting down.
GAACATCAATAATATCGGTCATTTTATCGGTACTCAAGTTGGATTTTGATAAATCATTTTTCATGCAATTAATATCCTCAACAAAAGTAATATTTTCTTTCTCAAGGTTTCTAACCTTGTCAAGTGTGGTGGTATGATCACATGAAAGTGATTCATAAGAGGAAAATAAATTATCCTTATCAATTTTCAAAATATTGAATTCCTTTTTCAAATTTTTGTATTTAACAAGTAAGCTTTGGAATTCATTTTGAAGTTCATCAAAATCATTTTGCAAATCACTATAATCATTTTGTAATTCATTATCATAAGAAGTGGAGGGTTTTGAACTTACCTCGTTTTCTTCCTCGAAGCCCATAAGACATCGTTCGTTTTCATCGACGTCGGAAGTTGTAGGAAGCTCATCCCAAGTTGGGTTTGTATCCATTTGAGAAGTAGATGCTTTTGAGTGGCTCCTTTCATTTGCATATACTTCTTCTAATTTTCTCCATACTTCATGTGCCGATTTAATTCCTACAATATTATCATATTCCAAAATGGTAAGTGAACAATACAAAATATTAAGAGCTTTACCATTTAAGGAGATGATTTTCTTCTCTTCATCATTGAGCAATTTGAGGCCTTTGCAGGTGTGTGGTGTGTCTTTCATCTGAATGGATTCTCCATTTATGACGATGTTCCAAATATCGAACCCGCAACCTTGTAAATAACATTCCATTCTTTCTTTCCAAAATATAAAATTTTTGGAATCAAATAGTGGTGGCTTGGTGGTGGAGGTACCGGTAAGATGAGCTTCATTCGTAGCCGACGATCGTTCCTCTTCACTAGCGATGTGAAACGAGCTTGCCAAAGAGTTTGGCTTTGATACCACTTGTAAGTCCAAGCCGGCTACGATAATCTAGAGGGGGTGAATAGATTATCTCCATCTTTTCGATTTCGCCCTCTTTTTCGAATAAATTACGCCAAGACAATAATAAAGGTGCAGAATGTAAACAACACGCGTCGATTTATAGAGGTTCAACCCACCTACGGCCTTATCCTCTACCACCCCAGTATCTCCGGGATGGATTTCAAAAAGAAAAAAGATTTTATTAATTTCCAAAATTAATACAACACCTTACAACATCACCTTGAAGAGCACCACACTCTTCTACAACACCACCTTTGAGATTACCACAATCTCTCTTGAAGATTACCACAATCTCCAACGACACCTTGTGAATATTACCACAATCTTCAACCTTAAAGAACACCAAATTCTTCAATACTTCAAGAGCACCACACTCTTGAAACACCTATCACCTAGATCACCCAAGTGTATTCTTTCCACAAGAATACTCACAAGGATGTCTTGTGTTGAATGATGACAAAAATCAAGATTACAACTCAATAATGAATATTACAATTTGAGTGCAAGTGTAATCAAGAAATAAAAGCCTAGACCTCAAGATGTGAAAGTGAAATACTTAGGCTATAAATACAACAAGAGTGTTGAATATGAAAGCTTGAGAATTTGCAGATTTCTTGTTGTGTATTTTGCTTGTTTTTATTGTATCTTGTGTCTTCAATTCATCCTCTATTTATAGGAGAGTCTTCACCAACATAGGGTCCTTCTTCTTCACTTTTGTCTACAAAAAGAGGATCACAAGATGTAGAAATATTGTACAAAATTGAAAAGCAAATCTTGCTGTCAAGGAGTTCAACGGTACAAATTTTGCTGTCAAAAGATTACACAGTGCAACCGGTCGCTCTGTATAAGATTTCGAACATTTGAATGAAAATAGTGCGATCCAGGTAGGGGTTGTAGGGGGGTGCGACCGTCAAGGTGGGTGCGACCGGTCGCCCTAGGGTGCGACCGGTCGGCCTCACCCTTGACCGGTCACCCTCCCCCTTTTTTTCAGAGAATTGGTTTCTGTTTCATTTTGTGCGTTCTTCAGGTACCGTTCGACCTTCTGTTCGACCGGTCGACCTCCAAAACGATATGTTGTCCGATTTTTATCAAAAATAAACTTCAAGAAATACTCCAAAAAATAAGTAAAAACATTTTAAATCACTTGGGAGTATTTGGACAACATTTATAAACATAGTAAACTCATTTAAACAAAACCATCAAAAGTGTTGTCCATTTTTATCGAATAATAAACTCTAAGAAATACTCCATGAAATTAGTAAGAACATTTCAAATCTTTTAGGAGTATTTGGACAACATTGTTTTGGTGTAAAAACCAATTAACACAAAATCATCAAAAGTGTTGTCCAATTTTATCGAGTAATAAACTCTAAGAAATACTCCAAAAATTAGTAAAAGCATTTTAAATCATTTAGGAGTATTTGGACAACATTTATAAACATTGTTTTGGTATAAAAACTCATTTAAACATAATCATCAAAATCTTGATAAAAACATTTATCTAACAGAGACAAGACATGCATAGGATTTAATTCATTTGTGCATAGTCAAATTCCAAGAGTGATTTTGGAAAAGGGATCTTCAAGCAATGAAGGATTCCAAAAACCCAAAACACCAAATAATGCACCCACATTTACTCCAAGGCACAATCACAATCATACTGGCCTTGGTTACAAAGGAAAGGGAAAGAAGCCGAGAGAGTTTCTTTGAAAGGACAACGAGAAGAAATTCGACAGTCCTCGGCGGACACCAAAGAAAAATACTCGTAGAAGCTAACAGAGCTACCAAAATCCCTAGAAATTTCATCAAAGAAATACATATGATGGGAATGGTAGAAACTATCCAAACCAAGCTGATTGGAATAATGCGAAACATCAGCAAAGACTTATGGGATACAAGCCAAAATGGTAAAGACCTCAACCTCAACAAAGGTCACTCCCAAGGAAAAAGAGCTATTATAAGCACACATATGCACCCAAGCACTACACTCAGAGATTTCATAACTATCCCAAGAAAGTAATTGCTAAAACACACACACAGTATCTGAGACAAAAGAGACAGGATGTATGACCCTAAAACCCCCAAGCAATTTGCTAATGTGCATTATGATTATGGTATCGATAGATAGCAACCTATTAGAGTCAGAACATCTGGCTATAGGTTGGTTGGAACATCTTATAGCACTAACCTCCCCCAGGACCCAAACAAGTATGGGTACCTAAAAACTGATTTCCTTGATTGCAGGTTCAAGGAACAGCTGAGTGCCAAGGAACCTGGTACATGGATAGTGGTTGTTCCAGACATATGACAGGGAACAAGAAAAATCTGTCAAGATTAAAGGAGATTAGAGGTGCTAAAGTTATATTTTGAGGAAATGAAGCTCCGAGGAGATCAAAGGCACAGGATCCATCAAGAAAAATGGATTGGAGATCACATATTTCGTTTATGTTAAAGGCCTCAACTTCAACCTGTTAATCATCAGCCAACTCTGTGACAAGGGCTACAATGTAGGATTTAACATGGGGATATGCCAGATCAAAGATGCTGACTCCAATGAAATAGTGCTGCAAGGAACAAGGCAAAAAAATATGTATGTGGTAGATTGGTCTACTGCTACACCAAGCACATGTCTGCTAGCAAGGAGTACAGCCAATCAAGTTGGTTATGGCATAAGAAGCTGAGTCATCTAAATTTCAAGACAATCAATAAGCTTGCAATGAGTCATCTTGTAGAAGGATTGCCAGACTCAGTGTACAAGAAAGAAAGTATATGTGATGCATGTCAAATGGGAAAGCAGATCAAATCATCATTCAAGGATAAGCCAAGTCCTTCTTCAACCAGGATATTGCATCTGTTGCACATGGATTTATTTGGTCCAGTTGAGCCAGCTAGCATAAGTGAAAAGAAATACACATTAGTGGTGGTGGATGATTATTCAAGATATACATGGACAATTTCATGTGTAAAAAAAAGGAAACACTGTAGAAGTTACCTCAGCTGATGAGAAGAGATCAAAATTAGAAGAGTCAAACTATTATAAACATAAGATCTGACAGGGGAACTGAGTTTGTCAATGGGATAATAACTCAGTATTGTGTTGAAAATGGTATTGCTCATGAGTTATCAGCAGCAAGGACTCCACAAAGAGAATGGAGTAGTAAAGTCGGATTGCCTAAGAGATTTTGGGCTGAAGCTGTAAATATAGCATGCTATACTCAAAATAGATGCATGATAAACAAGCAATTGACCAAGACTCCCTATGAGATTTGGACAGGGATAAAGCCAAATGTTGGATATTTCAAGATATTTGGATGTAAATGCTTCATCCATAACAATGGCAAGGATAATTTGAAGGCTTTTGATGCTAAAGCTGATGAAGGTATCTTTTTGGGATACTCAGCTTAGAGTAAAGCCTATAGAGTTCTAAACAAGAGGAATATGGTCACAGAAGAGTCTATCCATGTGGTTTTTGATGAACCTAATGTGAATGGAGAAGATATTGATGAGTTAGTGATAAAATTTGAATCGACCAACTATGCGAAAGAGTCCTTATGTTGAAGCTGATAAGAGAGCACTCAACCCTGATGATGATGAGATAGCTGAATCTCGAAGACAACTGGAAGGTCTACAAATGGTGAATGAAGATGAAGAAGTTGTTCAGACAACTTAGTCAGCGAGACAAAAATGAATCCAAAGAAACTTACTCCAACTTTGATGTGAGATGGCCGAGAGACCATCCACCCGAGTTAGTTATTGGAGATGTTAGAGATGGCATAAGAACCGATCCAGAGTACAAAGCATGAAGCAATGTTCACTTGTTTTGTTTCCCAAATAGAGCACGAAGATGTGTCTCAAGCATTGGAAGACACACATTGGATTTACGCCATGCAAGAAGAGCTGAATCAGTTTGAAAGGAACAAAGTATGGGAATTAGTTCAAAGGCCTACCCACCAAAATGTTATTGGTACTAAGTGGTATTCGAAAATAAGATGAATGAGGAAGGATCTTTTTGTAAGAAACAAAGCAAGATTGGTAGCCAAAGGGTATTGCCAAGAAGAAGGTATAAATTTTGATGAAACCTTTGCTCTTGTTGCCGATTGGAAGCAATAAGGATGTTTCTTGCCTATCTTTGCATAAGAACTTCACTTTGTATATCAAATGGATGTGAAGAGTGCATTTCTAAATGGACTTAGAAGAAGAAGTCTATGTTGAACAACCTCCAGGTTTTGAGCAGAAAACTATTGGAGATAAAGTCTACAAGCTCAAGAAAGCAATGTATGGATTGAAACAAGCACCAAGAGCATGGTATGATACATTAACTCAGTTTCTAATTGACAATGGATCACCAAAGGCAAAGTTGATAGAACACTCTTCAGAATTCAAGATGGAGAGAGTATATTGCTTGTTCAAATATATGTGGATGACATCATTTTTGGTTCCACGAATAAAGAGTTGTGTGACAAGTTCTCAAACCTCATGCAAGGCAAATTTGAGATGAGAATGATGGGAGAACTGACTTTCTTCCTAGGACTTCAAGTCAAGCAATTGAAGGATGGAACCTTCATAAGCCAAACCAAGTATACCAGAGATTTTATGAAGAAATTTGGTATGGAAGAGAAGTCTTCTGTGAAGATTCCTATGAATACATTAGTGAAGATGGACATGGATGCAGATGGCAAAGTTTTTGATCAACCAAATATAGAGCCCTCATTGGATCACTTCTCTATCTAACAACAAGCAGGCCAAACATCACCATTGCAGTAAGTGTATGTGCTAGATTTCAATTTGCACCAAAAGAGAGCCACATGACTGCAGTTAAGAGAATCCTAAGTTATTTGAACCTAGAAGTCGGCTTATGGTATTCAAAGGAAGGAGGATTCAAGCTGGTAGGATACTCTGACGTAGACTATGCTGGATGTAGAGTTAACAAGAAGAGTACTTCAGGTACATGTCAAATGCTTGAAAATAGGTTGGTTTCTTGGTTCAGCAAGAAACAAAATTCAATAGTTACATCCACAGCTGAAGCAGAGTACATAGTTGCGGGCAGCTGTTGTGCCCAAGTCTTATGGATGAGACAACAACTGAGAGATTATGATATTGAAGAAAAAGAGATTCCAATTATGTGTGATAACACTAGTGCTATTGCAATCACTCAGAATCCAGTGTTGCATTCAAGAACAAAGCACATTGATGTCAGATATCATTTTATAAGAGATCATGTTGAAAAGAAAGACATCACTTTGGAATACATCTCAACTGATAAGTAGTTAGCTGACATATTCACAAAGCCATTATGTGAATCATGGTTTGAAGATCTCAAGAATGAGTTAGGGTTAATTGAGTTGAGTTAGAAGACTCAATCAGCAGAGATAGAAGAAGAGAGAATGGAAAATAAGCAAGTTTCACATTTCAGCCAAGTGAAACAGCTTAGTCGGAAAGTCAGCTGTTTTGAGTAAGCTGACAGGTGTGTAATGATATGTGAATAGAGAAACAAAGCTAAGTCACTTTGGAAGTAAGCTGAATCATTTATGAGCTAAGTGACAAAAATACAGTCGTTTTATTCGAGCGGGAATGTTTTAAGGATAACGTCAGCGTAATTATGACTGTCAGTGCAAAAGTTGCACAGTAAAACATATGATTGGATATAAATGCTGATGCATTTAATGTGGGGAAATTAATGCGATTTTGAAGGCTTAATCTTGACCGTTGATTTTGATCAAATTTTTCAAATTCCAAAAACTATTCTTTCGTGTCCCATATATACGAAAATTCATTTTCTCTCTCCTCACACAAACTTACTTGTCCTCAGCAAGCAAGCAAGTTCTCTCTGCAAACCGTTCGAAACCCTACCTTTCCAGTTCAAGTTTTTCATGTTTTTCTTTGGCCAAAAGTTCTGAAAATGGCTGGTTCTCATGATTTCGTCAAGCTTTAGGAGAAAATTCACACAGGAGCATTCGTGGATTTTAAAGGAATGATCAAGCAGGGCGTTGATGAGGCCCTGGTGAAAAAAGATAGCTGAAAAGATCGAGAAGTCCGGTTTGAAGGACTTTCTCTCAAAACACTTCACCCGTACCTATTTGGAAGAAGTAGCAATGTTCTATGTGAAGGCCGAGGTGCATGACGATGAGATCCGCTCATCCGTCCACAACAAGGTCTTCAAGATAACTGCAAAGGACCTTGCTGAGCATTGTTTCCTACCGACTGAAGGAATGAAGGGCATCGCTGAGAAGGATGTCAACTTGGCTGCAGCTTGGAAGAAAGTTGCAAAGCTGGAGTATGCTGCTAAAGCTGTGTATACAGCTAAGAAAGATTTTCTGAAGGAAGACTACCATAAGCTAATGGACATCGTGTCCAAGTGTGTGGATATGAAGTTCGGGAGCTTCAATCAGCTCTCTCAGACAAAGCTGACGGTGATGGTTGTAATCATGCAAGATAAGAAGGTGAACTAGGCTGAGTTCGTCTTTAGCCGAGTGTGCCAAAATGTGATCAGCAGGTTCTATAAGGAGGATTGGACCTTTGGCTGTTCATTGGGATATTGCCTTGTCATTGGCCATTTGATGGAGGTTAAGAGCATTGCATTGCGCCATGGCAAGCCCTTCCATGCGAACAAGAGGATGTTCAAAGCAACCTCTCTGGTGCGCAGAAGAAAGCCCATATGAGGAAGGCGGATACTAGTGAGGGGAAATCAGCTGACCCTGCCGAAGACACAGTTGAAACCTCCCCAACTCTCTCCCCAAAGCCGATCTCCAAGAAGAGAGTGCAACATACAAGCCTACACACGCCCCAAAGAAAAAGACAAAGAAAGCACCTGCCTGTGTAGCCAAACCCAAAGCACCTGCCCAAGCAGCTGATTCCCCTGCCCCCCAACCGAGACTAAGGAGGTACCTCTACCTTCCTCTCCAGTCATGAAGAAGAAGCTCACTGCCAAGTCGAGGAAGGCAGCTGCGTCCAAGAAGGTTTCTATTGAAACACAAGCCTTCACCCTTGAAGAGCATCAAGAAGTGGAACCAGAGATTCCACTAGTTGCCACAAAGAGAAGACGGCTATTTAAGAAGTCCAAACTAGTAAAGACAGTCGAGTCCGGTACTCAGCCGGAGAAGACCATCGAGACTGCTGATGCTCAAGAAAAGCAGTCTCAGGAAAAAGTTGATGTGCAGAAGACTGTTGATGCTGATCAACAAGGTGTTGAAGACCCAGTTGTGCGGGAGACAACTGCGGAGAAAGAAGGAGCTCAGACAACCAAGACCGTGGAAGAACAGGTTGTCTCACCCCCTCAGACAGATGCAGCTGAATCTAAGGAGGAGCAAACTCCATTAACCACCATTCAAGAGGCCGGAGAGGAGGATGATGACGACCTTATAATGTACTCTCCAGTCTATCCAGACATCTAGACAAGGCTAGGAACTGGAGAAATTGGAAGTTGGAGTACTCCAGGCAGCAGTTCACTCGCCTTGAGTTTATTGATGAAGAAGAGGAGCTTCTTAGCTTCCTTGCAAATGTATCCATCCAAGAAGCCCTGAATGAAGAGCTTTGCATGGATGCTCTTAGGTCCATAAAAGAGGATGAGAAAGAGAAAGTAGAGGAGCGAGCCAAGGCCTTAGAAAAATCCAAGATATGTTTGCACACAGGGACTCATGAACATCTTGTGGAGTCCACTAACAACAGTGATGAGGAGATCGATCCGGCTGCTGCAGTTGAGATGGTCGAGTTAAAGCTGGCCAGTAAAGAATCAAAAGCCATGCACGAGTAGAACCTTGAAGAAGGTCCAGGAGATTCCTCTAAAGTCTCTCCTCGGATTGATCCATTGGGAGTGGCGCAAGATATTGCAACTGTAATTGCAGTTACCACATCCCCTGTACACTCTACTGATGGCTCTCAGGGAATTGGCGATGAAGCTGGGATTGTGGGCACCCAAGCCAAGCCTAACCCTGAAGAAGGTGTTGAGACACCTGCCTCAACGGCTGATCACTCAAAGGGAACTACAGTTGTGTCTCAGGAGTTGAGTAACCCCAGTGTAGTTCACTCAGCTGGTGCGCCAGCTGAGGGGGAAGCTCTCTCCACCACAGCAGGGTCGGAGGATGTTGTGGGAGACAAAACATTGAAGTTTGGAGCCTAAGGAGAGCAAGTCACATAGAAGCAGAGTGGAATTAATGAAGCTCATACAGTTGAGTCTGTCTCAGCTGAAATTTTTTCTATTGTGCAGGCCGATGAAGTTGTTGATGCAGCTAAGTCAAAGGATGAGAGGCCCCAGGAGTTGAGACTCTGGGCCATGAAAGTGCAATCCAAAGAGTTGAGACTCTGAAGGATGCCAATGTAGAAGATCCTAAGACAGCTGAGACTGTCGAAGAGATTGTTGAAGGCCCCACAGCGGTTGAGACTATTGGGGGTAAAGAAGGCCTAAGGGAGGTTGAGACATCCCTAGGTAGGGTATCGGAGCAACAGAACATTCCTCAAATCAAAGGAGCGGCTGCAGAAGAGTAGATCAGCGCCTTTCGTGACTCTCAAGAGCACATTGACACATCATTTCTGGGATCAAAGGATGAAGTCAAGTCCACACACCATGAAGATTCAACAATGGACAAGGCTGAGGATGTTCTCAAATCTCGGAGCAATGTCAATGATAAAACAGCTCCCATGAGATTCAATTTTGATGATGAGACATCTCCTAAGGCTACATCAAACTCCGATGATGCTGATGAGACAGCTGAGGACATGGTAACTCAAAAGGATAAACTCACTGAGACCGAAGAAGTTGTTAAGACAGCTGAGGCTCAGTCAGCTGAGCAGATCCCTACAAATGCTTCAATTGAAATAGAGCCAGATGCGTAGGCTACCACAGCTGCAGCAGTAACGACTCCAACAGCTCTCTCGCAGGCTCCCACAGCTGCGATATCTGCCGATGACGCTACCGCAGCCAAGGCACAGAGAGCTGATATAATGCATCAAGAACAAGGAAAGGCTCCCCAAAGTGGACCTTTGGAGATTCTGTTTGTTCGAGATGATGTTTTTGAGGATATGTTTCCCTTCAATGCTGAACTGCCAGACATGGGAGCTGAGTCTGCCAGAGAACAAGAGAAGTATACCGTGCAGGAAGAGCCCATCATTCCCACAGATTCGATTGTGCCAATGAACTTTGATTTTGATGAAGAGTGGCCAGAAGCAGAGTCGGCTTCGATAGCTGAGTTCCGTGAAGCCTTCAAGAAAATCTGTTAAGAGATTGAGAAGATGGAACACCACCATGCATCTCTGGATCTTCACTTAGACAATCGAGATGCAACCCTGACTATTGTCTTGAGAGGGATTGTTGTTCGGATAAGGGAATAGGTTGCACAGCAGACGGCCATGCTCTCAGAACAGATCCGCTACTTCAAGGCTCTATTTGCAAAGATGTTATTGTAGACTGTGGATACAACAATGTTTCAGCAGAGAATGAAGGAGTACATGGTCAGAATAGAAACCGCACACAAGTCAGATATGGAGTTTCTCAAGCATCACCACCAGAGCGAGATTGCACGCCTAGAGGACAGCATGAATTAGAAGTTTAGTCTTCTAATGGCGGAGATGAAATTGGTGACAGCTGAGTCGAAGGCTACTCGTTCAAAATTCCGAAAAGCCCACTCCACAGCAGATTCAAAGCAAAATTCAACTCTCGGCCGACTGGATTTCCTTCTGAGTAGATTATTCCCTGTGCTAACCCTTACATTTGGTGATGATGCCAAAAAAGGGGAAGATGAGGCCCTAAAGGGATTGAATGAAGAGAAGCGAAGTGACAAGGAGGCGAAGAAAGGTGACACAGCTGAGGGGGAAGGAAGTTCGATTCCTTTGAAACTCATGTATGCTGAAACCCCACAGCAAGGTGATGTCACAACTTCTATTCTCAGCAAGTTACCGCAGGCATTGTCTATTGAAAAGAAAGCTGAGATGGCCATGAAAGATGCAAAGAAGGCCATTGAAGCTGAATTCGAGAAGTTAGCTGAGAAGAAATCAGCGCGTGTTCAAGAGATTCGAAAACAATATGGTGGTCCTCTAGCCAGAAAAGACTATCTGCAATTAAACCCCCGAGAGATATTGTCATGCCTGATGCTGGATCTGAGCCCAGATCTCTAGAGGAGTTTCAAACTCTAGAAGTAGAAGGTTATTTTCAAGGCATGACACTGCCTCAAGCCTGGGATTTGTATTGGGAGAAGGGATTGGAATTGTGTAATTCAGCTGATATGCAGCAAACTTCGAGCAGTCACTCAGCTGGAAAGTCAAAGGCTTCAATACAGTATACTCCCAGAGGAAGGAGAGCTGAGTTAGGAAGGGGAAGACACGGTGGCAGTGGAAGAGGTTCTCAACCACGGCCAAGACCAAAGGATGTTGCGTATGTTGATCCACAGAAGAAAGGGATCACATACTGGGCTGGATGTGACCATCTTGCTAACCGTGAGGTTGCACGTAAGAATGCTGAAGCAATTAGAAGGCAAGAAGCTGAGAACGAAAGATCTACTTGCGAATGGGAGGACAGGCAACAGAGGGATGACCCTACTGCTAGGCGAGCTTATGAGAAGAAGAAGCGAGATAAAGAAGAGAGGAAGAAGAGAAGAGCAGAAGATGACAGGAGGAAAGCTGAAGATGTAGAGAGAAGAAGGAAGCAGCAAAGGCGTTGAAGTATGCTGCGAACCCCTTCATGTATTTTAGATTGTTATAAATACATATATGTAAGTCTTCTGTAATAGCTCTGTGTATTTCCCTGTAATGTTCAGCTAAGTCAAGATTACAATAAGTCAACTACGGACTAGAATGAAGACTCTGTTGTATGTCAGCTGAGTATGGCCAGGAAGGAAGTCAAGGACTCGACTGAAAGAGAGTCAGCTGAGAAAAAGCTATGAGAAGTGTCAGTCAAGTCAACTTAAGAAGCCAAGTCTATCAGTTGAAGTGATAGTTGAGTCAATCTTATGATTGGAGAAGACTCAAGTCACCTGGGGTAAAGGCAGCAGTCAAGTGAAGACAACTGACTTAGATCCATTGGAATAAAGTCAAGAATAATACTCATTATAGTAATACGTCCAAGCTGCCAGGTCTTAAAGTATTTGGCCCAGAAATATGCAAAAGGAATAAGCCAATGGAAAGCACTGCAACTTATGTCAGAACCTATAAAGCTGCGAAGTTAATTAATATGAGAAAGAGTCAACATCACAAGTGTTGCAGACCAAGAAAAGACAAGCCAACGAACATAAAGTGACATTTGAAACTAGCCTATCTCTTCAACAGGCAAATTTCAAATGTGCACTATAAAAGGTTGATGAAGCATTTGAGAAAAGGTTACCTTGATTACCTGAACCTAGAAAGAGCAAGCATTATTCAAGAAATTAACCTACAATATTCTCAAAGCATTTCAAGATATTCCTCAAGCCTAAAACTCAAAGAAACTCGATCCAACACAAGCTGTGAAGAAGAGAAAACTTCAACCATTTGAAGAGGAAACATTTGAAGATTAAAAAGGGGTCTACTCTCCAAGTTGAAGGATTGTAGAAAGGTTCAAGTTCGAACCAAGTTTCAAGTTTGTTGGAGGGCTTCGTGATCAAATCCAAGGACTTGAAAGTGAGCTGAAGTAGCAAGGCAACTACCTCGTGAAGAAGGCGAGTCACGGGAGAAGCTTGATTTGTGTGATCAAGGTTGTCTCTAGATCGTGTTTCCGCTTTTTGTAACTTGATCTCATTACTTAGTGGATTCCTCCGGGAGTTGGAGAAGAGTGGATTAGAAGAATACCCCATCTTGAACCACTATAAAAATTACTTGTGTCAATTTACTTTCAAAGACTTACATTCCCGCATTTACTTTATATCTCATTGTTAGTTAAATCTTCTATACTGATAAATAACTAAGTGCTAAAACAAGTGTTAAAAATAGGTTTTAAATCAATCAAAGGGTGTTAAGTCTTCCGCTGTTAAAAAACAAATCAACTAAGTTAAGTATTTGGCTAAAGTAGCCTAGTTAAACTATCAACAGCTCTATCAAGTCTGTTGAGTGGGTAACTTAGCTGTCCCCCAAGGACACAGCTGATTTGAGTCAACTCTGTTGAATAATCTTAAAAGGACTAAAATTGAAAAATTGGTAAGGTTTATTAAACCCCCCTTCTAAACCTTACACCACACCTCTTGGGACCTACAAGAAGAAGAAGTCTATGTGGAACAACCTCCAAGGTTTGGGCAGAAAACAATTGGAGACAAAGTCTACAAGCTCAAAAAAGCATTATATGGTTTGAAGCAAGCACCAAGAGCATGGTATGACACATTTTCTCAATTTTTTATAGACAATGGATTCACCAGAGGCAAAGTTGATAGAACACTCTTCAAAATTCATGATGGAGAGAATATACTGCTTGTTCATATATATGTGGATGATATCGTCTTTGAATCTACAAACAAAGAGTTGTGTAACAAATTCTAAAATCTTATGCAATGGAAGTTTTAGATGAGCATGATGGGAGAGTTGACTTTCTTCTTAGGTCTTGAAATCAAGAAAATGAAGGATGGAACCTTCATAAGTCAAACCAAATATACCATAGATTTAATGAAGATATTTGTTATGGAAGAGAAGTCATCTGTGAAGATTCCCATGAATACTTTTGTGAAGATGGATAAGGATGCAGAAGGAAAATCAGTTGATCAAACAAGATACAGAGCACTTATTGGATCATTGATCTACTTGAGTGCAAGCAGACCAGACATCACCTTTCTTGTAGGTATATGTGTTAAATTTCAGTCTACTCCAAAATAAAGTCATATGACTGCAGCTAAGAGAATCCTGAGATATTTGAAGGGAAGTCAAGAAGTTGGCTTATGGCATCCAAAATAAGTTAAGCCGATTTGATACTCAGACTCAAACTATGTTGGATGTAGAGATGGCAGGAAAAGTACATATGTAACCTATCAAATACTTGGAAACAGATTAGTTTCTTGGTTCAGCAAGAAACAAAATTCAATAGCTGCATCCACAGCTGAAGCAGAGTACATTGATGCGGTAATTATTGCACGCCCAAGTATTATAGATGAGGCAACAAATGAGGATTATGAGATAGAAGAATCTGAGATTCCAAATATGTGTGATAATACAAGTGCCCTTGCAAACACTCAGAATCTAGTATTGCATGCAAGAACCAAGCACACATTGATGGCAGATATCATTTTATAAGAGATCATGTTGAAAAGAAAGACATCACATTGGAATACATATCAACAGAAACGCAATTAGGTAATATATTCACAAAGCCCTTATGTGAATCAAGATTTGAAGAAGAGGGCTCATGCTAAGAAGACTGCCACTTCTGAGAGGGAATCAGTTGAACACGTCCCCTATGACACATCTGCCTCCGTTCTAGCTCCCTCTCCGGAACATGTTGTTATCACTCCCACAGTGACAAAGAAGAGAAAGACAACTGCTCCTCGAATGCCAATTGTCACGAAGCAGAAGATCCAACCCACAGCAGATTCAGCCTTCACGGCTGAAGAACCTGAGCAGGTGGAGCCAGAAGTCCCCTTAGAAAGGTGCACCAAGAGACGACTTGTGAATTCGCATGACCAAGCCGAAGAAACTCAAGATAATTTAGCAATGGCCCCCTAACTATAGTTAAGAGAGCCTATGTTGAAGAACCTCAAAATAGCTCAAATGTCGCTGAAAGAACTAAAGCTAAAGAAACTCAAGATAATTCAGTTGTCAATCATAAGACCAAAATGGTTGATATTGAGGCAAGTGATGGGACAAAGAAGGTTGATCAAGTCGTAGAGCTGTCCCAAGAAAATGTTGTTAACAAATGCCTGGAGCCCCCAAAGATATCTAGACATTGAAAAACAATTGACGCATGGAGGCTTTGAAAGTTGAGTGCCAACCGAAGTCTAGTTTATGAGGCCCAAAAGATTGATGAGAAGGAATATCTCCTTGGAGTCCTGGATAATGCTTATGTCACTTATGGCATTGATGCGATGTACTGCACAACTGTCCTCTTTGAGAAGAAGGACGCTGCAACGGCCAAGGCCCTGGAGAAAGCTAAGGCACCTGAACCCGGCATTTGCCCTTTCTCAGATCCAAATATTCCTGAGGAGGCTCTTGAAGGTGCCACCAGCATCGACGTTGAAATTATTGCTACAGTTGACCCTGTGGGGAAAGCTCACCAAGAAGCATGCATTGCTGGAGTCCCGTGAGATGCATGAGCAATCCATGCTCAAGGGTGCTGGATAAACATCTCTTTCTATCTCTCCAACCCCTGCAATTCTTGACATGGTGAGGACCATTGATGCAACCACCTCACCAGATTACTCAGAAGGACCATCTAGGGAGGTTGGTGATGACGTTGGATAGAAGTAGAATAGGGCAACCCAACTGAGCCACGCCCTATAGAAATTGTTGAGACAACTGCCCATTTGGCTAAACACTCAAAGGATACAGCCAAGACAACAATGTCGGTAGACCCCATTGCTAGTGAATCAACTGGTAAGCTAGTTGTGGGAAAAGTTCAATACAACTGCAGTAGGGTTGGAGGAGGTTGTATGAGACAAAGAACCATTGGTGTTAGGAGGCGATGGTGAGACTCCAGAAGAATAGCAGATTGGGACTAACAACGCTTTGATGGTTGAGACTGTCTCAGCTGAGAAATCAACTACACTGAAGGGCGATGAAGTTGCTAAGGCAACTGAGGCATAGGATGGAAAGAGGAGGACCACGACAGTTGAGACTGCTGGTCTTGAAGGTGCAATCCCAAAGGTTGTGACCTCGAAGGATACCAATATAGAAGATCCAACTGCAGCTGAGTCTGCAGAAAGGAATGTAGAAGGCCTTGCAGTGGTTGAGACTACTGCCAAGGTAGCTGAAGACCCCAAAGAGGTTGAGACTTCCAGGGGAACTGTTCAGGAAAGTGCAGAGGTTGAGTCCAATTTATCCAATCCAGAGGAAAGGGAAATGGAGGCCAGGATGAAATAGGCACATGCCAAAGTTGCCTCTTCAAAGTTCATGTTGGTTGATGGCCCACCCCCTATGGTGCCATCACCAGCCCGCGATGTTTGTTAGGAATTTATTATTAGATAGATGATACCATGAGCTTAGTGAAGTCGATTATGTTGAAGAATGCAAGAAGTCAACTGAAGACTGAAGTGAAGACCCAGTTGTGTGTCAGCTGAGTATAGTCAAAATGGAAGGCACCTGGATCGGATCAAGGAGATCCAACGAGGAACAACGAGTAAAGTTTGAAGAAGTGTCGATCAAGTCGATCGGGAGAGCGAGTCTACATTGAATTGACAGTTGAGTCATTCCTAAAAGGTTGGAGCAGACTCCAAGTCAAAAGGGGTAAAGCAGATGTCAAGTCAAGTCGACTGATATATATTCGTTTCACAGAAGTCAAGGATATTACTTAAAATAGTAATACGTCCACGCTGCCATGTCTTAAGGTGCTTATCCCAGAAGCGTGCAAAAGGAAAAAACCAATGGGAATCACTAAAGCTTGTGTCAGGACCTCAAAAGCTGCAGAGTCATTTAATATGAGGAAGTGTCACCATCACAAGCTGCAAGTCAAGAAAATACAAGCCAACGAACAAGAAAGTGTCATTTGAAAATAGTCTATCTCTTCAACGGGCAAAGTTTCAAATGAACACTATAAAAGGCTGAGGAAGCAAGAGAGAGAAGTACGAGAGACCAATCATACGAAGCAATTCAAAGCAAGCAATACCTGCAAACACTCTCTCAAGCTTACTAAGAAATTCCTCAAGCCTAAAACTCGAAGGAACTCGAACCAACACACTCTGTGAAGGAAAGAATACTTGACCGATTGAAGAGGAAAAAGTTTTAAGGCAAAAAGGGTCTACTCTCCAAGATTGAAAGAGTTGTTGTAAGGTTAGAGGTCAAATCAGAAGTTTCGAGCTCGTTGGAAGGTTGTGTGATCAATTCCAAGGGTTTGAAGGGCCGAAGTAGAAAGCAAAGCGGTCTTTGTGAAGAAGCTGAGTCGCACGAGAAGCCTGCTGTGTGATCAAGGTTGTCTCAGACTGAAAACTACTTTGTAACCTGATCTGTTACTTAGTGGATTCCTCCAGGAGTTGGAGAAGAGTGGATTGGAGAAACTACCCCATCATCGAACCACTATAAAATTTACTTGTGTCATTTACTTACAACATTTTAATTTCCTGCTTACATTCATATTTGTTGTTTAAGTTAAATTGCTAACCCAGCTGATAATAAAATTGCTGAGAACAAGTGTTAAAAATAAGTTTAAAATTAACTAGGGTGTAAGTCTTCCACTGTATAAAAATCAAATCAACTAAAAAGTTAAGTGTTAGCTGATGCAGCTAAGTTATACTATCAACACCTCAGTCGAATCTTTTGAGTGGGTAACTTTGCTGAAGTAAGCCAACCTAGCTTTCCCCCAAGGACTTAGCTGATTTGAGTCAACTCTGTTGAAATATTAAAAGACTAAATTGTAAAAAGTTGATAAGGTTTATTCAACTCCCCCCTTCTAAACCTTACACCATACCCCTTGGGACCTACAAGTGATATCAGAGCGGTTGGTTAATTGAGCCTTCCGCACTGGTTACTGAATTAGATCTCAATCTTTTTCAAAAGATATAACACTTGTGTTTTCAAAGCTTTCATTTCAAATAGCAAAGTTATTATCATGGAGGTCAATCTAACTCGTATTCCTATGTTTACTTGTGGAAGAGTTTGATGACTGGAAAATTCGCATGCAGGCTCACCTATCAGCCTTACATGATGAAATGTGGCTTGTGATAGAGGATGGGCCACGGCAAATACCTAAGGTTAATACTGCTGTGAGAAGAGCACCTCCAGGTGAAGGAGAAGATTCTGCAGCAGAACCTAGACCAGCCATGGTTGAGAAACCTCACTGTAAATGGACAAATGAAGATAGAAAGAGATACAACCTGGACAATGTTGCCACGGATATTCTTTACAAGACATTGGACAAGGCTATGTTCAATAAAGTCAATTCATGCAAATCAGCCAAAGAAATCTGGGATAAGCTAATTCTCAAATCATATCAGAGGGGTTTGCTTTTATTGTGGAAATTCCATTTTCTCTAAGATTAATATCTTGTGTAGAAGGGAAAAATAAAAAGATAGTAAAATCTCAGAATTTACGACCCTTGATTTGTGAAGGATCTGAACAGATAAAAGAAAATAAACTAACAGTTGCTATTCAAAAATTTGAAAATTTTAAAATGCTTGCAGGTGAAAGTCTGGATCAGCTGGATGCCAGATTCATAGAGATCACAAATGAGCTTTCACCTCTTGGGAAGGAGTACACTCAAAAGGAGATGTGCATGAAGATTTTAAGAACCCTCCCAGCTGAATGGAAAATGAAGGTCATGGCCCTGAGACACTCTATGGACATCTCAAAAACATCAAATCATGAGCTCTTCTTAGATCTCAAGGACTATGAGTTTGAGCTGAGAAGAAAAGAGCAAGAAGAGATAGATGTGCCCAAGACAGCTGCTTTGATGGCCTGTGAAGGAAAGAAAGCTGAGCCAAAAGAAACAATTGACCAAGAGGAGATTGCTCTCATGGTAGATAGGTTCAACAAGTTCTTTAATAAGAACTACAAAAGAAATGAGGGTGAAACCTCCAGAGACATTCAAGACCTTCCAAAACAAGAGAGGACAAGCCACCCAAGAGAGCTAAACATCAAAGAGCCGATCGTCGAGAGTTGATAATCGAGAACCGAAAGAGTCGATATGCAGAGAGTCGAAACCTGTGTTGGAATTGCAGACAACCAGGACATTTTGATGTTGACTGTTCCTATCCACCAGTCAACAAACACAGAAATGAGGAAGAAAGAAGAGTGTTCAGGTAAAGAAGACAAGAAAAGAAGAAAGCCATGTTGGTTGTTGAGACTTGAACCACCAAGTGCAAAGAGCCGAGAGACTTGGACAAAGAGTGAAGTGACTACTCAAGTAATCGAGGAAGAGGCTTTGATTTGCCTCATGGCCAAAGAACAAGATCAAGAGGATGAGGTACACTCTAACTCATCTCATTCTGAGTCAAGTGATAGTGATAGTGATACAAACACTTCCTCACCTACAGATCTTTATGATTCATTAGGCAAAATGATGAAAGACTTTGAGCACATCAAAACCTCACACACACGTTTAAATGAGGAAAACATCTAGCTTAAAAGCCAAAACTCACAGCTGACTAAGGAGCTAAGTACTCTAAGTCAAATATCTGATGAGAACACAAAGTTGAAGGCTGAAAATGTCAAGATTCTAGCAGAGTTAGCTGTTACAGTAAAAAGAGAGAAAGATCTCAAAAATATGATTGCCTCATTTACAAAAGCATCCAAATCATTGGATGAACTAATAATGAGTCAAAAAGAGTGTGGAAATAAGACAGGCATAGGATTTAATTCCTTTGTGCATAGTCAAACTCCGAGAGTAATTTCGGAGAAAGGATCCTCAAGCAGTGAGGGAATCTAAAAGCCAGTTTGGCTCGTTTATTATCGAATCGAACTCGAGCCTGAATTTATCGAACATGTTGATGGCTCACGAACTTTTTCGAGCCTTATCGAGCCTAAACGAGCTTAGTAAATATTAATTAAAAATTAAAATATTCTTCAATTTATTACAAAAAATAAAATTATTTATATTTATAATTCATAATATATTTATTAAAACTTATAATTTTATTCAAAAAATTAATTTTATTGAAATATTTTTTATTATCTTAAGTAAAAATATGAAAAATTAAAATAAAAATCAATTTATTAGTTCAATTTATATGAGCTTACATCGAGCATATTCACGAGCTTACTAACGAGCTTGTTCACGAGCCAACGAACCGAATATCTCTAAGTTTGAGTTTGGTTCGTTTATTTTAATGAGCCTCATTAAACGAACTCGAACGAACTTTTATCGAATCGAGCTCCGAATAGCTCATGAGCGGCTTGGTTCATTTGCAGCTCTAGGAAAGGTCATTCCCAAGGCAAAAGAGCTATCATCAGCACACTTACGCACCCAGGCACAACACCCAGAAATTCCACTACTACCCCAAGAAAGTAGTTGCTCAAACAAATACACATGCATACAGACAAAAGAGACAGTTGTATGATCCTAAAAACCCCAAGCAATTTGCTAATGTACATTATGATTATGGGACTGATAGATGGAAACCTCTTATAGTCAGATCATTTGGCTATAGGTTGGTTGGAGCATCTAATAACACTAACCCCCTAGGACCCAGGCAAGTATGGGTACCTAAAAACTACTTTCCTTGATTGCAGGTTCAAGGAACATCTGAGTGCCAAGGAACCTGGTACGTGGATAGTGGTTGTTCCAGACATATGACAAGAAATAAGAAAAATCTGTCAAAGTTCAAGGAAATCAAAGGAGCAAAAGTCATATTTGGAGGAAATGAAGCTCCAGGGGAAATCAAAGGCACAGGGTCCATAAAGAAGAATGGTCTGGAGATCACAGATGTTGCATATTTTAAAGGTCTCAATTTCAATCTTCTAAGCATCAGCCAACTCTGTGACAAAGGCTACAATGTGGGATTCAACATGGGAGTATGTCAAATCAAAGATGTTGAATCAAATGAGATTGTGCTACAAGGAACAAGGCATAAAAACATGTATGTAGTGGATTGGTCAACTGCTACACCAAGCACATGCATGCTAGCCAAGAGTACAATCGAATCAAGTTGGTTATGGCACAAGAAGCTGAGTCACCTAAATTTCAAGACAATCAACAAACTTGCAAGGAGTCATCTTGTAGAAGGATTTCCTGCCTCAGTATACAAGAAAAAAAAGCATATGTGATGCATGCCAGATATGAAAGCAAATCAAGTCATCATTCAAGGATAAGTCGAGTCTTTTTTCAACGAGGATATTGCATCTATTGCATATGGACTTATTTGGCCCTATTGAACCAGCTAGCATCAGTGGAAAGAAATATACCTTAGTGGTGGTAGATGATTTTCAAGATATACATGGACAATTTTCATGTGTAAAAAGAAGGAAACACTGCAAAATTTGTCTGAAGCTGATGAGAAGAGTTCAAGATGAGAAGAGCCAAACCATTATAAAGATAAGGTCTAACTGGGGAACTACGTTTGTCAATGGGATTATAACTCAATATTGTGTTGAGAATGGTATTGTTCATGAGTTATCAGCTGCTAGAACTCCACAGCAGAATGGAGTAGCTGAAAGAAGGAACAGAACTCTTAAGGAAGCTGCTAGGACAATGTTAGCTGAAGCTGGATTGCCCAAGAGATTTTGGGCTGGTGCCATAAATACAGCATGCTATACTCAGAATAGATGCATGATCAATAGGAAATTAACCAAAACTCCCAATGAGATTTGTACAGGAAGAAAGCCAAATGTTGGATATTTCAAGATATTTGGATGTAAGTGCTTCATCCACGATAATGGCAAAGACAATTTGAAGGCTTTTGATGCTAAAGTTGATGAAGGTATCTTTTGGGATACTCAGCTGAAAGTAAATCCTATAGAGTGCTAAACAAGAGGACTATGGTCACAAAAGAGTTTATCCATGTGGTATTTGATGAGCCAAATGTTAATGGGGAAGACATTGCTGAGTTAGATGAGAAGCAGAATCAGCCAACTATACAGAAGAGTCCTTATGTTGATGCAGATGTGAGAGCACTCAACCCTGAAGATGATGAGATAGCTGAATCTCAAAGAAAGCTAGAAGGTCTGCAGCTGAATAAAGATGAAGAAGTTGTTCAAGATAACTTAGCTACAAGACGGCTGAATCCAACAGACTTACTCCAATCTGATGCGAGATGGCTGAGAGACCATCCACCTGAGTTAATCATTGAAGATGTCAGAGAAGGGATAAGAACCAGATCCATAGTTCAACATAAAGCTATGTTCACTTGTTTTATTTCCCAGATAGAGCCTAAAGATGTGTCTCAAGCATTAGATGACACACATTGGATTCAAGCCATGCAAGAAGAGCTGAATCAATTTGAAAGAAATAAAGTATAGGAATTGGTTCAAAGGCCTACTCACAAAAATGTCATTGGTACTAAGTGGGTATTCAGAAACAAGATGAATGAGGAAGGATCCGTTGTTAGGAATAAAGCAAGATTGGTAGCCAAAGGGTATTGCCAAGAGGAAGGTATAGATTTTGATGAAACCTTTGCTCTTGTTGCAAGATTGGGAGCAATAAGGATGTTTCTTGCTTATGTTGCACACAAGAACTTCACTATATATCAAATGGATGTGAAGAGTGCATTTATAAATGGACTTTTAGAAGAAGAAGTCTATGTTGAACAACCTCCAGGTTTTGACCAGAAGACTATCAGAGACAAAGTATACAAGCTCAAGAAGGCATTGTATGGATTGAAACAAGCACTAATAGCATGGTATGACACATTGTCATAATGTCTAACTGACAATGGATTTACCAAAGGAAAGGTTGACAGAACACACTTCAGAATACAAAATGGAGAGAGTATACTGCTTGTTCAAATATATGTGGATGATATCATCTTTGGATCCACAAACAAAGAGCTGTGTGATAAGTTCTCTTACCTCATGTAAGGGAAGTTTGAAATGAGCATGATGGGAGAGCTGACTTTCTTCTTAGGACTTCAAGTCAAGCAAATGAAGGATGGAACCTTCATAACTCAAACCAAGTATACCAAAGATTTAATGAAGAAATTTGGTATGGAAGAAAAGTCATCTGTGAAGATTCCTATGAACACTTCACTCAAGATGGATATGGATGCAGATGGCAAAGTTGTTGATCAAACTAGGTATAGAGCCCTCATTGGTTCATTGCTCTATTTAACAGCAAGCAGACTAGACATCACCTTTGTTGTAAGTGTATGTGCTAGATTTCAATCTGCACCAAAAGAGAGTCACATAACTGCAGCTAAGAGAATCCTAAGGTATTTAAAGGGATGCCAAGAAGTTGGCTTATGGTATCCAAAGGATAGAGGATTCAAGTTGGTAGGCTACTCAGACTCAGACTATTACATCAGGTACTTGTCAAATGCTTGGAAATAGATTGGTTTCTTGGTTCAAGAAAAAACAAAATTCAATAACTACATCCACAGCTGAAGCAGAATACATAGCTACGGGCAGCTATTGTGCCCAAGTTCTCTGGATGAGACAACAGTTGAGAGACTATGATATTGAAGAAAAAGAAATTCCTATAATTTGTGATAATACAAGTGCTATTGCAATCACTCAGAATCCAATGTTGCACTCAAGAACAAAACACATTGATGTCAGATATCATTTTATAAGGGATCATGTTGAAAAGAAAGACATCACTTTGGAATACATCTCAACTGATAAGCAGTTAGCTGACATATTAACTAAGCCCTTATGTGAATCAAGATTTGAAGAGCTTAAGAATGAGATAGGATTAATTGAGCTGAGTTAGGGGACTCAGAAGACTCAATCAGCAGAGACAAAGAAGAGAGGAACAAAAATAAGCAAGTTTCAGCCAAGTGAAACAGCCAAGATGAGAATTCAGCTGTATCGAGTTAGCTGACAACTGAATGATACTATCTGAAGAGAGAAGCAGAGTTAAGTCACTTTTGGAAGATAGCAGAGTTATTTATGAGCTAAATGACAAAACGCATCATTTTCTCGGCGGGAATGTTTTTAAGGATTATGTCAGCGTAATTATGATGTCAGAACAAAAGATGCATGTTTAGCCTATGATTGGATATAAATATTGTTGCATTTAATACGGGGAAATTAATGCGATTTTAAAGGTTGAATCCTGACCGTTGATTTTGATCAAATTTTTCAAATTCCAGAACTTGTCCCTTCAAGTCCAATATAAACCAAAACATATTTTCTCTCTCCTCACAAACACTCATTTTCAGCAAGAAAAGCAAAGTTTTCTCTCTGTGAAAATTGTGAAACACTAGTTCCAAAAGACAAGATTTTTCATTTCATTTACCGATTATTTTCTAAGAAAATGGAAGTCTCTTATGATTTCATCAAGATGTCTGAAAAAATCCACTCGAGATCAACAGTCGACTTTGAAGGAATGCTGAAACAGGGTGCTAACAAGACCCTAGTGAAGAAGATTGTGGAAAAGCTTGAGAAAATCTGGTGCAAGGATTTTCTCACGATGGAGTACTCTTATACGTACTTGGAAGAAGTTGCCATGTTCTATGTCAACGCAGAAGTTCATGACGATGATATCCGATCGTCTATCCACAGCAAGGATATTAAGATCACTATTGCTGACCTTGCTGAGCACTGCAAACTGCCCACTGAAGGTTAAAGGAGATCGCTGAAAAGGATGTGAACCTAGCTGCTGCTTGGAAGGAAATCGCCAAGCATGAGTCAGCTGTGAAGGTTGTCTACACAGCCAAGAAAGCTATGATCAAGGAGGATTACCACAAACTGATGGACATCGTGTCCAAGTGTGTCGACATGAAGTTCGGCAGCTTTAATCAGCTGTCTCGAACTAAGCTGGTGGTGATGGCTGACATAATGGAAGAGAAGAAAGTAAACTGGGTTGAGTTTGTCTCCAGCCGAATATGCCAGAATGTGATCAACAAAACTATCAATGAGGATGGACTGTTTGGAGGATCACTGGGATATGGCCTGGTGATTGGACACTTCATGGAGGTGAAAGGGATTGCCCTGAGACCTGGAAAGCCGTTCCATGTCAACAAGAAGATGTTCAAGGCAAATCTGTCTGGCACTCAGAGGCAAGCGCATGCAAGGAAAGCTGACACCAGCGAAGGTGAATCAGCTGACCCTACTCCAGAAGACACAACTGCAGCTAAGCCAGCACCTGCCCCAGCAGCCAAGACCAAGAAAGCCCCTGCCCCTGCAGCCGAACCGAAAGACGCCCATGCCCCAGCAGCCAAGTCAAATAAGACTCCTGCCCCAGCAGTCGAGCTAGAAGCTTCTGCCCCCACAGCCAAGACTGAGAACCCTTAGTACCTTCTCTAGTCGTGAAGAAATAATGCATCGCTGATGCCTCGAAAGGAGAGCTGCGTCGAAAGAAAAATAGCTAGGAGAAAAGGTTTTTACCTTTGATGAACCTGTGAACGTGGAGCCAGAAATTTCGTTGCTTCCAACCAAAAGAAGAAGGTTGTTCAAGAAGTCGGAGCTGGAGAAGCCAGCTAAGTCCGGCACTCAGCCTACGAAAGAAAAGACTATTGAAACTCAAGAAGAGCAGTCAAAGGAAATCGCAAGTGGTGATGCAGTCACCATGGACATAGAGAAGACTGTTGATGTCGATCAGCAGACTGTCGAAGACCCAGCTGTTTTGGAAACAGCTGAGGAAGAACAAGGAGCAGAGACAGTTGAGCACTCTGAAGAAAGAGTTGTCCAATCCCCTCAGACAGACGCCAAAGAACCTGAGGAGGAACATGCTCCGCTTGCCACTATTCAGGAAGAATGAGATGATAATGATGTTCTGATGTTATCTCCTGTCTATCCTGACATTCAGGAGAGATTGAGGGTATGGAGAAGATGGAAGCTGAGTTGCTCAAGATACCAATTTGAGAGCCCTGAGTTCATTGAAGAAGAGGAGGAGCTCATGAGTTTCTTGGGTGACATATCAATTAGCTCTACCCTTGATCCTGAACTTTGCAGGACCATCCTTTATCAAAGGAAGGATGAAGAGAAACAAAGAGCCATGGAGAAGGCCAAATCCATTGAAGAATCTAAGAGGCCTCATTCATGTCCCTTTACTGATGCACCTGAACATGCCCTAGAATCACCTGACAGCAGCAACATCGACTTAGAAGAAATCGACCTGTTGTGGCAGCAGAGAAAGTTGAATTCCAGCAAGCCATAAGAGAATCAAAAAGATGCACGATCAAAGAATGCAAGAGGTTCCAGGAGAATCTTCTTCACTGTCCTTAGTCCCTGATGTTTTAGATGTGGTGCGCAACTTAGTTGTCGACATTATTGCTGCCACATCCTTAATGCACTCAGAAGATGGCACCAGGACCATTGGCGATAAAGCTAAGGATGGTGACGAAGCGGGCACCTTAGCCAAGACAACTCTTACAGAAGGTGTTGAGACACCTGCCCCCATGGCTGATCACTCAATGGAAATAATAGTCGAGTCTTAGGTGCAGAGTAACCCCACTACTCTTCACTCAGCTGGTGCGTTAACTGGGGGAAAAGCTCTCACCACCATAGCTAGGTTGGAGGATTTTGTGGGAGACCAATCTATGTAGTTTGGAGGCAAATGTGAGAAACAAAATGAACAACAGAGTGAAGTTGATGAAGCTCATACGGTTGGGACTGTCTCAGCTAAAACCTCATCTGCACTGAAGGCCGGTGGCGTTGCTGATGCAGCTAAGGCAAAGGATGGAAAAGAGGCCATAGGAGTTGAGACTCCTGGCCCTGAAAGTGCAATCCTAGGAGTTGAGACTCTGACGGATGCCACTGAAGACCCTAAGGCAGCAGAGTCTGCTAAGGGAGATTTGCCCAAGACTCTGCTGCGGTTGAGACTGCAAACAGGGATGCCCAAGGCCCTCCAGCAGTTGAGACTACTGATGGTAAAGAAGGCCCAAAGGAGGTTGAGACTTCCTTGGGTAAAGAAGTTGTTAATGAGCCAACTCCTCAAGTAGAGATTGCTGATGAAGAAGAAGAAATCAGCGCCCTTTGTGATTCGCAGGAACATGTTGGTACTAAATTCCTGGAATCAGAAGATGAAGCTGAGTCCAACCCCGTTGATGAATCCAATAAGGACAAAGTTGAGGATGCTCAAGCCTCTCAGAGTGAAGCTAGTGACAAAGTCAAGCTCGATGAGATTCATATTCGTTGATGAGCCAACCCCAATTGTTCCATCACCCTCTGATGATGCTGATGAGTCAGCCAAGGACCAGACAACTCAAAAGGAAGCAACAATTGATACCGAGAAAGTTGTTAAGACAGCGGAGGATCAGTCAGCTCAGCAGGCTAACACAACTGCTCAAGATGCCGATGAAGCTGAAACAGCTAAGGCATATAGAGCTAAAAATATTTTGAAGGAAAAGGGAAAGGCCCCACAGACGCAGGGAATGGGTATTCCTATTTTTCCAGATGACCTCTTCGCGGAATACTTTCCGTTTGAAGCCAACATTCCATTTGAAGCCGAATCTGCTAGGGAACAAGCTCGTTATAATGTCCAAGTACCCCCAGAAGAACTCCGAGCTCCAAGTGAATCTGCAATTGTGCCTATAGGGTTCGATTTTGATGCAGTATGACCGGAAGATCGGTCTCCTGAGACAGTTGACTTCAGAAAAGCATTTAAAGCCTTTTGTGAAGAGATCAAGAAGATGGAGCATGGCTTTGCATCTTTGGACCAAAGGCTAGCCAACAGGGATGATATGGTCATCGGAGACATCAAAGGCACGATTTTGAGAATCCGAGAATGGGTGGGACAAGTAAAAGCTTTGAGGAGAGAACAGTCACATATTTCAAGTCATTATTTGCTAAGATGGTGATTTGGAGCTCTGACAACCTCAAGTTCCAGCAGAAGCTTCGAGACCACATTTTCAGGATAGACGAGTATCATAAATCAGACATGGAGTTGCTCAAGCTGCAGCACAAGAATGAAATTGCAAGATTAGAGACCAACATGAGTCAGCAGATTCAGGTTCTCCAAACAGAAATGAAGCTGATGGCAGCTGAGTAAAAAGCTATGCGATGCGAGTTAAAACAACTTACTCCAAGTCACATGATAAGCATGATTTGATGAACAATGGACTCGATTTTATCTTGAGTGGTATGTTCCCTGGCCTAACTCTATCTTTTGGTGATTATGCAAAAAAGGGGGAAGAGAAAGCCATGAGAGAACTGAAGGAAGGGCTTGGGAGTGATAAGGAAGGAGAGCAAGGGGAAGCATCTAAGGGTGAAGGTTGCTCAGTGAAGAATCCCCCATTGAAAATCATGTGTGCCAAAACCCCTCATCAAGGAGAAGTCACAGCCTCACTTCTCAGCAAACTACCTAAAGAGCTAACACAGGAAGAGAAAGTTGAGTTGGCAGTCAAGGAATCAAGAAAAGCCATTGAAGCTGAGTTTGAGAATGTAGCTGAGAAGCATTCCGAGAGCATTAAGGATATCAGAACAAGGTACGATGGTCCCCCAGCAGGAGTATTGAAGGATTCCCCAGCAATCAAACCTTCAAGAGAAATCACAATGCCCGATGCAGGATCTGAGCCCAGATCACTAGAGAAATTTCAAACTCTAGATGCAGAAGGATACTTCAAGAACTTGACTCTACCACAGGCGTGGGACTTGTACTGGGAGAATGATCTAGATTTGTGTAAATCGGTGATAAGCGTGAGTTCAAAGATCACTCACCGAAAAGCACCAAGATGCAAGATACACTCCTATAAGAGGAGTTGAGTCAACTAGAGGAAGGGGAAGGTCTGGAAGTAGTGGAAGAGGCAGAGGCACTCCACCACATCCAAAACCACAAGACATAAGGTACATTGATCCACGTAAGAAGGGGATCAACTACTGGGCTGGGTTTGATCATCTTGCCAACCTTGAAGTAAAGCGCAAGAATGAGGAGGCAAGCGAGGAGGAGGCAAGAAGCGAGAAAAATGAAAGAGTTACGCATGAATGGGAGGAAAGGCGATGTAAGGATGACCTGGCTTTGCTAGCGCTTATGAGAAGAAGAAAGAAGAAGAAGAAGAGAAGAAAAGGAGAAAAGTAGAGGATGACAGAATGAGAGCTGAAGATGAAGAGAGAAGAAGGAAGTTGTCAAGGCATTGAAGACGGCTATAACCCCATCATGTATTTTACTTACTTGTAAATATACAGATGTAAGTATTTTGTAATAAAGCTCTGATACTTCTTGTAGATTTGTAACTTTGCTCTGATACTTGTTGTAATTCAAATGTATGTATAAACTCTGATACAGTGTATAGAGTATATCTTGTAAACAGCTTTGTAAAGGACAAGAATGATATGATCAATAAAATTGACATATTCAACTCATTCATTCTTTGTTAATGCACTGCTTGTGTTTGTTGTAATGTTTATTTATGTTTTGCCATCATCAAAAAGGGAGAAATTGTTAGGAAATTTATTATTAGATTTTGATGATACCATGTAAAACTTAGAATAGAAAGTTGGCACTCCATTTTCCTTGTATTTCTATTTTGTAATATATAGGACTGCATGAGCTGAGTGAAGTCAGTTATGTTGAAGAATGCAAGAAGTCAACTGAAGACTGAAGTGAAGACCCAACTGTGTGTCAGCTGAGTGTAGTCAAGATGGAAGGCACAGACTCGACTGAAGGAGATCCAGCTGAGGAACAGCTGAGTAAAGGTTGAAGAAGTGTCAGTCAAGTCAGTTAGGAGCAGAGTATACTAGTTGAATTGACAGTTGAGTCATTCCTAAAAGGTTGGAGCAGACTCAAATCAAAAGAGGTAAAGGCAGCTGTCAAGTCAAGTCAACTGATATATATTTGTTGCACAGAAGTCATGGATATTACTTAAAATAGTAATACGTCCATGTTGCCATGTCTTAAAGTGCTCATCCCAGAAGCGTGCAAAAGGAATAAACCAGTGGGAAGCACTGAAATGTCACCATCACAAGCTGAAAGTCAAGAAAAGACAAGCCAACGAACAAGAAAGTGTCATTTGAAAATAGCCATCTCTTCAATGGGAAAATTTTCAAATGAACACTGTAAAAGGTTGAGAAGCAAGAGAGAGAAGTACGAGAGACCAAGCATACGAAGCAATTCAAAGCAAGCAATACCTGCAAACATTCTCTCAAGCTTACTAAGAAATTCCTCAAGCCTAAAACTCGAAGGAACTCGATCCAACACACTCTGTGAAGGAAAGAATACTGACCAGTTGAAGAGGAAAAAGTTTTAAGGCAAAAAGGGTCTACTCTCCAAGATTGAAGGAGTTGTTGTAAGGTTAGAGATCGAATCAAAGTTTCGAGCTTGTTGGAAGGTTGTGTGATCAATTCCAAGGGTTTGAAGGGAGCTGAAGTAGCAAGGCAGCTGTCTTGTGAAGAAGCTGAGTCACAGGAGAAGCCAGATGTGTGATCAAGGTTGTCTCAGACTGAGAACTACTTTGTAACATGATCTGTTACTTAGTGGATTCCTCCAGGAGTTGGAGAAGAGTGGATTAGAGGAATTACCCCATCCTCGAACCACTATCAAATTTACTTGTGTCATTTACTAACAGCATTTTAATCTCTTGCTTACATTCATATTTGTTGTTTAAGTTAAATTGCTAAATCAGCTGATAATAACATTGTTCAGAACAAGTGTTTAAAACAAGTTTACAATTAACAAGGGTGTTAAGTCTTCCGCTGTATAAAAACCAAATCAACTAAAAAGTTAAGTGTTATCTGACGCAGCTAAGTTATACTATCAATAGCTCAGTCGAGTCTGTTGAGTGGGTAACTTTGCTGAAGTAAGCCAACCTAGCCGTCCCCCAAGGACTTAGCTGATTTAAGTCAACTCAGTTGAAATATTTAAAAAGACTAAATTGTAAAAAGATTGTAAGGTTTATTCAACTCCCCCTTCTAAACCTTACACCACACCTCTTGGGACCTACAATGTTGCTCAGTCGACTGAGGTTCAGATGTTGCCAATGAAGTTGGTAAGACAACTGAGGTCCAGTCAGTTCAGTAGGCTTCCACAGCTGCGACCGTCGATGAAGCTTAGACAGCTGAGGCACAAAGAACTGGTAGCTAGGGAACTGAGATAAGTGTTCCCGAAAGAGGAGTGGGGCCTTCCATAGTGCCTATTGGCAATTATGAAATGGAGTTTCCATTTGTTGATGAAGTCCCCTTGGAGGCTGATACTGCGGAAGCAGATGGGCGCTATAAGGTTGATATTAATCCAGTTGATTTCCAGGATCCAGATGACATTAGATGTTCCCTTTGGTTACGATTTTGAATCCCTTCTTCCTAAGGATTCATCACCTGAGGCAGCTGACTTTAGAAAGGCCTTCTGAGCAATGTGCGAAGAAATGGAGGCTATGGAACATGGATTTGCTTCTCTCAACCAGAGGATAGACAATCATGATGCAATGATATCTGGTGATATAAGAGGAGTTGTATTAAATGAATCGGGCGCAAGTTTGCTACTTGGATCACTTTTCTCAAAACTTGTGATCCGGTGTGGTGAACAAGCTCAATTTTAGCGAGACAAGGGGACAACATTGACAGGATGGGACGGAGTTATGTGACATGGAGTTGCTTAAGCTTCAATTCAAAAAGGATATGCAGAAACATGGAAAACACACCTCGAGAAAATATTAGATATGAAGCGCAGATGCATGCCCTTCAATCCGAGCAAAGGACAAAGACATTCCATCACTCATAGAAAATTGGATTCTCTTCTTCATCGCCGACTCCATCTCTCTCTCAAATTAAAGGTGATGATGCCAAAAAGGGGGAAAGTAGTAAGGGGAAGAATTAGCAAAGAAGACCCCCACCCCTATGAAAATAATCCTCAAAAGTCAAATAGGCTCATCAACCGGTTCTCTACATTCTCAACTGCCGTAGGAAATGTCAGCTAGAGAGAAAGCTGACTTAGCTCTTCAGAAATCTCGAGCTGAAATAGAAGAGCTTGAAAGAAGGTAGCATGGCAGGATTGAAAGATTAAAAGCCCAGTTTCAAGGTCCGCCAACAAGTTTGCTCTAAGACTCAACTGATAAATCCACTCCCCCAGTTGACTTAGTGGGAAGTTCACTTGAGGAGTTCGAAACTCTCAAGTTTGAAGGATATTTTGAGGGGATAGATCTAGAAAAAGCTTGGGAAATGTACTAGGAGAAAGGGTTAGAAGTTGTGAATATGGCCAAGAAGCGGCAGACTCATTCATCAAAAAGTTAGATGTCTTCGAGGGCTCAGCCCAATCATCAAACTCCCAGGGGAGCTGACCCTGCTACGGGAAGAGGACGAGACGCCAGGTCTAGTGGAAGAGGCAGAGGTTCTCCACCAAGTAGGCCTCAGAAAGTTATGTATGTAGATCCTCTTAAAAGGATTAGTTGTACTAGATGGGCTTCGAGAGCTTGAGAATAGAAAGGCCGCGCTAAAAAGAGATGAACTTGCTCGCAAGTATGAAGAAGATAATGCGAGGCAAGACAGAGAATATCAAGAGAGATTGAGAGAAGATGAGAGGCAAAAAGAAATTATGAAAGAAGAAAGAGGAAGGAAGCTGAGAAGAAGAAGAGGAAGGAAGATGAAGATGAAGAAAGAAAGAAGAAAAAGGCAGAGCGATGAAGACAGTTGCCCCAAGTTTTGTTGTACTTTTACACGTTTGTAAATACACAAATATTTTGTAAATACATGTAAAATGTAGAATGGTGATCAATAAAATGATACATTCTTACATTCATTCTTTATTTATCACTTTATACATTGCATATTTATTTTAAGTTTTGGCATCATCAAAAACGGGGACATTGTTGGGAAAATTTAATTGTATAGATTTTGATGATGCATGTAATACTTAGATTAGAAAGTTGGCACCCCATTTTCGGTTCTAATACAACTATGTAATAGATAAGATCTATAACCTGAGTATCAAAGCAGCCAAGTTGAATGTTGCAGAAGAAGACTGAAGGACATGATGAAGAATCAGTTGAGTTGCAGCTGAGTGTCGAAGAAGAGATTCAATCAAGTACCAAAAAGATGTGTTTGTCAGCAGAATAACAGCTGAGTCACTCCCAGAAGCTCTGTTGTAAAAATCCCCACCTAGTCCCGATTAATTCCCGCCTAGGCGCTAGGCCCCCTTTGTCCGCCTACGATTTTTTTCCGATTAGTCCCGCATAGGTTCCGCCTAACCCCGCGTAGGCTCCGCCTAGGCGCTAGGCCCCAGTCTGCCGCCTAGCGAGCGCCTAACGATTTTACAACATTGCCCAGAAGTATGGAGAAGACTTAACAAAGGGTTAAAGCAGCAAAAGGACTCGAAGAAAGTGGAAGAAGTTCGTTGGAATGAAAAGTCAAAGAATTACCCAAAGTAGAAAGGGGACAGACTGCAAGCTTAAAGTTGTCTTGCTGAAAGAGTACCAGAGGTTGGGAACCAATGGAAAGTTCGTAGAATGTTGCACTGTTTCAGGTAACCTACAGGGCATTAAATTAAGTTTGAGTTAACATCATTCGTTGTACAGCAAGACAAGCTAACGATCAAGAAGTGAAGTTTGAAAAGTGTCTATTTCTTCAGTGGACATATTTTTCAAACTGTCACTATAAAAGCTTAGGAACATTTGTGAGAGAGTACGAGAACAAACCACGAACTATAAAAGCCGAGAACATTTGTGAGAGAGTACGAGAACAGACACGAGACACGCATTCAAGCAATCTGAGCAAGCAAGTGAAAACACTCTCAAGCAATACATTCCAAACACTCAAAGCCCGTATTTGAAGTCAATATGTCCAACACACTCGAAAGGAAGAAAAAAGCTTCAACCAGTTGAAGAGGAAATTTGTTTTAAAAACAAAGAGGTCTGCACATCCAAGGATTGAAGGAAGTGCGTGAGGTTCAAGTGAGAACCATCTTTGAATCATTGAAAGGCTTCTTGATCAATTCCAATGATTTGAATGAGTCAAATAGTGAGACAGTTGTCTTGCGAAGAAACCGAGTCTCGTAGTAGAGCCAACTTTGTGTGATCAAGGTTTACTTGGACTGTTGTATCCATCTTGTAACAGCCGTTGCATTAGT
The DNA here is from genome assembly GCA_016081115.2 of Rehmannia glutinosa. Taxonomy (NCBI): domain Eukaryota; kingdom Viridiplantae; phylum Streptophyta; class Magnoliopsida; order Lamiales; family Orobanchaceae; genus Rehmannia; species Rehmannia glutinosa. Next base: position 8,525 of record JABTTQ020000627.1, on the reverse strand, counting down.
GGATTGCCTCCAGGAGTTTGAGAAGAGTAGAGTAGATGAATTACCCCATCCTCGAACCACTATAAATTACTTTGTGTCTTTTTATTTTTCAGCACTTTACTTACTGCATATTTTATTCTGATGATTAATAAATTTTCCAAACTCAACTGGTAATAACATAATCAAAACAAGTGTTGTAAAATCATTTAACAAAAAGGGTGTAAGACTCCCGCTGTTAAAAACCAAGCTGGCAAAATTTTTAAAAGAGCTCACTTCACCCAGTTGAGTTACTCTATCAACAGCTCAGTCGAGTCTGTTGAGTGGTTAACTCTCCTGTTGAGGTTGAACTAAGCTGCCTCAAAAGGACTAAGTTGTACTTGTGTAAAAACTCTGATTTAAAGATTGAAAATTGAAAATTGGTTAAGTCTATTCATCCCCCCTTTAGACTTAACATAAACACTCCTTGGGATCTACATCAAATGATAATAACTTAATCAAAAACAAATGTTGAAAACCATTTTCATAAAAAAGGGTGTAAGACTTCCGCTGTAAAAACCAAGTAAACTAACCTTCTAAAAAGCTCACTTCACTCAAATTGAGTTACTCTTTATCAACACTCTCTCGAGTCTATTGAATGGTTAACTCTCCGTTGAGGTTAAAATTAGTTGTCTTCCAAGTGATTTAGTTGTTTACTTGTACAATCCTTGATTTAATTTGAAATCAAAAAATTAGTTAAGTCTATTCAACCACCCCCTTCTGACTTAACTACCACCCTCGGGGACCTACAATCGCCATGATTCCACTAACTAATTTTGGTGGAGCTTCAACCTCTCCCACCGTGAGTGTGAATCTCGGTCTCTTCCCCATTCTCGCACTTCTTCCCCTTGCATGGATTCCTCCCTAGTTACTAAGTTGTTGGGTGGTCACGACTTTTATAAGTCTGCGACTCTTGATTTCTTTCTTTGAGTCGATTGCTTCTCGCCTCTTTGATATCTCTTAATCTCTTTTCCTAATAGAATGCCCAACACATGACACAAGAGAGAAAACATTCAAGCATTCAAGCAATCTGCAAACACTCTCTTTCAATCTAGAAAATTCATAATCCTCAAACCTACATCGAAAGACACTTTATCCAACACATTCGTGGAAGATAGAAGTTGTTCTTCAAGTTGAAGAGGAAACATTTGTTTAAAGTCAAAAGGGTCTATATTTCCAGGAGTGAAAAAGATATAATGTGGTTCAAGTTCAAACTCGTTTTAAATCCTTAAGGGTGGGTGATCAAGTCCTCGAAGATTTGAAGAGTCAAGTAGTGAGACAACGCTTTCCGAAGAGTCGAGTCCCGAAGTGAAACTAGCCGTGTGATCAAGGCTACACTTTGATCTGTTGTACTATTGTAACAAAGTTACAAGTTACTTTAGTGGATACCTCCTGGAGTAGGAGAAGAGTGGAGTAGAGGAATTACCCCATCCTCAAACCACTATAAATATTGTGTCATTTATTTTTGCATGTGCTTTCTCGCATATTTACCTTCAATATTTGCTATCCAACCGATAATAACAAGTCTAAAATATAAGTGTTGATAAACAAACATTTAAAAGGTTGTAAGACTTCCGCTGTAAAAATCAAGAGAACCGAATTTTTAAAAAGCTAACGTTATTCATCTGAGTTACTCTATCAACAGCTCTCTTAGAGTCTGTTGAGTGGTTAACTCTCCCGCTGAAGTTTGACACAACTGTCTTTCAAAAGACTTAACTGTTTTCTTGTAAAACTCTGATTGTGTAAGAATCAGAAATTTGGTAAAGTCTATTCATCCCCCTCCCCTTCTAAACTTTGCAAATACCCATTGGGACCTACAAGTGGTATCAGAGCGGTTGGTTCAAAGAACCTTCCGCACTTACTAAACTAGATCTCATTTTTTTTTCAAAACATCAACACTTGAGTTTTAAATTTTTTTTCGAAGTTATTATCATGGAAGCAAACCTATCCCGTATCCTATGTTTACTATTGAGGAATTTGATTATTGGAAAATTCACATGCAGGCACATCTCCCTGCACTATGTTTTGTGTGTTTTTGTTAGCATTTTGTGGAGTTATTTTGATTTAATTTCTATATTTTTCATAGTATGTTTCGTGTTTTTGCTTGTGTGTTTGCGTGTTTTGTTGTTGAGTCTATTTTTGTGTGTGTTATACTTGTTTTGGTAGAAAATTGTAGGCAGAACGAACAAGAAACGAAGAGTGGGCTAAGAGAAGTGAACAAGGAAGAAACTAGGCGAACGACCGACGAACGGCCATTCATGTTAGAGAAAATAAAGGGAACGGAAGTTCCCTAAGAAGGACGCTCGTTCGCGTTTTGAAAAAGAGAGTAAAGGAACGCCATTCCTAGATGTTCCCAAAAAGCTTCGGATGTTCGATGAACGTTCCCCTGGCGTCAGCGAAGTAGCATGTCGTCTGCGGTGGCCGTCATGGCAAAGAAACACCGAACGTAAAGCTTGGTTTCATTCGATTTTTGAGTAGACTTCTTTGAGGATTCGGACTCCTTCCAAGTTGTTAGGGCCTTTGGCTATATAAAAGGGGGAGTCTAGGCTTTAGATTTTCACACATTCAAGCTAGATACAAATTTGGATTCCTCTCTTTCTCTTCTTCTCCTTCTTCACGTTAAAGCTAGTGTTTCTTGGGAGATCTCCTTGCAACTTGAAAAAGTGTAATTCTTCTCCACCTTTATTTATCTATTTGATTTTCTTTTGATATTAATTGCTTCATCATGGTGTTTGTGATTATTATCTCTTGTTTAATTGAATTGATGAATTTCTCCATGAGCTAATTTCTTTGTTCTAGGGTTATGATGATTTGATTCAAACAAACAAGCATGAGTATTGATTAATTGATTTGTTTTCCTGAATGAATTGCTTTATCAAGATAATTGATTGTCGATCAACTTTTGATAATTTTGGGGAAGAATTGAGATCGAGAGAAGATTATATTCTGGACTAAATTTATTCGGGGTTAGATATGAATCGGAGATGTATTATCTAACTCAGGGGCTTAATGAGAATAGTAAATTATGTTGGGATAGTCCTAATCTGCGAATACGTGAGTTATCAGATCTAGGCCTAGTTTTTACATGATTATTATATTTGTTAACCGCATGATCAATTAATTGTATTCTGCTTGCAAGTTTGATGTGATGATTCCAAAATCCTAGACTTTTTCCATATCTTTTTCTCCAAGTTTAATCGTGTCTAGTTTAATTTTGTCTTTTTAATTGTTTTCCTTTAGTTTGTTGAAATCATAAATTTGGTTAGAGTGTTTAGGTTTTATTTTCTGTCAATTGTGTTGCATAATAATTATTTGATGGCTAAGTCTTCATTGAGAGACCACTTGTGTTAACTTGCTACCCTACAATTGACTCGTTACATTTACACCGAGGATTGTTAGACTTTTATAGGTGTTTAGCGGTCGAACACACTACACAATGAAATGTGATTTGTCATCAAAGATGGACCCATAAGAATCACGAAAGTGAACATAGCCTCTGAAGCGTGAGGAGATGATCTTTGAAAGACCTACATAAGTGGACAAACCTAGATACGAATAGACGAACGAGGATAGAAAAAGATACAATTTGGATAATGTGGCCAAATATATTTTATATAAAACTTTAGATAAGCCATGTTTAATAAAGTTAAATCTTGTAGGATCGCGAAAGAAATTTTGGAGAAGTGACTCTTATTTGTGAAGGATCGTAATGTATAAAAGAGAACAAGCTTACGATTGTTGTTCAAAAGTTTGAGAATTTCAAGATGATGATCGAGAGTCACCGGACCAATGGATGCAAGGTCCACAAAATCACCAATGGATTATCCAAGCCTTAGGCAAGAAATCAACACATAAGGAAATATGTATGAAGATTAAGAGAGCACTCTCACTAAGTGGGAAATGAAAGTGAAGGCTCTAAGACATTCAATAGACTTGACCAAGATATCAACCATGAGCCATTCTCGACTTAAAAGCATATGAATTTGAGCTCAAGAGGAAAGAGCAAGATGAGATAGTTGTACCAAACACAACTTAGTTGTTGGCTGGAGAATCCAAGTCAATTGACTCTAAGGATATCATTGACAACGAAGAGATTGCCTTGATGTTCAAGAGGTTCAACAATATTTCAACAAAAATTACAAGAGGAACGAAGGAGAATCCTCTAGAAGGCACTCAACTCCTCTAAAGGAAAAAAGAGAGAACCCCCAAAAGAGCTGAGAAGAAAGCTGAAGATATGTGCTGGAATTGCAGACAACTAGGTCAGTTTGCTGTTGACTGTTTCTTTCCACCAGTCAATAAGTATAGAAATGATGAGGAAAAGAGAGTCTTTAGGGAAAGAAGATAGGAAAGAAAGAAAGCAATGATGGTCACAAAACTAAGACAACCAAGTGGAAATAGATAGGAGTCGAGATACGGTGAAGTGACTACTCATCCGATCTGAGAAGAGGAGGCTTTGATATGTCTCATGGCCAAAGAACAAGAAGATGAGGTAAACTCTAACTTATCTGATTCAAATTCTGATGACAGTGATCATGATACACACAATTCATCTCTATTTGATCTTTATGATTCATTAGGCAAAAGGATGAAAGATTTTGAGTACATTAAATCCTCACACACACGCATAAATGAGGAAAACAACCAACTCAAAAGCCAAAACTCACAATGATGGAAGAGTTGAGTACTCGATTCACATACCGATGAGAACAAAGAGTTGAAAGCTGAGATAGCAAAGTTTAAACCAAACCTGGCGAGAAAGAAAAGAGGAAACAAGAATTCAAAAATGTGATTGCATCACTCAACAAATCATTTAAAACATTGGAAGAATTGATAATAATACAAAGAAGATTAGAGACAAAGAAGGCTTAGGATTCATTCCTTTGTTAATGCTCAACTCCAAAGTGGTTTTTAAAAAGGATCCTCAAGCAATGGGATAATTAAAAATCTAAAGCACCGTATGTTGCAACCACACACAATCACAATCACTCACATGCTGGCCTTAGTTATAAGGGCAAAGGAAAGCTTGACTAAAACAAAATTGAAAAGTTCAACAACAGACTCCTAACAGAAGATATTCTATGAAGTCCAAACAGAACTACCAAAAACCCCTGATGTTTCAACATAAAAGATCATATGAAGGGAATGGTTGAAATTATCAAACTCAAGATGATTGGAATCCATGAATGAAATATAAGCGGAGACTCTTATAGGAAACAAGGCCAAGTGGCAAAGACCTCAAACTCATTATAGGTCATTCCATGGCAGAAGAAAAATTAGCACGCATATGCACCCAAACAAAATGCATATCATGCACAACAGTTTCCATACTTTCCCATAAAAGCAAACACACAAACACATACACAAACATACAGATAAAAGAGACAACTGTATGTTCCAAAATCACCAAATAATTTGCTACAATTCACTATGATTATGGAATTGATAGGTGGCAACCCCTCAGAGTCAGATCATTTGGCTATAGACTGGTTGGAACACCTTATATGCCAAACCCTCAGGACCCAAACAGATATGGGTACCTAAAGTTTGATTTCCTCGATTACAGGTTCAAGGAACAACAAAGTGCCAAGAAACTTGGTATATGGATAGTGGTTGTTTCAGACTCATGACAGAAAATATAAAGAATCTTTCAAACTTCAAGGAATCAAGAGGAGCCAAAGTTATATTCGGAGGATATGAAGCTCGAGGGGATATTAAGGGCATTGGATCCATAAAGAAAAATGTAGTAGAAATCACAAATGTTGCTTATGTTGAAGGAATTTCAACTTGTTGATGTCGATCGCCAACTCGTGATAAATGATACAATGTTGGATTCAATATGGGTGTTTGCCAAATCAAGGATCTTTTGAAACAAATGAATTATCTTTATCGGGGATGATAAAAGGAATATGTATGTAGTGGATTGGTCACTTCTACACCATGCACATGTTTATTGGCAAAGAGCACAAATGAATCAAGTTGGTTGTGGCATAAGAAAGCTGATTAAATGCAATTTAAAGACTATCAATAAGCTTGCAAGGAGCCATTTTGTTGAAGGCTTGCGGACTGTACAATATAAGGAAAATATATGTGATGCATGTCAAAAAGAAAGCAAATCAAATCATCCTTCAAGGATAAGCCAAGTTCTTCTTCAATAAGAATTTTGCATTCGTTGCATATGGATCTTTCTGGACCAGATAGAACCAACCAACATAAGTGGAAACAAATACACCCTGTGGTGGTTGATGAATTTTAAGATACATGGACCATTTTATGTGTAAAAACAAGGAAGTTTTGTAAAAGCTTCCTAAGGCGATGAAGCGAGTTCAAAATGAGAAGAGTCAATCCATTATCAAGATAAGATCGATCAGAGGAACTTAATTTGTCAATGGGATTATAAGTCGATTTTACATGAAAAATAGTATTTTCATGAGTTAACGACCGCAAGAACTCGAGCAAAATGGAATGGTGAAAGGAGAATATAACCCTCATGGAAGAGCTGCAAGGACCATGTTAGTGAAAAGTTTGCATTGCTAAAGAGATTTTTGTGCGGAAAGCAATCTACACAACTGCTACACTCGGAATATATGTGCATGATTAATAGGCAATTGTCCAAAACCCATTATGAGTTACGGACTAGAAGAATTCCCTTTTTGAAAGCAAATGTTTTATTCATAATAATGACAAAACAGGTCTGAAAGCATTTGATGCTAAGGGCGATGAATGTAACTTTCTTGGATATTCAGTGAGCAAAGCATTTAGAGTGCTAAATAAAGGACAATGATTCTGAGAAGAGTCTATCCATGTGGTTTTGATAAACCAAATGTCAATGGAAAAGACATTGATGAGTTAGATGAGAAGTTGAATCAACCGACTATTCGGAAGAATCCTTATCTTGAGACAACTCCCAAGACTTGACCCTGATGAGGATGAGTTATTTGAATCTCAAAGAAAGGCTGAAAGATTGTAGTTGAATGAAGATAATCAACAAGAAGTTGATTAAGACAACTTTATTTGCAAGAACAACCAACCCATATGACTTCTCCAACCAGATGTGAGATGGCTGAGAGACCATCCATCTGAGTTAGTGATTGGAAATGTCAAAGAAGGAGTAAGAACAAGATCCAGAACCCCACATGAAGAAATGTTCACTTGTTTTATATCTCAGATTGAATCAAAGGATGTGTCAAAAGCTTTGGATGACACACAGTGGATCCTAGCTATGCAAGAAGAGCTTAATCAGTTTGAAAGGAACAAAGTTTGGGAATTGGTTCAAATGCCTACCCACCAAAATGTTATTGGTACAAAGTGGGTATTCAGAAATAAGATCAATGAGGAAGGATCTGTGGTAAGAAACAAGGCAAGATTGGTAGCCAAAAGGTATTCCCAAGAAGAAGGTATATATATATATATATTTTGATGAAACATTTGCACATGTTGCTAGATTGGAAGCACACAGGATGCTTCTTGCCTATGCTGCACATAAGAACTTCAAAGTTTATCAGATGGATGTGAAGAGTGCATTTCAAAATAGACTTTTGGAAGAATAAGTCTATGTGGAACAACCTCTAGGATTTGAGCAGAAGACTATTGGAGACAAATTGTATAAGCTCAATAAAGCACTTTATGGATTGAAATAAACATTAAGAGCATGTCATGATACATTGTCTCAATTCTTGATAGACAATGGATTTTTGCCAAAGGAAAAGTTGATAGAACACTTTTCAGAATTCAGGATGGAGAGAACATCATGCTTTTTCAAATATATATGGATGACACCATTTTCGGATCCACAAACAAAGAGCTTTGTGATAAATTCTCAAAACTAATGCAAGGAAAGTTTGAGATGAGCATGATGGGAGAATTAAATTTCTTCATAGGGCTTCAAGTTAAGGAAATGAAGCAAGGAACCTTCATAAGCCAAACCATGTATACCCATGATTTGATGAAGAAGTTTGACATGAAAGAGAAGTCATATGTGAAGATTCCTTTGAATACTTCAATCAAGATTGATATGGATGTAGAAAATGAAACCAAAAATGGATCACCTGAATATAGAGTACTTATTGAATCATTACTGCCCTTGTGACTAGCATACGACACCACCTTTGTCATTGGTGTATATGCAAGGTTTCAATCGCACCAAAGGAAAGTCATATGTCAACAACAAAGAAAATATTAAGATATTTGAAAGGAAACCAAGAAGTTAGCTTGTGGTATCCCAAGAAGGAGGCTTCCAATTGATTGATACTCAAATTCAGATTATCTTTGGATGTAGGGGATTGACAAGAAGAGTATTTGGTACATTTCAATTGTTTGGAATCGATTGGTTTCTTGGTTGACAAGAAACAAATCACTTCAGCCTACTTCCAACTACCGAAAGCCGGAAAGTACATTCTTGCAGGCAACTGTTGTGCTCAAGTCTTGTGGATGAGACAACATATAAGAGACCTTGATATTGAAGAAAAGAAATTTCAATTATGTGTGTGCTGTGTTATTTCAGCAATACGTAA
>JABTTQ020000626.1:0-117809 GCA_016081115.2 Rehmannia glutinosa | reverse complement strand
CATATTATTCATGTCATTATGTCTTATTGCTTTTATTTAATACTCCTCATTGCATGCGTACTTGCTATATTAGAGGAGGCGAACTCTGGCTAGCTCCTCGCGTTTAAAAAAAATTAATTTCTTGATGCATACACATGTACCATGGAGCTAGTGACTACAAGGTTTGGATATACTATATGGGAATAAGGAAAGGATAATATAGACTCTAGAGGACTTGGAAGAGGACCCATGTGATAGAATACATGATATTCATTCACAATTTATAAGCAATCGAGAATGTTAGGAGTACTGAGTAGATTACTAGCAACATAGATTATGGATAGACTTTAGTGGCTTTCGAGTTGAATATTCATGATTTACGTCATGTTCATTTTTCAAGAGTTAATGATAATACATTGATATAGTTATGGTGTTAGTATATCACTTGGAAAGACCGTGATTCTTGTTCGAGTATCTAAAGTCATGAAACTGAAGGTTAATAGAAATGATTTAGAAGTGGATTTATATGTTATAGGAATGAGAGATTTTGGTGATCTTAAGCATGCACTAACTTCATAAGAGTCAATAAAGTACATAAGAAGATAATGTTTTAATGCATGAGTTTATTATTCTACGGAGCAAAGGCTAGTACAGTACCCTGAGTTATGTCAGGAAAGAAGGAAAAGTTTAAGAAAAGATATTGTCTAAGGTATTCGGATATTGTTGTAAACTACCAATCTTTGATTTGATAATGATCAATGTATTAGTTATTCGAGACTATGTAATATGTTTTATAAACAAAAATATTTGGGATTCCACATGATAGACTAATAGATTTCACCATTGACTTTTTACTTTGGACGACACGATATGAAATTCACCAAATAGAATGGAGACGAAGGAATTATAAGAGTTAAATGTACAATTACAAGAACTATTGGTTAAATGACTTATCGACTTAGAAGTATCGCTATGGGAAGAGCTAGTCATGTTTCAAGAGCAACGATGGGACTATGGGTGTATTGACAACATGGAGGATTTACGTGATTATAAAACAAGTACCCGTTGCTAAGGATAAATAATTCGTTTGATTACTTAAAGGAGTTAGTGTCTTAGCGGGATAGATTTGAGTCTCAATATCACCCCTGAATTTCAATAAGTTTAAGTTGTGGTTGAAGACTGTAATATTTATTGGTCAAGTTAGTACGCATGAGAATATAAATCGACTGGTTAAAGCCGAAGTTGTTAATAATGAGCGTTTATGATTATGACGATGTTTGAGTTTCCTAAGACTATATAGGTATTACATAAGATTTATATAATGTTTTTTTGGATATGAATATACCAATGACCAGTTGACAAGGAAATTTGACAAGTTCGGATGATGGGGAAGTGTGAAGACTATTTTCAAGAACATAAAGGAGAGTTGACCAATAGAACATGAACAATTGATGAAAGAGTTTTCTAAGTTGAGAATCGAGATCTTAACACCGTTTAGTGGATTGAAATCAATTATTGCAACAATGGATGAAGGACTTGTACTTAGAGATAAGATTAATGAGACACCTGTGACTTATTAGTTTTATGCGAGATGAGTAACCATGATCTAATCAAAAACCTCAACATATTTGCTTTAGCTTCTAATGGTGCATTAGGCTACGAAGGAACATTGGTTATACCCAGGAGGAATAACTAAGAATGAGATATTAGAATAAGCACATGGTACATCGTACACCGCACACCCACGATTACGAAGATTTATCAAGATATGTGAAATATATTTTGGTGAAGGGATATGATAGGAAATATTGGAACTTTGTGGATAGATGAATGACACGTCAACAAGTTAAAATCAAGCACTAGCGATTATGCTAGATTTTTGTTAAGACACTGATACCCTCGAATGAAAGTTGAGAGCATATAAATATTGAATTTATTGTAAGTTAGTTGCGATCTACTAGGAAAAATCACGATGTGGGTTATTTTTGACGATTGACCAAATCTACACACTTTCTCGGATGACATATGGTTTAGAGCAATTTGCCCAATTGTACACAAGAGAAATAGTGAGACTATTGAATATAGATACTAGGTTCACCTTAAATATTTGGAGAAGCTCGAAAAATTTCATGGGAATAGAGTTAAGTTTTACTACAACCAGAAATATCCACAAATGGATGGGCACAAAGGAACAATGTAATTCTATAGAACATGTATTTTGGTTTTGAAGGATGATTGAGACACATATTTACCTTTAGTGGAGATGCCCGCTTATAACAACAATTACTAGGACACAATTGAGCGATTACAAAGGCAACTTGAGAATGAGATGATGAGATTGTAGAAGATCTTGGACATTATTGGAGTTTGAATCAAGTTAACTAAATTTCGAGGACGAAATTTTTTAAGAGGAGTTTGTAACACCGGAAAAAAAAAAAATGTGTATTTAATTAGTTATATAGCCCATTAGTGAATTTTTATTATTATTGGATTTATTATCCATTACATGGCCCATGAAGAATCTAAGATGCTTGGGAAACTAGCTAGGAAGTAACTATATTAGAACTCTTTCGTTATTAGGGTTTTATTATACCACATTAGAGAGGAGAAAAACAAAATGCTCGAGCTTTTTTCTCTCTGCGCCATTCGCCCCCATCATCTACCACACAACCACAAACGAAGTTTCTCTTCAACGACATGATCCTCAATTGTCTTCCCTATTTCATTCTCAACTCCTAAGGTAATTTACTTCTAAATTTCGAAACCTAATCTATGCGTTCATAATATTATGAAATTTTAATATGTTATTCTTCATGATGTTTTTATCGTGATGCATTAAAATTTCATATTAATCCGATGAGTACTTTTGTAGTTATTGAATTTTCAAACTAAATGCCAGAATTTATGTTATTCCCTATTTTCGTTTTACAAAATCCAAAACCCTACTTATACATATCCAAAATCGTGAAATTTTAATATGTTATGTTATCATATGTTTATAATATTCAAATTAAATTTTCATATACGTTTGAGTTGTATGTTATTTTATATGAAATTCACATTCACGCTTTCCAAATCTTGAATATACTCTGTTTCTGAATTACAGATTGAAGAAACCATATATAAAGATCTTAAAAATACTTGAAATTTTGATGTGTTATGTATTATAATGTATACTACCTTGTGATAAAATATAAAATTATTCCAACTTATATTTATTTAAATATTAACTAGTTTCCAAAATATTATAGTTTTAGCTATGACAAAAGGTTCAGTTTATGAAATTCAAACCCTAAAGTTAACGAATTTTAAATATTATGATTTTTGGATATTTTATACTATGGTACATTTATTATACGTAGTTAAATTCTAGATCATATAGTACTATATTTATTTAAAAGATTTTTCTTCCATAGTTGTGCAGGACTTTGTGTTCTGAAATATCGGTTTCACAAATTCAAAACCCATAGCTAAACATATCGAATCTTTGTGAAATTTTTATATGATATCTATTTTTGAATATATTATCTACTGTAAAAATATTGAATAATTCGATAAGCGATTTATGGAAAATATTATTCGATCAAGGCTATAGAGATTTAGTATTGTTCAAACCTACCAAGTTGAACCTAAACCTTAGGAATATCTTTGTGAGCTTCCAAGAATTTTATTTTAGTGCTTCCTATATCGAGATTAATACTTAAGTTTTGACTTCTAGGAACTAAGATGTATATATATCCATGCTACGCGACGAGGATGGCGTGTTACGAAGTTCAATAGGGATATTGCATCAAATCATTCACTATTTTTCAAGCAAAGTTTCAAGGTGGGGATATTCTATTCACTTATTATTTGTCATTTTTAAATACTTCGTATATGTGTATTCATTTACGTGAAATGTGGAATAAAAAAAATCATGTTAGCCGGGGGCCGTAGAAGAAGTCAGGATCAAAAGTATCCTCGGGGTGAACCCGATGTTATAATTAGTGCACGCAGTATGAAGGTCCGGATCAAAAGCATCCTCGGGTGAACTGCGATGCTTAGTCGGGGTTGTAAGAAGGTCCGGGATCAAAAGTATCCTCGGGGAGTGAACCCGCGATGCTATAAAGTAATCGGCCAGTCAAAATAAAAGTTAAAGTACATGTTGAATGTTGATGACTATGCCTATTGTTGTATTAAATTATGACAAATGTGTCCCCATTGAGCGAGTTTAAAGCTCACCCCATATTTATTAACACTTTTCAGGTTGAGGAGTCTGAGCGAGGATTGGAGGCGGTGGATGCAAGTCAATAATTTTATTTATTTTACAACTTTAGGAAAATCTTATTTTATTAATGAATTTAAATTACTGTAAACAGTTAGTATTCTATTTTTGGAGGACCAATATTTTATTTTGAATACTTTGTGTATTTAAACGCAAAATTTTATAATTAGACTATATTTTATGAAATCAGAGTGGCGCAGCGGAAGAGTCATGAATTATTTGGGATTTATTAATAAAATGGTTCCGCTTATTTTTGAGATGTGTCTTATTCATAAGCTTTTGTTGGGAAATTTATTGTTTAGATTTTGATGAATGCCATGTAAAACTTAGAATAGGAAGTTGGCACCCCATTTTTGTTGTAAACTGCATTGTAACAAATAGGGCGGGTCAAGTGAGTTAAGTCGGCTATGCCTAAACATGCAAGAGGACAAGCTGGAGACTAGAAGGAAGACTCATTTTGCAAGACAATTGAGTATGGCAAAGAAAGAAGAGCGGGAACTCGATCGAAGGTGCAAACGAGATGCATCTGAGTAAAGTATCGATCAAGTCAACTCAAGATAGCCAAGTCTCAAGTTGAAGTGACAAAGAGTCATCCATGATTGAAAAGTGACTCTAAGTCACAGGGAAAGCAAGGAAATGCGATCAAGTCGAGATAATGAAAGAGATCCGTTGCCGCGAATCAAGAGAATTACTTAAACAAGTAATACCTCCATGCTACCTTTCTCGAAGTGCTCGAGTCGAGAAGCGTGCAAGGGGAATGAACCAATGGGAAGCACTACACCGTGTCGAACTTTGAAAAGTGAAGAACTATTCATACGAGGAAGTGGCAACTCAAGGACTGCAACAAGACAAACCAACGACCACAAGTGACTTTCAAAAATAAGCCTATCTCTTCAACGGGCAGATTTTTGAAGATCACTATAAAAAAGTGAGGAATGACTGCGAGAGAAGGTTACCTTGACTACCCGAACCACGAACATTTCAAGAAAACATTTGAACCTGTAACATAAAATATCCTCAAATCATTCAAGATTAATCCTCAAGCCTACACTACGAAGAAAATCAATCCATCACTCACCTGTGAAGGAAAGATAGCTTCAATCGATTGAAGAGAAACCTTTGAAGAAAAGGGGTCTACATTCCACGGAGGATTGTAGGAAGGTTCAGGTCGAACCCGGTCTCGAGTTTTTTTTGGAGGGCTTCGTGATCAAATCCAAAGAGCTTGAGCAAGTGTAGTAAAGCAAAGCGCAACTGCCACGTGAAGAAGGTGAGTCGCATACGAGAAGCACTGCGTGACCAAGTCATCTCGGTGAGTCTAAAGGATCAAGTCATTTGTGTTATCAAGACTTGTATCACGGGTATTACCACTCGTATCTGATCAATACTTAGTGGATTCCTCCAGGGAGTTGGAGAAGAGAGGAGTAGAAGAATTACCCCATCTTGAACCTCTATAAAAACTTATCGTGTCATTTACATTTCAAAGATTTTAATTCTTGCACTTTATACATTTAATTCTGTTTGATAAATTTGCTATCCACTTGATAATCTCTAAGTACTAAAACCAAGGATTAAATCATAACTAAACCAAATTTAAGGGTGTTAAGTCTTCCAATAAAACAAACTACAATTGAGCTAAGTCTTTAGTCTTAGCAATTTGAGTTATTGTTTCAACAACTCGATCGTCTGTTGAGTGACTAACTCTCTTGATTAACTAAATTAGTCATCCACCAAGGACACAACTGTAGTATCAACTACGAACTTTTAAAAGGACTAAATCGAAAAGTTGGTAAGGTTTATTCAACCCCCTTCTAAACCTTACACTCACACCCGCTTAGGACCAACAAGTGGTATCGGGCGGTTGGTTCATTAAGCCTTCCAGACTGGTTACTAAACTAGATCTCCAAAGTTATCTCAAAGTCTCTGTTTTAGTACTTAAGTTTTCAAAACTCCTTTTATCATCAAAAGTTATTATCATGGAAGCAAATTTGACGCATCCCTATGTTCACAATTGAAGAATTTGATGATTGGAAAATTCGTATGCGCCCGAGCTCATCTATCGGCATTACATGATGAGATGTGGATAGTGATAGAGGATGGGCCACTACAAATTTTAAAAGTGAACACAAGCTAAGGAGAGAGCGGTGAGGCGAAGAGGATGTTGCTCCTACACCACTATGGTTGAAAAACCAAGAACTGAATGGACAAATGATGACAAAAAAGATATAATGACGGACAATGTGGCCAAGGACATCCTTTACAAAACCTTGGACAAAGCCATGTTCAATAAAGTCAAATCATGCGAATCGACTAAAGAAATGCAGGACAAGCTAACATTGATTTGTGAAGGCTCGAGCAAATCAAGGAAAATAAATTATCGGTGGCTGTACAAAAATTCGAGAATTTCAAAATGATCGCGAGAGAACCTGGATCAAGCTGGATGCTCGTTCCGAGAAATTACCAACGAGCTATCTACTCTTGGAAAAGAATATACACGAGAAGAAAATGTGTATGAAGATCCTAAAAGTCTCAATTTGAATGGGAAATGAAGGTCATGACACTAAGACATTCCATGGACCTATCAAAGACATCCAACCATGAGCTATTCTCGGATCTCAAAGCATACGAATTTGGTGAGAAGAAAAAGACCAGGAAGAGACAAGCTGTACCCAAAACAAATTTGCTCTTGTTAAGGATGGTAAGAGAGTGAGGTCAAAGAAGTCATTGACCCGGAGAAATAACCCTGATGGTTAAAAGGTTCAACAAGTTCTTCAATAAGAACTACAAGAGAGGCAAGGGTGAATCCTCGAGAAGACACTCGGCTCCTCCAAGTCAAGGGAAGATAGGCCAACCAAGAGAATAGATCATCAAAAAGTCAATATCAAAGGGTGACAATCCAAGAATGGAAAGAGGCTGATCAAAAGGTTGAATATCTATCTTTGGAACCCGTAGGCAACCGGTCACTATGCCATTGATTGCCCATATCCTGTAGTCAACAAATACATGAATGAAGAAGAAAAGAAAAGTCTTGAGAGAAAGAAGACAAGAAAAAGAAAAAGGCAATGTTGGTCTGCGAGACTTGAGAGACCAAGTCAAGAGACATAGCTGATTCGAGAGAGTAGTGAAGTGACTACTCAAGTGACTCGAAGAAGAAGCCTCGATCTGTCGATGGCCAAGGAACAAGACCAACCCGACCAAGAAGATGAGGTACACTCGACTCATCACACTCAGTTCTAGTGATAGTGATTGTGACACACACACTTCATCACCTCTTGATCTTTATGATTCATTAGGCAAAATGATGAAAGATTTTGAACACATTAAATCCTCACACACACTACTAAATGAGGAAAACAGCCTACTCAAGAGCGAAAATCACAAATTTGAGTACTCTAAGTCAAATAGGCTGATGAGAATAAAAGTTTAAAGATGAAAATGCCAAGCTAATAGCAAAAATAGCAGCCATAGAAAAGAGGAGAATGACCTCAAAATGTGATTGCCTCATTCACTAAGGCATCTAAGTCATTGGATGATCTTATCATGAGCCAAAGAGAATGTGGAGACAAGAGCAGGACTTAGGATTTAATTCCTGCACTATGTCAAGCTCAAAAGTGATTTTGGAAAAAGGATCTTCAAGCAATGAAGTATCTCAAAATCCAAAACTCAAATGGTGCACACATTTATTCCAAAGCACAATTACAAGCAAAGCTGGCATTGGTTATAAAGGAAAAGGAAAAACAACCCGATTGAGTGTCTTTGAGAGGGCTAGAAGAAATTGGCCGAGTTCCTCGGCAAACTCCAAGCAGGAAATACTACGTAAAGAAGAAAAAGAGCTACCAAAAATCCCGAAGATCTATAAAAGAAACACATATGATGGGAATGGTAGAAAATACCCAAGCCAAGGCGATTGGAATGATGTGAACTATCGGCCAAAGACACCAATATAAGCCCAAATGGCAAAGGCCTAGAACTCGGCAAGACCATTCCAAAGGTATAAGAGCTTTCATCGGCACACATATGCACCTAGGCACTACACTCAGAGATATCACAACTACCCAAAGAAGGCAATTGCTAAAACACAAACACGGGCATACGACAAAAGAGGCAATTTTGTATGAACCTAGAATCCCAAGCAATTTGCCAAAATTAATTATGATTATGGCAGCGATAGATGGCAACCCCTTAGAGCTAAATCATTTGGCTATAGGTTGGTTGGATCATCTTACCATACTAACCCCTCGGGACCCGGACAAGTATGGGTACCTAAAACTTAATTTCCTTGTTTGCGAGTTCAAAGGCAGTGAGTGCCAAGGAACCTGGTACATGGATAGTGGTGCCCGGACATATGACAGAAACAAGAAAAATCTGTCAAAATTCAAAGAAGTCAAAGGCGCAAAAGTTATATTTGGAGGAAATGAAGCTCCGGGGAGAAATAAGAGGCATTGGATCCATCAAGAAAAATGGATTAGAAATCACGATGTTGCATATGTTGAAGGACTCAACTTCAACTTGCTAAGCATCGACCAACTGTGACAAGGATATAATGTTGGATTTAACATGGTATATGCCAAATCAAGGATCTTGAATCAAATGAAGTTGTGTTGCAAGGATGCGGACAAAAGAACATGTATATCGTGGATTGGTAAGCAATGAAACACCCAACACACATGCATAGCAAAAAACCTGTGAATCAAGTTGGCCGTTGTGGCACAAGAAGGTAATCACCCAATTTCAAAACAATTAACAAGCTTGCGAAAGCAATCTTGTGGAAGGACTTCAGGACTCGATATACAAAAAGGAGAGTATATGTGACGCATGTCGAAGGGAAAACAAATCAAATCATCATTCAAAGAAAAGGCATGTCCATATTCAACAAGAATATTGCATCACTCAAGCTATATGGATCTATTTGGTCGATTGAACCCGGCTAGCATAAGTGGGAAGAAATACACCTTGGTGGTAGTAGATGACTACTCAAGATATACATGGACAATATTCATGTGTAAGAAGAAAGAAATTCTCACGAAACTACCACAAATTGATGAAGAGGATTGAAATGAGAAGAGTCAAACCATCATCAAAATAAGATCGTGAGAATCGAGTTTGTAAATGGTATAATAATTGATATTGTATTGAAAATGGCATTGGTCATGAATTATCTCAGAAGGACTCCACAATGAGAATGGAGTTGCGAGAAAGAAGGAATAGAACTCTCAAAGAAGTAGCAAGGACCATGTTAAGCGAGGCAGGGGCTACCTAAAAGATTTTGGGTGAAGATAAACACAACATGCTACACTCAAAATAGATGCATGATAACAGACAAACACAAAGACTCCCCATGAGATTTGGACAGGGGAGAAAACCAAATGTTGCATATTTCAAAATATTTGGATGTAAATGCTTCATCCATAACAATGGCAAAGATAATGTAAAGGCTTTTGATGCTAAAGGCGATGAAGGTATCTTCTTGGGATACTCGGTGAAAGCAAAGCCTGAGTACTCAACAAGAGGACTATGGTTACAGAGGAATCCATTCACGTGGTGTTTGATGAGCCAAATGTAAATGGAGAAGACATTGAAGAATCGGTGATAAGTTGAATCAACCAACCATGCGAAAGAGTCCCTATCTTGGTCAAGGTCGGAATTATAAACTCGGATGAAGATGAGATAGATGAGTCTCAAAAGCAACAATTGGAAAATCTGCGGTAAGTGATGACGCGAGAGAGCTGATCAAAGCAACACGGTACAGCAAGACGACCGAATCCAGCTAACTTACTCCAACCTGATGTAAGATGGCTGAGGACCATCCACGAGAACTTGTCATTGGAGATATAAGAGAAAGTGTCAAAACAAGATCGAGAACTCAACAAGCTATGTTCACATGCTTTATCTCACAAATAGAGCCCAAGATGTGTCACAAGCATTGGATGACACACATTGGATTCAAGCTATGCAAGAAGAGTGAATCGATTTGAAAGAAACAAAGTATGGGAGTTAGTTCAAAGACCCACCCATCAAAATGTTATTGGCACTAAATGGGTGTTCGAAACAAGATGAACGAGGAAGGTTCGGTGGTAAGAAACAAAGCAAGATTAGTAGCCAAAGGATATTGCCAAGAAGAAGGGATAGATTTTGATGAAACATTTGCCCCTGTAGCAAGATTGGAAGCTATTAGGATGTTTCTTGCCTATGCAACTCACAAGAATTTTATTGTATATCAAATGGATGTAAAGAGTGCATTCCTAAATGGTTTATTGGAAGAAGAAGTGTATGTTGAACAACCTCCGGGATTTGAGCGAGAAGACAATTGGAGATAAGGTATACAAACTCAAGAAAGCTCTATATGGATTGAAACAGGCACCCGGAGCATGATGCGATACACTGCTTGTCCCAATTCTTGACGGCGAGAATGAATTCACAAAAGGAAAAGTGGATAGAACACTCTTGAGAATTCAAGACGGGGAAGAGCATCTTGCTTGTTCAAATATATGTGGATGACATCATTTTTGGATCCACAAACAAAGAACTGTGTGATAAATTTTCAAACCTCATGCAAAGCAAATTCAAAATGAGCATGATGGGAGAGTTGACATTCTTCCTTGGACTCCAAGTGAAACAGCTGAAGGATGACACCTTCATAAGTCAAACAAAATACACCAGAGATTTAATGAAAAAATTTGGTATGGAATAGAAGTCTTCTCGTGAAAATACCAATGAATACATCGATCAAAATGGACATGGATGCGGATGGCAAGCTCAGTAGATCAAACAAGATACAAAGCACTTATTGGATCATTGCTTTATCTCACAAAGCAAAAGCGGGCGGACATCACCTTTCTTTGTAGGTGTATGTGCAAGATTTCAATCTGCTCCAAAAGAAAGCCATATGAGCAACCAAGAGGATCTTGAGATATTTGAAAGGAAGCCAAGAAGTTGGCTTATGGTATCGAAGGAAGGTGGATTCAAGCTAATTGGCTATTCGGACTCACGACTATCTTTGGATGTAGAGTTGACGGGAAGAGCACCTCGGTACATGTCAAATGCTTGAAACAAAGCACTAATTTCCTGGTTTAGCAAAAGCAAAATTCAATAGCCACCTCTACAAATGAGGTAAAATACATAACTGCGGGCAAGATTTATTGCCCAAATCCTATGGATGAGACAAAGAAATGAGAGACTATGAAATTGAAGAAAAGGAAATTCAGTCATGTGTGATAACACAAGTGCAATTGCAATCACTCAAAATCCTGTGTTGCACTCAAGAACAAAGCATATCGATGTCGAGATATCACTTCATAAGAGATCATGTTGAAAAGAAAGACATCACCTTGAATATATTTCAATCGATAAAACGCATTAGGTGACATATTCACAAAACCATTATGTGAGTCAAGATTTGAGGAACTCAAGCATGAGTTAGGGTTAATTGAGTGAGCGACACTCGGAAGACTCAAAGAAAGGAAATGAAACACAAAAAGGGAAAAAGAGTCAATTCTCAAAATCGGCTAAATGAATCGATCGTATCGGAAAAGACAAATTATACCGAATTAGTCGACAATGAGTCACTATGAGAAGCTGTGAGAAGAAGAGTTAAATCGGCTAAGGGATAAGCCGAGTCATTTATGAGCAAAGTGACAAAACGCATCGTTTTTACTAAGCGGGGAATGTTTTTAAGAATGACGTCGAGATAATGATGATGTGTACAGAGCAAAAGCCGCACACCAAGCTTATGATTGGATATAAATCTTTGCCGCATTAAATTCGAGACATTAAATGCTAATCGGGCGTGCAAAATCTAAGTCTGTTGATTTCGATCACATTTCAAAACCACCCGCACGTCCTTTCGAAACCATTCTTGTTAGGAATTTTATTGTTTAGATTTTGATGAATGCCATGTAAAACTTAGAATAGAAAGTTGGCACCCCAATTCTTGTTATAAAATGTATGGTAATAAATAGAAATGCTGTTTGAGTTAAATCGCCTACGCCCTAACATGCAAGAAGACAATCAAGACTTGAAGGACGACTCTCTGAGAGACAACAGTATGGCAAAGAAAGCAGACAGAACTTCGACTAAAAGCGGTGAGATTCAAACAGTGGAGATCGATCAAGTCAACTCAAGAAAAGCCAAGTCTCAAGTTGAAGTGACGGAAGAGTCATCAAATGATTGGAAGGCGACTCTAAGTCACCTGGGAAAGCAAGGAAAGGCGAATCAGTCGAGATAATCAGAAAAGAACCGTTGCACAAAAATCAAGAGATTTACTTAAACAAGTAATATCTTCATACCACCTTTCTCGGAGTGCTCGATCCCCAGAAGCGTGCAAAAGGAATGAACCAATGGGAAGCACCACACCGTGTCGAACTCGAAAAGGTGAAAAAACAATTCATACGAGGAAATGGCAATTCCAAGAATCGCAAGCCAACGATAAAGTGACTTTCAAAAATAAGCCTATCTCTTCAACGGGCAAATTTTTGAAAGTTCACTATAAAAGGCTGAGGAGTTTGTTTGAGAAGAAGGATGACACACATGTGAGATAAACAAGCATATTAGAAAAACTGAAGCATTCTCAATCCTCAAGCCTACATTACGAAGTACATCAATCCAACACTCACCTGTGAAGGAAAGAGAACTTCAATTAGTTGAAGAGGAAACTTTTGAAGAAAAGGGGTCTACATTCCAGGAAGGATTGTAGTAAGGTTCAAGGTTGAACCAAGTCTCAAGCTTTTGGAGGGCTTCGTGATCAAATCCAAAGAGCTTGAGCAAGTGAGTCAGTAGTAGCAAGCGGCTGCCCTGTGAAGAAAGGCCGAGTCGTACGAGAAGCCAATGAGTGATCAAGGCGTCTCAGGGCCGAGTCCCAAAGGATCAAGTCATTTTGTTGTGATCAAGACTTGTATCTACAGACTGTTACCACTTTGTAAACTCGGTCATTACATAGTGGATTCCTCCGGGAGTTGGAGAAGAGAGGAGTAGAAGAATTACCCCATCTTGAACCTCTATAAAAACTTAACTGTGTCATTTACATTTCGGCATTTAAATTCCCCGCACTTTTAATCGCTTATATCTGATAAATTTGCTATCCATTTGATAATTTATAAGTACTAAATCAAGCTCTAAAATCTTGCTTAATCAAACTTAAGGGTGTTAAGTCTTCCGCTGAAAATAAAACCACAAATGAGTCAAATTATAGCCAACAAGTGAGTTACTCCATCAACAGCTCTGGTTTGAGTGCGTTAAGAGATTAACTCTCTTGAGTGACTAATTCGATCGTCCATCAAGGACACAAACGTAGAACTCAGATTTAAAAGACTAAATCGAAAATTTGGTAAGGTTTATTCAACCCCCCTTCTAAACCTTACACTTACACCCCCTTTAGGACCTACAAGTGGTATCGAGCGGTTGGTTCATTGAACCCTCCGCATGGCGGTTCTTCAACTAGATCTCCAAATTTTTCAAAGTCCGCTTAGTACTTAAACTTTCAAAACTCTTTTCTATCATTAAAAGTTATTATCATGGAAGCAAATCTAACACGGATTCCTATGTTCACTATTGAAGAATTTGATGATTGGAAAATTCGTATATAAGCTCATCTATCGGCATTACATGATGAGATGTGGATAGTGATAGAAGATGGGCCTCTCGCAAATATTAAAGGTGAACACAACCTGCGAAGAGTTACTGGTGAAGGAAAAGAAGATCTTGCTCCCTGGACCAGTCATGGTTGAAAAACCAAGAACGAGTGGACAAATGATGACAAAAGATACAACCTGACAATGTAGCCAAGGACATTCTTTACAAAACCTTAGACAAAGCCATGTTCAATAAAGTCAAATCATGCAAAACGGCTAAGAAATGGGACAAGTGACATTGATTTGTGAAGGCTCGCAGCAAATCAAAGAAAACAAACTATCGTCCGGCCGTCTAAATTTGAGAACTTCAAAATGATCTCGGGAAAACCTGGATCAACTAGATGCTCGGTTTCGAGATATCACAAATGAGTCTCTACACTTGGAAAGGAATATACACGAAGAAATGTGTATGAAGATCCTAAAAAGTCTTCCAAATGAATGGGAAATGAAGGTCATGGCACTGAGACATTCCATGGACCTATCAAAGACATCCAACCATGAACTATTCTCGGACCTCAAAGCCTATGAGTTTGAAATGAGAAGAAAAGACCAGGAAGAGACAACTGTACCCAAAACAAATGCTCTAATTGTTAAAGATGGGAAGAGAGCCGAGGTCAAAGAAGTCATTGACCCGGAAAAAAAATACGATGGTTAAAAGATTCAACAAGTTCTTCAATAAGAACTACAAGAGAGGAAAGGAGAATCTTCCGTAGAAGACAATTTAGCTCCTCCAAATCAAGGAAGACAGCCAACCAAGAGAACAAATCATCAAAAAGTTGAGTATCAAAGGGTGACAACTCAAGAATGGAAAGAGCTGATCAAAAAGTCAATATCTATGTTGGAACTGTAGACAACCAGGTCACTATGCCATTGATTGCTCATATCCTGTAGTCAACAAGTACAGGGATGAAGAAGAAAGGAAGGTCTTGAGAGAAAGAAGACAAGAAAAGAAAAAGGCAATGATGGCTGCAGAGATCGACTTGAGAGGCAATGAAAGTCAAGAGAGACAACTCGAGTCGAGAGAGCGATGAAGATGACTACTCAAGTGACTCGAAGAAGAAGCCCGATCCGCTTGATGGCCAAAGAACAAGATCAAGAAGATGAGGTACAATCTAACTCAACAAACTCGGACACTGATAGTGATAGTGACACACACACTTCATCACCCACTCGATCTTTATGTTTCATTAGGCAAAATGATGAAAGATTTCGAACACATTAAATCCTCACACACACTATTGAATGAGGAAAACAACCTACTCAAAAGTCAAAACTCAAAGTCGACTAAGGAGCCGAGTACTCTAAGTCAAATAGGTGATGAGAATAAAAGTTTAAAAAAGTGAAAATGCTAAATTAATAGCGAAATTGCTTTGCTATAGAAAAGAGGAGAATGACATCAAGAATGTTATTGCCTCATTCACCAAGGCATCTAAATCATTGGATGATCTTATTATGAGTCAAAAAGAATGTGGAGACAAGACAGCTTAGGATTTAATTCCTCTATGCTATGTCAAACCTCAAGAGTAATTTTGGAAAAAGGATCTTCAAGTCATGAAGAATCAAAAAATCCAAAACTCTAAATGTTGCACACACATTCGCTCCAAAGCACAATAATAAGCAAACGGCCTTGGTTATAAAGGAAAAGGAAAACAACCAGTTGAGTGTCTTTGAAAGGACATCCGAGAAGAGATTCACCAGTCCTCAAGAAACTCCAAACAAAAAATACTGCAGAAAGAAGAAGCGAGCTACCAAAACCCCAAAAATCCATAAAAGAAATACAAATGATGGGAATGGTAGAAAATATCCAAGCCAAGCTGATTGGAATAATGTGAACTATCGGCCACGGACTTATGGAATATAAGCCCGATGGCAAAGGCCTAGTACTCAAAGAAAGGCCATTCCAATAGTATGAGCTTTCATCGGCACACATATGCACCTAGGCACTACACTCAAAAACACCACAATTATCCAAGGAAGGCAATTGCTAAAACACATATGCAGGCATACAGACAAAAGAGACAGATGTATGAACCTAGAATCCCCAAGCAATTTGCCAGGATTAATTATGATTATGGCACTGATAGATGGCAACCTCTTAGAGTCAAATCCTTTGGCTATAGGTTGGTTGGATCATCTTATAATTCTAACCCCTCAGGACCCAGACAAACATGGGTACCTAAAACTTAATTTCCTTGATTGCAGGTTAAAAGGAACAGTGAGTGCCAAGAACCTGGTACATGGATAGTGGTCATTCCGGACATATGACAGAAATAAGAGAAATCAAAAATTCAAGGAAGTTAAAAGAGCAAAAGTCATATTTGGAGGAAATGAAGCTCCTGGCGAAATAAGAGGCATTGGATCCATCAAGAGGAATGGATTATAAATCACAGATGTTGCATATGTTGAAGGACTAAACTTCAATTTACTAAGCATCAGTCAAATTTGTGACAAGGGCTACAATGTTGGATTCAACATGGGCATATGCCAAATCAAAGATATTGAATCAAGTGAAGTTGTCTTTGCAAGGATGTAGACAGAAGAATATGTATGTCGTGGATTGGTCAACCGCAACACCCAAAGACTGTCTCTTGTAAAAAGACAATTGAATCAAGTTGGTATTTGGCACAAAAAAGCCGAGTCATCCCCAATTTCAAAACGATCAACAAACTTGCAAGAAGTCATCTTGTGGAAGGACTTCCAGGACTCGATATACAAGAAGGAGAGTATATGTGACGCATGTCGAAGGGAAAACAAATCAAGTCGTCATTCAAAGAAAAGACATGCCCATCCTCAACAAGAATATTGCATCTACTTCATATGGATCTATTTGGCCCATGGAACCCGCCAAAGATAAGTGGAAAGAAATACACCTTGGTGGTAGTAGATGACTACTCAAGATATACATGGACAATTTTCATGTGTAAGAAGAAAGAAACTCTACAAAAACTACCCAAATTGATGAAGAGGATTCAAAACGAGAAGAGTCAAACCATTATCAAAATAAGATCGAGGAGGAACCGAGTTTGTCAATGGAATAATAACTTCGATATTGTATTGAGAATGGTATTGGTCATGAACTATCGCCAGCAAGGACCCCACAATGAGAATGGAGTTGCGAGAAAGAAGAAATAGAACCCTCAAAGAAGCGGCAGAGGACCATGTTAGTCAAGACGAGTTACCAAAAAGATTTTGGGGTCAAGCAATCAACACGACTTGCTACACTCAAAACAGGATGTATGATAAATAGACAAAATGACAAAGACTCCCTATGAGATCCGGACTGGAAGAAAACCAAGTGTTGCATATTTGAGAATATTTGGATGTAAATGCTTCATCCACAACAATGGCAAAGACAATCTAAAGGCTTTTGATGCTAAAGTGATGAAGGTATCTTCTTAGGATACTTAGTGAAAGCAAAGCCTACAGAATACTCAACAAAAGGACTATGGTTGCGAAAGAATCCATTCATGTGGTATTTGATGAGCCAAATATAAATGGAGAAGACATTGAAGAAGTCACCGATAAGTTTGAATTATCCAACCGCATGAAGAGTCCCTATCTTTGAAGTGAAAAATTTGGAATTATCAATTGAGAAGAAGATGAGATAGCTGAATCTCAAAAACAATGGAAAATTTGCAGCTAAGTGACTACGAGAGAGTGACCACGGCAACACACCGCAAGTCGATCAATCCAGCTAACTTACTCCAACTCGATGTAAGATGGCCGAGAGACCATCCACGAAACTTGTCATTGGAGATATAAGAGAAGGTGTCAAGACAAGATCCAGAACTCAACAAGAAGCAATGTTCACATGCTTCATCTCACAAATTGAGCCCAAAGATGTGTCACAAGCATTGGACGACACACATTGGATTCAAGCCATGCAAGAAGAGCTGAATCAGTTTGAGAGAAATAAAGTACGGGAATTAGTGCAAAGACCCATACATCAAAATGTTATTGGAACCAAATGGGTGTTCAGAAATAAGATGAACGAGGAAGGTTCTGTGGTAAGAAACAAAGCAAGACTAGTGGCCAAAGGATATTGCCAAGAAGAAGGGATAGATTTTGATGAAACATTTGCCCCTGTAGCAAGATTGGAAGCTATAAGGATGTTTCTTGCCTATGCAACTCACAAGAATTTCATTGTATATCAGATGGATGTAAAGAGTGCATTTCTAAATGGCTTATTGGAAGAAGAAGTGTATGTTGAACAACCTCCGTGGATTTGAGCGAAGACTCTTGGAGACAAGGTATACAAACTCAAGAAAGCCCTGTATGGATTGAAACAGGCACCCGAGCATGGTATGATACCTGTCACAATTCCTAACTAAAAATGGATTCACAAAAGGAAAAGTAGATAGAACACTTTTCGAAATTCAAGACAAGAAGAGTATCTTTGCTTGTTCAAATATATGTTGATGACATCATCTTTGGATCCACTAACAAAGAGCTGTGTGAAAAATTTTCAAACCTCATGCAAAGTAAATTTGAAATGAGCATGATGGGAGAGTCGACATTCTTCCTTGGACTCCAAGTGAAACAAATGAAGGATGGAACCTTCATAAGTTAAACAAAATACACCGGAGATTTAATGAAGAAGTTTGGTATGGAGGAGAAGTCTTCTCAAAAATACCAATGAACACATCACCAAAATGGACATGGATGCGGATGGTAAGTCGTAGATCAAACAAGATCTGAGCACTTATTGGATCATTGCTCTATCTCACAAAGAAGCGGGCGGACATCACCTTTCTTTGTAGGTGTATGTGCAAGATTTCAATCTGCTCCAAAAGAGAGCCATATGACAAATGCTAAGAGAATATTGAGATACTTAAAAGGAAGCCAAGAAGTAGGCCTATGGTATCCAAAGGAAGGTGGATTCAAACTAATTGGTTATTGATTCTCGACTATCTTTGGATGCGAGTGGGCGGAAGAGCACTTCAGGCACATGTCAAATGCTAGGAAGCAGTGATTTCTGGTTCAAGAAGAAGCAAAACTCAATAGCCACCTCTCTACAAATGGGGACATACATAGGGCAAACGCTATGCCCAAGTCCTATGGATGAGACAAAGAAATGAGAGACTATGAAGTTGAAGAAAAAGAAATTCCAATCATGTGTGATAACACAAGTGCAATTGCAATCACTCAAAATCCGTGTTGCACTCAAGAACAAAACATATTGATGTCGAGATATCACTTCATAAGAGATCATGTTGAAAAGAAGGACATCATCCTGAATATATCTCAACCGATAAACAACTAGCTGACATCTTCACAAAACCACTATGTGAGTCAAGATTTGAAGAACTCAAGCATGAGTTGGGGCTAATTGAAATTTGAGCCGAGACACGAAGAATCAAAGAAAAGAAATGGAACAGAAAAGGAGGTGAAAAAGAGTGAAAACAAAAATCGGCCGAGAAATCACCAGTATCGGAAAGTCATACACCAAGTCACCGTGATATTTGAGTCACTAAGAGAATCATGAGAAGTAGAGTTAAATCACTAAGGGATAAGCGAATAACTTATGAGCAAAGTGACAAAAACGCAAATCGTTTGACTAAGCGGGAATGTTTTAAGGAATACGTCGGCATAATGATGATGTGTACGGACATAAAGCCGCACACCAAGCTTATGATTGGATATAAATGTGCCGCATTAAATACGAGACATGAAATGCTCAATAGGCGTCACGAAAATCCAAGCCGTTGATTTCGATCACAATTCAAAACCACCCGCACGCCCTTTCATAAACCATATTTAAACCATTTTCGTCCGTTTCTCTCTCACACTTCTAAAAATTGTTCATCTCTTTCTCTCAAAAGCAAAGGCAAAATACTCTCGAAACCCTATCGATCTTCAAATCATTTTCTCGAGTTTTTTTTTTTTCTTGAAATAATTCTCGAGAAATGGCACCAACTTATGACTTTACCAAGTTAGGAAAGCAAATCCACACCGGTTCGGATTTAAACGACGGAATGGTGAAGCGGGGTCCGACGACACCCTGGTGAAGAAAATCGCCGAGAAGTTGGAAACGCGTCCCGGACTAAAACCGTTTCTAACATTAGAATATCCGATGACCTACGTGGAGGAGGTCGCACAATTCTACGTGAATGCTGAGATTCACGATGAAGGAATCAAGTCATCTGCTCACGGAAGCAAAGTGACTATCTCTGCCAAGGATTTGGTGAACATTGCTCACTACCGGAAGGAGCATCCGAGATTAAAGAAGGCTGATGTAAACTTGGGCGACACATGGAAAGAAATAGCCAAGTCCGACTTTCTTTGATAAAATAATATACACACAAAAACAAGAGAAAGAAGGAGGATTATCACAAGTTTTTGGACATAGTTGCCAAATGTATCGACATCAAATTTGGCGGCTTTGACCAATCAAAAGGCAAAGCTGATTGTAATGCTTGCAATAATCGAAGAAAAGAAGATAAACTGGGTGAGTTTATCTACAAAATGATTCTGCGAACGTGGGGAACAAGTCCTTCAAAGAAGATGGGTCATTTGGAGGATCCCTAGGATATGGCCTAGTGATTGGCCGGCTATTGGAGGTGAAAGGAGTCCCTCTTAGACATGGGAAGGCATTCCACGTTAACAAGAGGATGTTGAGCAAACCTCTCTCGGCGCTCGAAGAGAGCCTACGCCAAGAGAGTGACACCCGATGAAGGGGAATCATGACCACCAAGATACAAAATTTCCTCTCGGCCGAAGAAGAAAGCTGCCCTGCGGTGCTAAGAAAAAGATCACGCCCTGCAAAGAAAGAAAACCAAACATGCTCCTGCCCTGCAGCGAGTCACTGCCCCTGCCCGCAGAGTCACCCGCCCAGCGGCCGTGTCCCTGCCCGGCAAAGATCGGTCGAAGGACTCACAAATACCTTCTCCGATCGTCAAAAGGAGGAGAATCGACAAGCCAAGACGGCCAGCTCCTCGAAACAAACACCAAAGACTGCCCCCGCCGCACAAGACTCGAAGGCCACCATCTCTCGAACTAAATTTCCCTGGTACAAACCAGAGACGAAGAAGAATCATCAAGCGCTCCGAGCCGGAGAAACCAATGAGTCGGCTACTCGGCTAGAGCAGATATCTAGAGACTGCTGGAGAAGTAGAATCTCCGGATGTAATTGATGAAACAGCCAAGTCTGCTTTGAAGCGTCAGCAGAGGCAACTCAAGACACAAACAGTAGCTCACACACAATTGAAGCACAAGAAAGAACCCGCGGGCGGATAGTGATGTGATGATCCTATCCCCACCTTACCCGGACATCCAAAATCGTCTGCGTGAGTGGAGGAAATGGAAGTTGAGTAAGTCAAGGGAAGCAGTTCAACGGCTTTGAGTTCATAGAAGAAGAAGAAATCGCTAAATTTCCTTGGATTAACTCTTTGTGCTCCCGACTGATGAAGACAATCGCACGGACATCCTGCAGATCTACAAGGACAAGGAGAGAGAAAAGCAAGTCAAGAAGCCGAAGCACGAGAGAAGGCAAGCATCTACCCTATCTCCCGCACCACAGAACACACACATCCTCTCCTTGATGTCTTCTCTTTGTGATGACGAGGAACCTGGAGAATGCGATGCCACGGAAAGAGTTGCAAATGCAGCAAGCATTGCACGAATCAAGAATCCTTCACGAGCAAAGACTAATGGAGGGACCAGGAGAGTCCTCGAACACGGTGAAATCGATCCAATGGGAGTGGTTCACAAATAGCCATTTATTCTTTGCTACCACTTCCCACTCACTCGGAAGAAGCAATAAGGGACCTGGCGATGAAACGGGATAATGGGGACCCCGATGAGAGCCAACCCCTATTGAAGGTGTGTTACCACCTTTGCCCAACGGCTGAACATTCAAAAGAAACAAGGGGAGTTTGGAGACGAGTGACCCCATTCCAAGTCACTCACCGGAGCGCCACCGAGGGGAAGCTCCCCCACTGCGGCAAGGTCGGAGGATGCTTTGCAGTGACTCTACAACGAAGCAAGGAGGCGAAGGAGAGAAATTACAAACACAAGGGGAACAACAAGTTGCCATCAACGAAGCTCGGGCATTTGAGACTGTCTCGGTGAGGTGCCAACCGCTTTGAAGGCTAATGACACCGCTGCTGATGCGATCGAGGCCGAGGAAGGAGAATGCCGGAGTTAACACTGGGCGATGAAAGTGCAATCCATGGGGTTGAGACTCCAATGGATGCCATCTGTAGAAGACCCTAAGACAAAGTGGTGACACCGTCGAAAAGGGTGGACCAAGCCTCGCGCAGCAGAGAGACTGCCGGAGGTAATGAAGGCCCACGGAGGTTGAGACTTCCCGGGGTAAAGAAAAGCTGAGAGAACATCCCTCCTGCTATCATCGACCCATCCGAGAAGGAGATCGGCGCACTTCACGATTCCCGGGACAACCCGATGTCACTTTTCCGGATCGGAAGGCGAAGAAGAAAGGCGAGTCATCCCCATGACAAATCCAAAAGACTCAATGCGGATGTTCCAAGCACGAGCAAGTCGATCCCAAGACTACTCGTCAAACCTTTAATTTTGATGATGAGCCACCAATGGAAATCTCATCATCGTCCGATGACGCTTCCGATAAGGCCGAGGACCGATCATCGAAATGGAAAAATCACCGAGACCAACGAAGGCTGACATTAAGACAAAGGCTCAATGGCAAGCCGGTCCACTCCACAACAACCCAGTGAACAAGAGACCACTGCACACGAGCTCCTCAAGCTGCAGCGGGATCGATTCCCAAAGAACTTCACGCGCACCGCTCATCATCGAATGCATCCCGGTTGGCGGTGATGAATCTTTTGTAGAATCTTTCCCTTTTTCACCGGAGATACGAGAACTCCATGAAGAGTCGAAAAATGAGCGCGCACGCTATCACGACCAGCTCCGTTTTTCATCGAGCACCATTGTCCCAGGTACCGCCCGACTTTGTATGGCCATATCACCGCAACGGAAAAATCACCAAATTCGAGAAGTGTTCAAGGCAATTTGCTTTGAAGTTGAACGGATGGAGAGGCATCGAACCTCTTTGGACATGCGGCCGGACAACAGAGATGCCAATCTTACGGCCGACTTGAGAGGCATCACGGTCGAGATAAGGGAATGGTGGCAACAAAGAAGAAACAATGCGTGTGGAACAAGTCGATTCTTGAGGACATTGTTCAACAAGTCACTTTGGTATGGAGAGAGCCGAAAATGCTTCTGCAAAAACGCCGAGAGAGAACACATTGAGCATATGCATGAAGCTCACACTTTGCCGAGATCAAGGCTGCTGCGTGAGCAAAATACAAATGATCTACGTTTGGAAGAACACATGACAAGAAAATTCAGCCTTCTCATGGCCGAGATGAAGCCGATTTCAAAAGAGAATCCAACGCTACTCGTCTGAATTCCGTCTTTGCATACAATGCGTGACTTGAAGCGAAACTCAACCATCGAAGACTCGACTTCATGCTTGCGGCATGTTCCACGGGGTTCCTCTATCCTTTGATGATGCCAAAAAGGGGGAAGAGAATACCTTAAAGCGAAAATCTCGGAAGAAAAGAAAGGAGCAAAATTTGAGAAGGGAAAATCACCGAGGAAGTCTTGAAACGAGAAGAAAGGAAAGCTTGTTGAGGGGGAAGGATCAACGGATGTGACATTGATGATTGCACAAACCCCCAACAAGGTCCTCACACAAATGACATTATAAGCGAAGAACTCCCGTGACTCTGCCACTCCACCACTCGATGTATCTATGGCTGAAAAGAGAAAAACAATTGAAGCGGGGATGAAGGAAGTGGAAGGAAGAATGGATGCCAGGGTGATGAACATCTTGAAAGAACATGGAGGCATTCCGGTTGGCAGAGACACTTATGCCATCTCGGATGTCGGGACGAGCCACGATCGGTCGATGAATTTAAAACGCTCGAATCGGGGATACTTTGCAAATATGTCTATGGCTCAAGCTTGGGACTTATCTTTTGGGAAAAGGGTCTCACGTTATGTGAAGAAGGCGACGAGCGGCGGACTGACGATCCACTCGGCTGGCCACTCACCGGAAAGAAGAAGACCCCAAGATGCGATATCGTCCGGTAGAGGAAGAAGCGATAGTGGAGGAAGAAGCTTGGACCTAGGCCTCCGCCCAAGAATATTGAATACGTAGATCCGGGAAAGAAAGGAGGGATCTCTTGGGTGGCTTGACCAAGTGGCAAATTTGAAAGTGGCGAAAACTAACGCCGAGTATGCAAAAAGAATAGAAGAAGAAAACAAGAGACAAACTCAGCTATGGGAGGAGAGACAGGAAAGATTAAGAAGAGATGAAGCTGCCAGGAAGGCATATGAGAAGAAAAAGAAGGCAGCTGACAACGAGAAGAAGAGAAGAAGAGAAGAAGATGCTGATCAAGACGAAAGAAGGAGACATCGAAGAAGATGAAGTGTTGCTGTCCACCCCTTCGTGTATTTTATTATGTAAATATATACAATGTAAGTCTTCTGTAATAAAGCTATAAAATCTTTATTTTCTTGAAGACAATTATGTGCTCTGATACACCTTGTAAACAGTTGTGTTAAGGAACAAGAATGATATGATCAATAAAAGAATTGACTCTACGCATACATTCTATGTCAATACACTATCTGTATGTATCTTAGTTGTTTGTATTTTTTTATAATCTAAGTTTTGGCATCATCAAAAAGGTGGAAATTGTTAGGAATTTTATTGTTTAGATTTTGATGAATGCCATGTAAAACTTAGAATAGAAAGTTGGCACCCCAATTCTTGTTATAAAATGTATGGTAATAAATAGAGCTGGCCAAGGTAGAGTTAAGTCGCCTACGCCCTAACATGCAAGAAGACAATCAAGACTTGAAGGAAGACTCTGAGAGAGAGCGATTGAGTATGGCAAAGAAGAAGCGACGAACTTCGACTAAAGAAGCGGTGAGATTCACCAGTGGAGGATCATCAAGTCAACTCAAGAAAAGCCAAGTCTCAAGTTGAAGTGACAAGAGTCATCAAATGATTGGAAGCGACTCTAAGTCACCTGGGAAAGCAAGGAAAAGCAATCAAGTCGAGATAATCGTAAAAGAACCGTTGCCGTAAATCAAGAGATTTACTTAAACAAGTAATATCTTCATACCACCTTTCTCGGAGTGCTCGATCCCGCGTGCAAAAGGAATGAACCAATGGGAAGCACCACACCGTGTCGAACTCGAAAAGGTGAAAGAACAATTCATACGAGGAAATGGCAATTCCAAGAACTCAAGCCAACGATCGCAAAGTGACTTTAAAAAATAAGCCTATCTCTTCAACGGGCAAATTTTTGAAAGTTCACTATAAAAGGCCGAGGAGTTTGTTTGAGAAGAAGGATGACACACATGTGAGATAAACAAGCATATTAGAAAAAATCAAAGCATTCTCAATCCTCAAGCCTGCATTACGAAGTACATCAATCCAACACTCACTGTGAAGGAAAGAGAACTTCAATTAGTTGAAGAGGAAACTTTTGAAGAAAAGGGGTCTACATTCCGGGAAGGATTGTAGTAAGGTTCAAGGTTGAACCAAGTCTCAAGCTTTTGGAGGGCTTCGTGATCAAATCCAAAGAGCTTGAGCAAGTGAGTCATGTAGTAGCAAAGCGCAAAATGCCTGAAGAAGAAGCCGAGTCGCGAAAGCCACCGAGTGATCAAGCGTCTCCGGATCGAGTCCCAAAGGATCAAGTCGGCCGTTGTGATCAAGACTTGTATCTCTGACTTACCACTTTGTAAATCGGTCATTACATAGTGGATTCCTCCGGAGTTGGAGAAGAGAGGAGTAGAAGAATTACCCCATCTTGAACCTCTATAAAAACTTAACTCGTGTCATTTACATTTCAAATTTAAATTCTCGCACTTTTAATCGCTTATATCTGTGATAAATTTGCTATCCATTTGATAATTTATAAGTACTAAATCAAGCTCTAAAATCTTGCTTAATCAAACTTAAGGGTGTTAAGTCTTCCGCTGAAAACAAAACCATAGTTGAGTCAAATTATAGCCAACAACTGAGTTACTCCATCAATAAATTTCGAGTGCATTAAGAGATTAACTCTACTTGAGTGACTAATTCGATTTGTCCATCAAGGACACAAATTGTGTAGAACTCAGTAGATTTAAAAAGACTAAATCGAAAATTTGGTAAGGTTTATTCAACCCCCTTCTAAACCTTACACTTACACCCCTTGGGACCTACAATTCTTAAACCATTTTCGTCCGTTTCTCTCACATATTACCAAAACTGTTCATTTCCCTCTCAGAAGCAAAGGCAAAACTCTCTCAAAACCCTATCAATCTTCAAATCAACTTCTAAGTTTCTTTCCGTGAAATACTGAAAAATGGCATCGACTTATGATTTCGTCAAGCTAGGGAAGCAAATCCACACTGGGTCTACTGTGGATTTCGAGGGTATGGTCAAACAGGGGTTCGATGACGCCCTCATAAAGACGATTACTGAAAAGCTCGAAAAGTCCGGGCTAAAACCATTTCTCGACGATGGAGCTCCCGATGACCTATGTGGAAGAGGTCGCTCGCCTCGTGAACGCCGAGATTCACGATGAGGGGATCAAATCCTCTATTCACGGGAAGGAGTTCATCATCTTTGCCAAAGATTTGGCGAGCGAGTGCTCATTACCGTGGAAGGAGCACCGAAAATCAATGAAGTGATGTAGACTTGGGCTGCCGCTTGGAAGGAAGTAGCCAAGACCGACTATCTTGATAAGATAGTCTACACACCAACAAGAGGCTCATTGAAGGAGGACTACCACAAATCTGTTGGGCATAGTTGCCAAATGCATAGACATCAAATTTGGCGGCTTTGACCAACTATCAAAGCAAAATTGATCGTCATGGCTGCGATCATTGAAGAAAAGCAAGTAAAATCAAGCTGAGTTTGTCTACAAACACTCTACTAGAATGTAGGGAACAAATCCTTCAAGGAGAATGGAGCATTTGGAGGATCCCCGGGATACGGCTTGGTGATTGGCGGTGATGGAGGTAAAAGGAGTCCCTCTTCGACATGGAAAGGCGTTCCATGTAAACAAGAGGATGTTCGAGATCAAACCTCTCGGCGCACGTAAGAGAGCCTACGCCAAGAGAGTTGACAAGTGAGGGGGAATCGGTGACCACTGAAGATACTGATTGTTTCCTCTCCACACAAAGAAGAAAGCTGCCCTGCACTGCTAAGAGAATCTGCCCCTGCAACAAAGAAAACCAAAATCTGCTCCTGCCCCGCGCAGCTCGAGTCACCCGCCCCGCAGCCGTGTCTCCCGCCCAAAGAAAGAAGAGCGGGCCGAGAAGGAATCTCAAACACCTTCTCTCCTGTCGTCAAAAGAGGAGAACGATAAGCTAAGACGGCTCCTCGAGAAGAAAACAACGGCACGCCCCGCCGCCAAGACTCGAAGAAACTCTCTCAAACCAGAAATCCCTCTGGTACAAACTAAGAGAAGAAGAATCTTCAAGCGTTCCGAACTTGAGAAACCGACTGAGTCAGCCACTAAGCTGAAATAGATACCGGAGACTACTGGAGAAGTAGAGTCTCCAGAAATTATTGATGAAACAGCCCAAGTCTGCCGAAGGCGATCAGCCAGAGGCAAAATCGAAGACCAGCTATAGTTCGAACAGTGAGACACAAGAAGTAGCCGAGAAAGCTAACTCGCCTATTGACAGATCGTATCCCCTCCTGCCGCAACATGGCCCGGACAAAGATGGAGCACCGTGAGCTTGCTACCTTCTATCCCGAGAATGAGGGACGGCAAGAAGAAGTCGATAGAGATGATGATGTGATGATCCTATCCCCACCTTATCCGGACATCCAAAATCGTCTCTGCGAGAGTGGAGGAAGTGGAAGTTGAGTCGATCCAGGAACAGTTCAATGGCCGAGTTTATCGAAGAAGAAGAGGAACGATGAATTTTCTTGGAGTGACCACTTTGTGGTCCAAGCAATCGGATGAAGAAAACGCACGAGATATCTTGCAAATCTTCAAGGACAAGGAAAAGGATAGACAAGCGAGAGGAAGGCGAGGCACGTGAGAAGGCCAAAGATCATCGCCCTATCACCAAGCACCACGAACATACACATCCTCTCCTTGACGTCCTATCTGACAGTGATGAGGATCTGGACCCTGTTGCTGCCACAGAAGAGTTGCAAATGCAGCAAGCAATGCACGAATCTAGAGTCCTTCATGAACAAAGAATGATGGAGGGACCAGGAGAGTCCTCCAAAACACAACTGGAGATAGACCCAATGGGAGTGGTGCAGCATATTGCCACCGTTGTTGCTGCCACCACTTCCCCATCTCACTCGAAAGAAGGAATTAAGGGAAATGGCGATGAAACTAGGTTAGTGGGGACCCCAGTCGAGCCAACCCCTAATGAAGGTGTCTTACCACCTGCCCCAACGGCTGAACACTCAGTAGAAACAGCCGGGAGTTTGGAGACGAGTGACCCCATTCCAAGTCACTCAGCTGGTGCGCCAGCTGAGGGGGAAACTCCCTCCACTGCAGCAAGGTCGGAGGATGCTGCAGATGACTCTACTACGAATCTAGGAGGCGAAGTGGAGAAGGAACAACCACAAAGTACACAACAAGTTGTCATCAACGGCTCGGCAGACGATTGAGACTGTCTCACCGAGGTGCCAACTACTACGAAGGCTAATGACGCTGCTGATGCGATCGAGGCACGAGGAAGGAACAACCTTGGGAGTTAACACTCTGGGCGATGAAAGTGCAATCCATGGGGTTGAGACTCTAATGGATGCCACCGCAGAAGACCCTAAGACAGCTGACACTATCGAAAGGGATGTCCAAGTCCTCGCTGCAGTAAAGACTGCAGGAGGTAATGAAGGCCAACGGGAGGTTGAGACTTCCCAGGTACGGCCGGCCAAGTACGAACATCCCTCCCGCTATCATTGATCCATCCGAAAAGGAGATAAGCGCGCTTCACGATTCCCATGATAATCTTATGTAACCTTTCCGGGATCGGAAGAAGACGATGAAGCCGAGTCATCCCCTATAATCGATCCAAAAGACTCACCGAGGATGTTCCAACCACGAGCAAGTCCGGCCTCAAGACTACTCGTCAAACTTTCAATTTTGATGATGAGCCACCCATGGAAATCTCATCATCGTCCGATGACGCTCGATAGGGCCGAGGACCACCAACTCAATTGGAGAAACCAAATGAGACCGACGAAGCCGTTGAGATACCGAGGCTCAAGCAAAAGTCGGGTCAACTTCACAACAGACCCGGTGAACAGAGTCCATCGCGCAGGCTCCTCAAGCCGCAGCAGTTCGACTCCACAAGGAACTTCACAAGCACCACTCATCATTGAACAAATCCCGATTGCCCGTGATGATTCCTTCGTAGAATCATTTCCCTTTTCTCCGGAGGTACCCGACCTCCCGAAGAGTCGAAAGAGATCTCGAGCGCTTCCCGCACTGATCCTGTCATTCCATCGATACCATCGTTCGGTGACTATGATTTTGACGCTGCTTGGCGATCACCGAACAGAGGGAACAATCAAGTTCGGGAGGTGTTCAAAGCATTATTTGTTTGAAATTGAACGGATGGAGAGGCACCAGGCCTCGATGGACATGAGATCGATAACAGAGATGCCAACTCTTATGCCGACTTGAGAGGCATAATAGTTAGAATCGGGAGTGGTGGCAACAAAGAAAGAAACAATGCGTGTGGAACAAGCTAGATATTTCTAACATTGTTCAATAAGCTATTGTCCAGCGAGCCGAGAATGCCGATGCAAAGACGCAATCGAGAGAACACATAGAGCACATGCATGAATCTCACACACGCTTTGAGATAAAGCCTGCCGCATGAGCAAAATAAGAATGAGCTCCTACGTATGGAAGAAAACATGGATCGAAAATTCAGCCTTCTCATGGTTGAGATGAAGTTGCTTAAAGTGAATCAACGCTACTCATTCCGAGTTTAGTGCGGCAAAGATACTCCGCAGCAGCCACACTCGAAGCGAACTTCGACTATCGCCAGACTCGACTTTGTGCTTGCTAGTATGTTTCCGCGTTCCCCTCTCCTTTGATGATGCCAAAAAGGGGGAAGAGGAATACCTTAAAGCATCAAGAGATCCTCGACGTTGAGAATGAGGAGCAAACGGTTGTAAAGGGAAATACAAACAGGAGGTCTCAAGAGCAAAGAAAGGAAAGTCTGTTGAGGGGGAAGGATCGGAGATGACACCCTAATGATTGCACAAACCTCCCAACAAGGTCTTGTCACACCGTGATATTATCAACAAAAACTCCCAAACTCTGCCACTCCAACACTCTGTTTGTGTCTATGGCCGAAAAGAGAAAGACAGATTGAAGCGGGGATGGATGGAGGAAGTGGAAGGAAGGATGAATGCCCGAGTTATGGATATCTTGAAACAACATGGAGGCATTCCAAGAGACAGAGACACTTATGCCATCTCGGATGCGAATCGAGCCAAGATCGGTTGATGAATTTAAAACGCCGCATCCAAGGATACTTCGCAAACATGTCCATGGCTCAAGCTTGGGACTTGTCTTGGGAAAAGGGTCTCACGCTATGTGAAGAAGGCGACAGCGACGAGACTACCGAAGCAATCACTCTGATGGTCACTCACCGGAAGAAGAAGACCCCGATACAATACACGCCCGAGAGGAAGAGGTAGATGAAGAAGCGATGGTGGAGGAAGAGGTTTCGGACCTAGGCCTCCGCCCAAAAACATTGAGTACATAGATTCGGGGCAAGAAAGGAGGGATCTAAAATTTGGTTTTGACGAAGTAGCTAATCAAGCAAGTGGCTAAGAACAATGTTGAGTATGTGAAAAGAATTAAAGAAGAAAATAAAAGACAAACTCAGCTATGGGAGGAAAAACAAGAGAGACTAAGAAGAGATGAAGTCTGCCGGAAGGCATATGAAAAGAAGAAGAAGGCAGTGAAGATGAGAAAAAGAAAGAAGACCGAAGATGGCGAATGAAGAAGATGAAAGAAGGAAGGGAAGGAGATGAAGTGTTGATGTCCACCCCTTCATGTATTTTACTATGTAAATACATACTATGTAAGTCTTCTCGTAATAAATCAGAAATTCTCTATTTTGCGTAGACATAGATGTTTGCTCGATACACCTTGTAAACAATTGTGTAAAGGACAAGAATGTTATGATCAATAAAAGGATTGATTCTACGCATACATTCTCTCTGTAAATACACTATTTGTATGTATCTATGCTATTTACATTTTGAATGTTTTAAGTTTTGGCATCATCAAAAAGGGGGAAATTGTTGGGAAATTTATTGTTTAGATTTTGATGAATGCCATGTAAAACTTAGAATAGGAAGTTGGCACCCCATTTTGTTGTAAACCGCATTGTAACAAATAGGCTTCAGTCAAAGCGAGTTAAATCGACTATGCCTAAACATGCAAGAAGACAACTGGAGACTAGAAGAAAGACTCACTGCAAGACAACCGAGTATGGCAAAGAAGAGAAGACGGAACTCGATCAAGGTGCGGTGAGTAAAGTATCGATCAAGTCAACTCAAGATAGCCAAGTCTCAAGTTGAAGTGACAAGAGTCATCCAATGATTGAAAGTCGACTCTAAGTCACCTGGGGGAAAGCAAGGAAATGCGATCAAGTCGAGATAACTAAAAGAGATCCGTTGCACGTAAATCAAGAGAATTACTTAAACAAGTAATACCTCCATGCTACCTTTCTCGAAGTGCTCAGTCGAGGAAGCGTGCAAGGGAATGAACCAATGGGAAGCACTACACCGTGTCGAACTCGAAAAGAAAGAACTATTCATACGAGGAAGTGGCAACTCAAGGATCGCAACAAGACAAGCCAACGACCACAAGTGACTTTCAAAAATAAGCCTATCTCTTCAACTGCAGATTTTTGAAAGATCACTATAAAAGGCCGAGGAATGACTCGAGAGAAGGTTACCTTGACTACGAACCACGAACATTTCAAGAAAACATTTGAATCAGTAACCTAAAATATTCTCAAATCATTCAAGATTAATCCTCAAGCCTACACTACGAAGAAAATCAATCCATCACTCACCCGTGAAGGAAAGATAGCTTCAATCAGTTGAAGAGGAAACCTTTGAAGAAAAGGGTCTACATTCCACGGAGGATTGTAGGAAGGTTTAAGGTCGAACCATTCTCGAGTTTTTTTTTTTGGAGGGCTTCGTGATCAAATCCAAAGAGCTTGAGCAAGTGAGTCAGTAGTAGCAAAGGCAAATGCCCTGTGAAGAAGCCGAGTCCCACGAGAAGCCAATGCGTGACCAAGGCATCTCCAGGTCGAGTCCCAAAGGATCAAGTCACCGTTGTGTGATCAAGACTTGTATCTGGACTGTTACCACTCGATATCTTGATCAATACTTAGTGGATTCCTCCGGAGTTGGAGAAGATAGGAGTAGAAGAATTACCCCATCTTGAACCTCTATAAAAACTTATCGTGTCATTTACATTTCAAAGATTTTAATTCTTGCACTTTATCCTGTTTAATTCTGTGATAAATTTGCTATCCACTTGATAATCTCTAAGTACTAAAACCAAGGATTAAATCATAACTAAACCAAATTTAAGGGTGTTAAGTCTTCCGCTGAAAACAAACTATAGTTGAGCTAAGTCTTTAGTCTTAACAGCTGAGTTATTCTTTCAACAGCTCAGTCGAGTCTGTTGAGTGACTAACTCTACTGATTAACTAAATTAGCTGTCCACCAAGGACACAGTTGTGTAGTATCAACTCTCAACTTTTAAAAGGACTAAATCAAAAAGTTGGTAAGGTTTATTCAACCCCCCATTCTAAACCTTACACTCACACCCCTTGGGACGAACAATTTTTAAATACGCTTTCTTATTAAATTAAGTTACTCCTGTATTTTGAAAACTGGGCGTTACATAAAGATTTGTGGGTGATGAAGTGTTTGTGTCACTACCACTATCACTAGAATCAGACTGAGATGAGTTAGAGTGTACCTCATCTTCTTGATCTTTGGAGTCTTGTTCTTTGGTCATGAGGCATATTAAAGACTCTTCCTGTGTATCACTTGAGTAGTCTGCTTCACTACTATCTGAGTCTGCTGGTTCCTTGCACTTGGCTGTTTCAGTAGTCTCAGAAGCCAACATGACTTTCTTCTTTTATTGTCTTCTTTCCGTGAAGACTTTTTCTATCCTCTTCATTTATGTATTTGTTGACTAATGGATAAGGACAATCAACATCAAAGTGTCCTGGTTGCCTGCAATTCCAACACAGATTTTCAGCTCTCTATAAGTCATCTCTATCAATCCTCTGATTATCAGCTCTCTGATACTCAGTTCTTTGATGTTCAGCTCTCTTGGGTGGTCCTTTCTCCTTGCTTTTGGAGGGTCTTTGAGTGTCTTCTTGAAGATTCACCCTTGTTCCTTTTATAATTCTTATTGAAGAACTTCTTGAACTTTTTTACCATCAGAGAAATCACCTCTTGGTCTATTGTCTCATTGGATTCAGTTCTCTTAGTTTCACCAGCCATGAGTGCAGCTGTCTTGGGTACAACTGTATTATCACGTATTTTAAAACTATATATTATTACTATCTATATTATAATTATCTTAATTATTTTATTTATCATATTTTAATATTTATTATCCAGTCATTATCCTTTTACAATAACTGGATTTTTATTAAATCTGTTAGGATATAATTTCACTCCTTTAAGATTTAGAAAAAATCGATTTTATCTTATCATCTTTTAAATCCCACTTATCATCAAATTCTAAAAAAAAAAAAATTAGACCTATAAATACACAATCTTCTCCTAAGAATTTATTCATCTTCTCTTGCATAAACTGAATCAAGATAACAAATCCCATAAATTTTAGTTCTCTTCAATTGTATTGTTCACGTCCAACAATAACTCAATTTCTTACTATTATTTTGGGTGACGGATGAGGATTGTATATATAAATATATATATATATATATATATATATATATTTATATATATATATATATTTATATATTATATATATATATATATAAGAAATATATATAAAAGAAGGGGGATATGGATTATTTTTAGGTGAGTTGAAGAAAAGAAAAAAAAAGAGAAAAAAAGAAGATGGAGCAAAGTGGATTTGATGATAAAAAAAGAAATAAGAGAAAAAAAAGAAAAAAAAGAAAAAGATGGAGAAGAAGTAAGTTTGAGGGAAAGAAAGATTAAAGAGGAAGAGAGGAGAGTGACGGAAATCCACTGGGTGGGTTTTAATCGGGTCTTTACTAATTTTTTTTTTTTACTTTTATTTTTAAAGATTTGACCTCGATTTCAACTTCTCAAAGACCATCCTTAATTTTAGCCTAGCCAACCAACGATTTGATCCAACGATCCTCATCTTGCACTGGGCTGGGTGTTCATTCGACAAGGACTCAACCATTAACCAAATGTTTAAAATCGTTAATCACCATTAACCGCGACCGAAATAACATTCTGGAATTAATCGGTTTCATCCACTTAATTGGATTTGCTTCCGTCTCTTAAAACTCAAAAATATGTTGTATATATAATATATGATATAAATAAATAAATCTAATTCAAGAAATTTATCTTTAAAAATACTAATTTAGACCACTTTTTCCTAAATTACATATTTACCCATATATTTCCTAAATTCTCAAGAGAATATATTTGACCTTAATTTTTATCCGTTAAGAAATTTGACCAACGATTTGATCGTATTCAAACCAAAACCTTTAAAAATGAGCATAATGAGGAGTAGGATTTTACCGCATCTATTAGCATTCACACCCCTTTGCACTTATATATACGCATTTAATTAAGGTGGGGATATTTCTATTCACTTATTGTTTGTCACTATTAAATGCTTCGTATATGTGTACTCGTTTATGTGTAATGTGAAAAGAAATCATGTTAGCCAGGGGTCGTAAGAAGGTTTGGGATCAAACGTGTCCTCGGTGAACCCACAGTGCTATAATTAGTCTGGGACTGTAAGAAGGTCTGGGATCAAAAGTATCATCGGGGTAAACCCGCAGTATTTAGTTAGGGGCTATAAGAAGGTCCGGGATCAAACGTATCCTCGGGGTGTACCCACAGTACTATAGAGTAACTGGCCAGTCAGAGTAAAAAAAAAAGTAATGTACATGTTGAATATTTATGATTATGCCTATTGTTGTATTTAATTCTGACAAACATGTCCCCACGGAGCGAGTTGAAAGCTCGCCCCATCTTTACTAAAATTTTTCAGGTGTGGGCCCGAGTGAATATTGGAGGCGGTGGATGCGAACTCAATATTTTAGTTAATTTGATTTTCAGGAGTGTTTTGTCAATGGGTTTTGAATTTTCTATTGAATGTTTAGTGTTTTATTTTCAGTGAACAAAAGTTATGTTTAGAATTAAAGTGC
The DNA here is from genome assembly GCA_016081115.2 of Rehmannia glutinosa. Lineage (NCBI taxonomy): Eukaryota > Viridiplantae > Streptophyta > Magnoliopsida > Lamiales > Orobanchaceae > Rehmannia > Rehmannia glutinosa. The sequence goes on along the minus strand of JABTTQ020000626.1, from coordinate 82,538 downwards.
CTGGTTTATTTGAATGCAAGATTTTAGTCTATATTTCACAAAATGCTTTCTTTTATCTGAATTACTTGGATTTTATAAATGTTTGGTCGTTACAAGTGGCGCATCAAATTTTTATAATTAGATTATATTTTATGAAATTAGAATGGCGCAGCAGAAGCGTCATGGATTTTTGGGTTTATTAATAAAAATAGTTCCGCTTATTTTTGAGATGTATCTTATTCATGCGCTTTTAAATACAATTTCAGATTAAATTAAGTTACTTATATATTTTGAAAGTTGGGGCGTTACAACAGTTGTCTCCTCTTGTTCCTTTCTTCTCACTCAAACTCATATGGATCCGAAACAACTCATGATGTCTTGGTGAGATCAATGGAATGTCTCAAGGCCATGACCTTCATTTCCCTCTCAGTTGGGAGAGACCTTAGGATCTTCATGCACATCTCCTTCTGTGTGTACTCGTTCCCTAGAGCTGAAAGCTTATTTGTGATCTCTGTGAATCTGGCATCCAGCTGATCCAGACTTTCACTTGCAATCATTTTAAAGTTTTCAAATTTTTGGACTGCAACAGTTAATTTGTTTTCTTTGATTTGATGAGACCCTTCACAAATCAAAGTGAGTTTTTCCCAGATTTCTTTGGCTGTTTTGCAAGATTTGACTTCATTAAACATAGCCTTATCAAGAGTTTTATATAGAATATCCTTGGCAACATTGTCAAGGTTGTATCTCTTTCGATCATCGTTGGTCCATTCACAACGAGGTTTTTCTACCATGGCAGGTCTGGGCTCTACTGATGCAGCATCCTCTCCTTTAGTAAGAGCTACCCTTCTCGCAGCAGTGTTGAACTTTAGAATTTGTAGTGGCCCATCCTCAATCATTAGACACATTTAATCATGTAGAGCTGATAGATGAGCCTGCATACGAAGTTTCCAATCATCAAACTCTTCCACATTAAACATTGGAATGCGAGTTAGATTTGCTTCCATGATAATAACCTTGCTTTTGAAATAAAAGATTTAAAAACTCAAGTGTTGATTCTTTTGAAAAAGAATGAGATCTAGTTCAGTAACCAGTGCGGAAGGCTCAATAAACCAACCACTCTGATACCACTTGTAGGTCACAAGGGGTGATGTGTAAGGTTTAGAAGAAGGGTTGAATAAACCTTACTAACTTTTCGATTTAGTCCTTTTTTAAATATTTTCAGAGTTAACTCAAATCAGCTAAGTCCTTGAGGGACAACTAGGTTGGTTTACACATTAAAGTTACCCACTCAATATACTCGGCTGAGCTGTTGATAGTAGAACTTAGCTGCTTGAAACTAACACTTAAAATTACAGTTAATTTGGTTATGTCAGCAGAAGACTTTTCACCCTTATGATTTTTAAGCACGTTTTTCAACACTTGTTTTAGCAATAGTTATTATCAACAGAGGTTAGCAATTTTAACTTAGCAGCAGATATGAAACAAATGCAAGAAATAAAATATGCTGTAAAGTAAATAAGACACAAGCAATTTTATAGTGGTTCGAGGATGGGGTAATTCCTCTAATACACTTTTCTCCAACTCTTGGAGGAATCCACTAAGTAACTTGATCTTGGTTACGAAGCAGTCAGCTTCGATCACATAGCCTGCTGCTCCTGGGACTCACCTTCTTCACAAAATAGTTGTCTTGCTACTTTAGCTCCTTCAAACTCTTGGGTTTGTTCACACAACCCTCCAACGAGTCTAAAGCTTTTGGTTCGAACTGGAACCTTACTACGTCCTTTAACCTTGGAGAGTAGATCCCTTTGTTCTTGAAAACAATTTTCCTTTTCAACTGATGAAGTAATCTTTCCTTCACTGAATGTGTTGGATTGAATTCCTTTGAAATTAGACTTGAGGATTTCTTTGAAAAGCTTGAGAGAATTTGTAGGTTATTGCTTGATTTCTTGTATGCTTGTAATTAACTCGGTAACCTTCTCTCACTTGCTTCCTCAGCCTTTTATAGTGCACATTTGAAATTATGTCTGTTGAAGAGACAGACACAAGTTTTAAATCACACTCGTAGGTTGTTGGCTTGTCTTGTCTTGCAACATTGATGTAGGTCGTACCATGAATTAAATGCTCTGCAGCCTTTCCTTAATCTCTGCAAGTTTTCAGGTACATCTCATTTGTTCCTTGCTTTTTTGCACTCTTTCAGCAAAACAACTTTAATGATGGCAGCCTGACACATGCCTATTTCCAACAAAACCTTGACTTGTCTTGACAACGGATCTCTTTCAGCTTTCTTCAAGTCTTGTCTGCTACATATCTCTTTGACATTTGATTCCAATCATTTTGGAATGACTTAGCTATCAGTGTGCTGACTGAGACAACTTTTCTGTCACTTGAATGAGTCTTCACTTCACTTCACATAGCTGACAAGACTTGTAATCTTCAACTTAGCTGACTTCAACTCAGCTTATACATCCCTATCTATTACAAGTTGAATTATATAGAAAATGAGGTGCCAACTTCCTAATCTAAATTTTACATGGTATCATCAAAATCTAAACATAAATCTTCCCAACAAAAACTAAAACAATCGAACTTTATTGATGTCCCGTGTAATTATTTACCAGCGGCGGAGAATGCAGAATTGCAGTCCTGCCGACAACAACGAGTTGTTTCAGTTGGAACTGTGGAAATCCTCAGACAGTTTAAGAGTTTATGCGATGTATCTGACAACAAAAAGATCCCTACAAGTTTTTTTTCAATAGAAACTAAAATGATTTAGTCGGAAATTGAGTTAGTTTTCGACAAAATTGGTTTTGAATAATTATTTTGTGGTGGACTATGATCATTCAAGTGGTGGTAGAAAAGGTGGCCTTTGCATGATGTGGAAATCTTCACTAAGAGTAGAAATTCAGCATGTTTCATTGCATGTTATTGATGTTGGCGTAGGAGATCCTAGTAAGCAGAATTATTCGCGGCTTACGGGAATATATGAATGGCCGGAGGAAACGACGGATGAAATTGGGGTTGTTGCCCCCTAAAAGTTTTTAACTTTTTTTAAGTTTTCTTATATACTACAATATTAATTAGGGGAAAACCAGTTTGCCCCCTAAACTATACCACTTTTTACACTTTACCCTATAAACTTTAAAAGTGACACTTTCACCACCTGAACTTTAAAAAAATTTGCACTTTGCCGAAAGGTCCGAAAAAGGGCCCAAAAATTCCAAAAGTACCCCTGTGGATATCATAGTTTGTTTTGCAGTTTACCCTCTGAACTTTAAAATTGTTGCACTTTACCTCCTACTTATCAAAATCAACACATCTTTTATATTTACTCCAACTGGGTTTTGCGATCCACAAAATTTATATCAGAGCCTAGGTTTATTAATAACTTTTAGTTATATTTATTACATTTATGTAATTAACAATTGGTTAGGAGAATTTTTCCATGAAAATGGATCTGGACAATTGTCCAAGATGTCTACCTTACAGGACATATCATCAAATTTTGACGATGTATGCACAAGAACACCAGGACAAGATAACATATTGGAACAATCAATATGTTGAAAAAGAACTTGCAGGAGTCGATAGGGGAACCTTGAGACACTGCGAAAGACAAGCAACATATTATCTGAGTTTCTTTACGGTAAATCAGATATTATATGTTGATCTGATGAATCGTCAGGAAGCAGTTCATGAAAATGCCCATCAAAATCATGATTCCTAATGTAGTACTAGAATGGAATGAGATACTTCCAGACACATCTAAGTTCTCAAAGATCTTAGAGAAGTCCAGAAGACAGTGCAAAATTATGGCAACCATCTTAATCATCTACCTACATAAGTTCATCAAATCCAAAACCAAATGGAGACGATGCTGAAATATCAGAAGGAGACTCTTGAAATCCTCCATGATATTCAGAAACGAGTTAAGAATCTGGAGGAAAGACCAAGTACTTCCGGAGGAAAGAAGCGTATTGATTTCGGAACAGTATCCTATTTACACCAAAATGGAAAACCAATCGAAGTTGTGTGAAAGATGACAGACGATGAAAAACTCATTGCTATCATCAAAGGAAAATCCATCATAAACTAAAAAGTGATGGATATGGAGAAGATTAATCTTAAAGATCTACGTGACCTTGCAGAATCCTACGCAGGATTAGGAATTGTAGATTTAAAGATGAACGCAGGAGATGGATCAACTTTGGTTACTCTTGACCAACATGGAAGACCACCTCCACCACCACCAGTAAATCCCAACGTTGCAGAAAGTTCGGGTTCAAATCAAACCAAAACCGCACGCTGGAGATTTTACCACAAGAGGAGTTCCGGTTATTTCAGGAACTCGCCAACGTTCCAGGAGGCCAAATCTTTATAATACGCCTTATGGAAAATCGCAGCTCGATCCGATACATCCGTATGGATTGATGTTAAACCTGGATATCCCATATTTTAAAAATCGAGAAGTCCTTATTGATGATTGGGCGTCAGCAATGAGGATTGCAGCATGTACCCTCAATCTTACGAAGGATGGATTCATCATACTCCTTGAGATGAGTCTTGAAGGATCTGTAAAGATTGCATGGGATATGACGGGAGCAGATATGAAAAGCACTGTCACAACTAGAGAGTCATTGAAAGAAATTATCGATAATATGGAAAAATTATTCAAAATCCATTTTATCAGCACGGGCTATTTCGAGGGACTGGAAGAAGAAAAAAAGAAAAAGATATAAACAAGCCCTCTACTGCCTTGAGTTACATGATATTTGTCATATAACTTTTTGGAGTTAAATTCAGGAACAAGTTGTTTTGGAGTTATATTGATATTTAATAAATTATGTGATAATTTTATAAATTTTTGGGGTAAAATGCAACAACTTGGAGCTTAAATGGGTATCTAAAACTATTAAAATGAATTGATAAAACTATAGGGACAAAAATGTCCATATATTGTAAAGTGTAAAATTCGCATAGTACAGAGGGGACAAAGTGTAAAAAAATAGTTTGGTGGACAAAGTGTAAAATTGGCCATAGTTCATGGGTTAAATGTTTTTATCCCTATTAATTAAGTCAAATAATGTGGGCCTCTTTAAAAAGTCAAAAAATGTAGGCTTGGCCATTAACTACTAAAACAAAATGAAAAATGAGAACATCTAAAGAAAATAAAAAGTGGGACCCAATGGAGACAAATCTTCTTTACTACTCTTCTAATTAGTTTCTGCCTTTCATTTGAGCCCTTTTATCTATGAGATGCCCGGCGCTGCATAATCAATTTGAGTTCCTCTTCATTGGTCAGGTTGTATTTTTTTCTATTTTGCTTTTTATTTTTATATCACTGATATATACATTTATTATTCACACTATTCTTTGTTTTTTACTTTCTTATATCCTTGACAAAAAATATTTAATATTTCATCATGTTTCCATATTTATTTGATTCTCTGTATTCTTTTTTGCAAAATATATTTTTTACCTTATCTATTTAATAATTTCAGATTTCTTGTTATTACTACATATTGAATTACATAGTAATTTTGGGCAATCAATGGAAAATTAGATGATGCTATTTTTAACCAATTTCAGGTTCATTAACAATGAAAAGTAAAAAAAAATTATTGATTCATTTTTCAAGAAAAGGAACTCTCAATGTAGTAGTTCTTCACCAAAGCCCGTAGAAGTCTTGACAATTAATCTTAAATTTTCAACCCGTGGTAAAGAACAAGAAACTTTACCAAAAGTTCTACGAATAGGTAGTCAAGAACTTGATGCTACGTCTATAGAATGGATCCTGGAAAGCGTCCACATATATGTAGTTATAGTGTAGAACAATGAGATGAAATTCGAAGAGCTTACACAAAAGTTGGCCCATATCAACATGAGATGCATGACTATCCTTTAAATAAAAAGGTCGTCATTTTCAATTCTCCTAGTTCAAACTATTCCCAAAATGATGGAATATTATCCAAGTAAAGATGTTTTTTTTTTTGCCATGTTATTTATTTTCTAAACCAAGTGGAAGTGTTGGTTCAGGAGCATTTACATCTGAAGGATTTCGATCTTGGAAAAAGGTTAATGATGGAGAAAATTGTGCGCTTTTATCTCTAATTGGAAAGGATCCTAATTCGCCACATAGAAAATCTATAATGAGTTATTATGACTTGATAAATCAAAAGCAACACATTCAGAAAATCATTGAAAAACAAAATTGTCAACAGGTAGCCAATAACCGGCTGATATTGAAGACCTCAATTGATGCAGTTAGATGGCTCACGTTCCAAGCATGTTCCCTTGAGGGCACAAAGAACGCTTAGATTCAACAAATCCAGGTAACTTCATTAAATTGGTAAAGTTACTAACATCTCACAATGAACATGTGTCTTCAACTGTGTTGGAGAATGCTCCTCATAATGTATCTTATACATCACCCTGAGTTCATAAAGAAATACTATAAACTTTTGCAAAGAAAATTAGAGATGTTATTCGGGAAGAAATTGGTGATGCAAAATTTTGCATTATAGTTGATGAATGAACAAACGAATCTAAAATACAACAAATGGCAATAGTTCTAAGATTTGTTGATAAACTTGGTCATGTGAGGGAAACGATTTTTTGATCTAGTTCATGTTTCTAACACTACTTCATTGACTTTGAAGAAAGAAATCTTTAATGTTCTTCAATGATATAATATCTTTGTTGGAGATATTCGTGGTCAAGGATATGATGGGGCAAGTAATATGCTTGGAGAATGGTCTGGATTACAAACACTTTCCTCCAATGATTGTTCGTATGCTTATTACATACATTGTTTTGCTCATCGACTCCAATTGGTATTAGTAGCAGCTTCTAAAGAGGTTTGGGCTTGGGCTTTCAAGAGTTAGAGACATGAAAATGTAGCTCTGCTTTCAAGATTTATCTCTCTTTAATGAATATCTATTGTCTAACAACCGTGGAGATTTATCACACAACCAAACCTTCTCATCAGTAAAGTTCTTAAAGCTAGATACTATCCCAATGGGAACCTTCTTGCTTGTGAACCTAAGAGTACGAATTCATGGTTATGGAAAAGCTGGATTAGATCCAAAAAGACTCTTAGTATGGAATTAAGGTACCAAGTGGGCGACGGGAAAACTGTGAAGGTGTGGGACTCTCCTTGGCTGCCTAAGACGCCATCTTTTAAACCATCTAGAACTAATCATGGCCCTAATCATGTTACATGGGTCGGTGATCTCCTGACTGGTAATGGTAATGAATGGAATAGAGCTCTTATTTCTCAATGTTTTTGTGTGGAGGATGTTGATCTCATTTTGCAGATACCTATCAATCCTGTTGACACTAAAGATAGTTTCTTCTGGCATTGGGATAAAAATGGATCTTTACTGTGAAATCAGCCTACACCCAGCTCATTCAAATGAAGCAGAGGATTAGGGACAAGCCTGAATCCAGCAGATAGGCGAAAATCTCAGAAATAATTTGGAAGAAGTGATGGAAATTGGATGTTAAAAGCAAGTTGAAACACTTCATTTGGAAAGTTGTCAATCAATGCCTTCCCACTGCAGAATTGCTGGCAAGAAGAGGTATGGATATTGATACCATTTGTAAAATGTGTGGTGATGATCAAAGACAATTGAGCACATGTTTTCCAATGTGATCGAGCTAAACCTGTGTAGAAATTAGCTGCAATACAATGGTCTGATACTTCACAAATCTCCTTCACAATGGGTAAATGGTGGCAGATTGTGTGTGGCATTAAGATGGGACAGTTACTCAAGATCGAATGCAACTAATTGTGTATCTTTTATGGTGGCTTTGGAAAACTCTAAATGTATGATTTTCCAAAATATTTGGTGGAATGAATGTGACATTGTTAATGGGGCAATTAAGGAATGGCAGGAATTTTCCTCACTTGCTGGAGTCAGTAAGAAATGTTGCCAAAGCCAGAACAACACTGATGAAGCTGGGAAAATGCAGAACCTCTTAACTAGAACAGTAGGACACTTGAATTTGGAGACCAATGTTGTTTATGTTGAGGGACAAAAATCTGGTATTGGAGGTCGAATGTGTGATGAAAGGGGGAATTTGATTCGAGCATGGGCTACTTCTAGGGATTATGTACAACATATAGTAGAAGCAATCTTGCTTGGAATTCGACATGCTCTCTGTTGGGTACCAAAACTGAAAGCTCAATTAGTAACAATACATATAAATGACAAGGATATCGTTTGCAATACTCAACAATAAGTTCTCCTTTGAAAATGTTGGTTCAAAGATAGTTGAAGACATCTACTTGTTAGGTTACTTATTTGATCATGTTGTTTTTGTGAATCAAGACCATTTAAGTCTATCATCTTGTAATAGACTAGCTCTTATGGCCTTAGATTGTGATGTTGATTTGAATTAGGTTGACCAATTCCCCAATTAGCTTTTATAATGGCCAATTTGGTTCTTAGCCAGTTGGCTATCTGTATTATCTGAGTTGTTTGAGTATTGCAATTAAACATTTCTATCGTTAAAAAAAAAAGAGGTTATTATCATTCATCAATTTTTCTCGTAAAAATAACTCGCAGCTTATCAATGTTGTTGATTCTTCTTGTAATCGGCATGATCAACTACATCTTGGACAAGTCAAGAAATTAAAAGATTAATGTCTTTTGAAGAGTTAGAGACAAGAAAATGTTTGAACCAAATTAGAAGCTTAAAGAGAACCAAATTAGATGGAGTTCTCATTTGAGTTCTCTTTGAAGTTTGAAAATCATGTTTGAAGCTACATGTTTAGTATTAAAGAATATCATTTCGATGGAACCACTTATGCTCAACAAGCGGATGCGAATCGTCATATGATGAAATCACATCATTTCAATTTATATTCATTTTGCATATTATGATTGATATTTTGGAAATCACTTATGATCTTTGTTAAGCACTTTACAAAGTAAATATCAAGATATTGTAAATGTTATGCATCTTATCTCTACAATATGATGAAAGTCTCAAATTTATCCTCTTATTGATGCATTTGTTAGTACTAGCTCTTCCTATTTCAACCACTACAAGTGAACATGCTCTTTTCGCAATGAAGCTTGTGAAGCCTAGGAATCATATGGAAGATTACTAATTAAGGAGTATCGATCACATATATCAAGAAAGAAATCACACAAACTTTTGACGATGATTCTATTAGTAATGAGCTTTGTGATATGAAAGAAAGGAGATTGCAATTCAAGTTCCCTAAGAAAATGGCATTTAAGTAATTCATTTTTCTTATCGTTGTTTCTATCAAAATTTAATATATTGTTTAAATTTGTTTTTTCTTGTGCGAAGAACTAAATGTATTATTCACTAGGAGTTTGCAACTTAAGATCATTTGATATTTTGCTTTCTGACGGATTTCAAGTTTTGAAGTTCAACTAATGGGGTTAACTTTAACTTTGTATCTTATTTCCTTTTAATTATGTATATTTTGGTATGTCTGAATATTGAGACGAAATATTTTGGAACAAATATATTAGACTTTGGACGTATAATTATTGTTAGTATATGAGAATTTTCTCTTCGTGTTTAAACATATAAACTCAGTCGTTCTTTCACCACCCAACAAATTAGAATCATGCGTCCGCCACTGGCTGGAGGACAACCAAAACTTTTGCACATGGCACTGCATAACCTAAAACCATAAACTAAAAAACCTTTAACAAGTGTTGATGATTTTAACAAAAAAATGAACTCCAATGAAAAAATAGGAGGATGCAAAAAGATGAGTCAAAATTTGTGGAATTCAGAGGCATGACAACAGAGTGTATGCTTGATGACCTCAGATATGACGACTATTAATTCACTTAAACCAATAACTAAGCTTGAATACAAATATTCAATAATGGTTGGATCATGCCCTTGCAAATCTATAGTGTATAAGAATTTTCTTTGGTTATCGTGTGCAACACCTTATCTGAGTGGCATCAGACTGTTGCCCATTGATAATTGCTTAGAGTAATAGAGCAATAAAAAATTTTGGACGTCGAAAATAGAGATTTCAATTCGGAAAAATGTCGTTCTGAGGATGAATCTTGTAAATCATTTGTTCATGATGTTTAGCCCAACACCTAGGGAATCACACACCATTCGTTATTAAGAGAACAATTGACTAGTTGGGACTATCATAGCTCGATTGGGAATCGAGTTATTTGGGAAACATCGAAAAATAACTCACCTAGATCTTAATCCACTATCACCCATTATGTCCGAGTGGATTTTGAAAAGAAAGTTAAAAAATCAATACCAAATGATTACAAATCAACAAGAAGAGCATCAAACTCTTATTACACCAACAACCATGAAGAGTACAAAACTCTTCAACTCCTAGTCTAATCAACCAAGTGTGTTCTCAGCAAAATAACACTTAAGAAGTATATCTTGTTTTGGATGATTTTGATCAATCAAGATTACACCTCAAATGAATTTATACAACTTTGAAAGTGCAATTGTAATCTGGAAAAAAAGCCTAATAAACAATATGTGGAAGTGCAAAACTTGGGCTATTACAACAAGATGTGAAAATGAAAGCTTAAGATAATTTGCTAAGATTTTCTTGTTGTGTTGTAGAATAGTGTTATGTTGTAGAATTATGTTGTGTTGTTGTATTGATCCCCTAATCTTCTTCATCTATTTATATAAGAATTCCAAGATTTGAATCCAACATAGGCTCCTCATATTTGAATTTTGTCTGCAAAAAGAAGATCAAAAGATCCACAAAATAATGGCCAAAATGATAAAGTGATAAAAGTGAAAATCTTGTCTGCTGCAACATTGAAAATCATCTGATCTTAGCTAGGGCGGCCAGTTGCCATGTTGTAAAATTTGAATTTGACAGAAACTGAGTGCAATCTGACATAGGTTGCTCTTCAGGGAGATTGATCGTCGTATAGGGCGACATGTGCCTGCTTTAAGGTCTAAGGGGAAATTTAAATAAAATGTTTATATGTCCCGGTTGCTCTTCATGGTGACTGGTCGCCCTGTTCTAGGGCCTTTCTGACTCAATATTCAGTCGAGCAAGTGTTTCAGGCACCGATTGCCCATGATGGCGAGTTGATGTCTTATTACAAAAATATGGTTTTGAATAAACTTTGTAAAATGAAATCCAATTTTAACAACACAAGAATAAATTGATTTGGTTGAATTATAATGACTAAGGTGAAATCATCAAAATCAAAATAATTTTAATATAATACAATGTGGTTCCAACGAGCAAGGGCTAACTGGGTTAAGGACAAGGACATGAACACAACTGCTGAAGCTTTCTCTGCATTAATCCGAAAAGCGAAAATATCAGGAAATATCCATGGAGCACAGATATGCAGACATGCATCCCCAGACTCATAGTTATTTTATTACGGATGGCAACATAATTTTAGGATGAGCAAATAAAGAAATTGATGAAGTGAAGAATATTTTTGCTCATTACAGAAGTACCTCTGGACAGTTGGTCAATTTCAACAAATCGTAGATTAGTTTTGAAAGAAAAAGGATTAACATGAAAATAGCCAACTCATTGGCATAACACATTAAGGTTAATTGGTGGAGAAACACACAATATATTCGGAATACCGCTACAATCGGGATATCAAAAATATTTATTATCTAGGCCATCATTGAGAGAATTGCAAAGAAGCTTTAATAATGGAAGAACTGAACCCTCTCTTACGTGGGTAAGATGGTTTTGATTAAAATTGCTGCCTAAGCTATTCCCACCAACATCATGAGTTGTTTTTAACTCCCACAGAATACCTGTCAAAAAATAAATTCCATCATCTCAAACTTCTGGTGGGGATAGAAAAATGAGGAACATCGCATCCATTGGTCCTCATAGCTTAATATTTGCAAATCAAAGTCTAAAGATGGGCTCATATTTAGGGAATTGACGTCATTTAATAAAGCAATGTTGGCTAAACAAGGATGGAAATTACTACAAGACGACAGTTCTCTTCTAGCAGGAACTCTTAAAATACACTACCTTTCTCGTAAAAACTTTATGTCTGTCTTGAATGGTTTTAACCCCAATATTACCTGGCCAAGCATCGCGACAAGACGATAATACTCCAAAGAAGGCTCAAATGGATTACGGGAGATGGCACTACAATACGCAAATATGGGGTGACCCATGATTATCGTCAGTCAGGAACTTTATCCCACATTCCCTAGCACCATATTCTCCTTTTGGTATGAAGGTTGTTAACCTGTTTCATACGGATACTGGTAGCTGATGGCTCAAAAGCTACCTTTAAAACCTTAGGCAAGTGCACCTATCGTTTTATAGTATAGATTTTTGAGTACCGAGTGTCATTCCCACGAGGATTGTAAGTACTAGTAATTACCGTCTTTTTGTTATCTAATCTAGCAATTTTCAGAGTTTTGATGGTTTAAAAAAATGAAAAATAAAGAATTTAAAAATAATTGCAACTTACAATAGATCAAATAAAAGTAGATTGTAGAATAAGAAATCAAGAGCTAGAAATATGTTTGAATGTAAATCCCTCTAGAATGTTTTTGTGATTCAACAAGATAAAAATACAACCATGAGTCCTTAAGCAAAAACCAACCTCTTTTAATAAAATCTCATGTTTTATGGACCGTAGAAATTCGATTTAAGTTAAACCCTTTCTCAAGGTGAAAAACTCCTAATCTCAAGTTGATTAACTAAAATCTCTTTCTAGTTAAAACCCCAAGATTGCATTATAACGATTTGTGAATTCCCATATTAGGTTTGACCCTAATCCAGAAGATTTATGTCGTCCTATATCTAGGATTGCATACAACTCTTTTCACTTATATAGGTTCTATTTCACCATGAATCTCTCGATTTCCCGGATGAAAAATAAACTTCAAATCAATATTGCGCATATACCAATTCGAATGAATAAAGTATAATATAAGTGAATCACACAAAGCATGAAGATTTTATTAAAAACATACACACCTTAATCACAAATCCATTATAGAGTTCATTACATTCAAACACTAGGAGTTTAGCTACTCATGATCTTGACAAAAGAGTAAATTACACAAGAAGATGTAAATATTATAGACATGGTGTACTTATCTTTCTCAAAATCTCAATTGACTTCTTTCTTGAATGATGATGTTGCTCCAAGCCTTCTTCCCCAATGTTGCCTCAAGCTTACTCCTCCAAGACCCCTTGATCCCAATTATGAATATGATGAATTATCTAATCAAATACATGAATGAATTATGAATGATGATTCTTCCAACTTCAACTCTTGGCTTTTATAGACACCATTTTTGTATAATAATACATTGATGGTGCCATCTTTTGCTAAATAATTGCCTCCACTTTCATTGTTGGTTGGTGAATTCTTGTACTCAATTGATGATTGAGGAATATGGAGACATGGTGGAGCAAAATTGGGTGTTAAAGGTGTACAAAAGTGGTCAAAAAAGCTTGGTTGGTGAGTTTTTCATAGAAAATTTGCAAAAGGAAGTCCCGACATGGCCATGTCGCAGAACACACCTTGGCCATGCTTTGCGACATGGCCATGTCGCCCCAACACGGTCAGGCCGTGTTGGGGGCTGTTTTGTGCGAATTTTTTGAGTTTTTGGCTCCCAGACGAAACACGGCCGTGTTGCCCAACACCCCTGCCCGTGTTGGACCAAAAGGCCCCGAAATGACGCGTTTGGCTTGGAATTTTGAGCGTTTTTGTATCCTTAAACTCCCGGCATGTTTTGACATGAATCCATGGTCCGAAATTCACTAAAATTAGCCCCGAATGGTCAATCTATATCAATAAAAGCACCTCGGAGCAATATGAACTATGTACAATAAAACATTTACAAAACTAACAATAAAATAACTCGAATTCTACTCAAATATACACATAAAACATGCATAAAAAGACCCTTATCAAATCACCTCCAACTTTGAACTTTGTTTGTCCTCAAGCAAAACATTAAATTAAAAAGAGGGATTCAATAAATCACAACACACAATTTTTTTTTTTCTTTTTTTCAACACATTGAACACAAGCGATCAAGTTCTTAGCCTTCTCAACCCGAATTAACCATTCAGTAAAAAAAAACATTGTTTTGCAAAGCGGTCGACTGTCAAGAAAGACCGTAATATCGATAGGAATTATTGAGACTTGAAATCATCACTCCACAAATATTGATAGTTATGAACAACTTCAATTCAATAATGCTATGAAAATACAAAAACTAAATAGATCTTTGTAGTTAGCCTACTAGTTATATAACCAAGCTTTGTGAACTTTATTGGGATGAGAAGTCAAGGAGTATACATTCCCCTTTTTTTTTTTTCTTTTTTTTTTAGGACCTTTGAGCATGCTTCCACTAGGTTTAAATTTTGAATTTCTGTTCAAACCCTCCTAGGGTGGTTTCCCATACTCATTTTGTATTGCCGTTTTACGTAAAAGACAAACATGGGGCTCATGAATGCTCCTAGTTACTAAGCAACAACAAAAATAGAGGAGTATAACCTTGATTGGTCCATTTTTTTCTTTTCTTTTTTTTTTTTTTTCATTTTTCTCTTTCTTTTTTTTTATTCGCAAGCTTGGTTTAACAACTAGTTAACCACTACTAAATCACGAGTTCTCGGGGCGTTCATAGCGCTAGGTATCGTCGTATATGCCTTAACACATCAAGTATTTATGGTGTTAGAAATCTCATCAAAATTTTGCCTGCATCCACGTCAATCTATCCTAGACAATCAATTATTTCACATTGAAAACACAAATTAACAAGTTAATATAGGTATAATTGGGCCAAGTTATTGACTAGCAAATACTCAATTTGTTAAAAAAAAAAATCACATCTCTTGAAAACAAACACACAAGCATTCGAAAATGTTATTGTACCCACCTCCAACTTTAAGATTCACATTGTCCTCAATGTGAAAGAAAGAAATGGACAAACACACACAAAACACTCAAAAAAAACAAAGAAATTAGAATGATATAAAAGAGGTGGAAAAAAAGAAAAATACGACCTTACTACAATAGTGGAATCGGTGTTGAGCGACCATTGGGTTGTTTTGGTACGGGACCTTCAACGGCATCTTCATACCTAATCAAAGTTAAGCAACACACAACTCGAATACCGTGAAATCTCAAATATTCCCAATTAGGACAAGCAAGAACAAGCTAAAGAGTTTTTTTTTTATGATTTGAAAATGACTCTAAGGACTTGTGATTATTTTGAAAGAAAATAAAATAAAATAAAATAAAATAAAAATAAATGAAAACAATTGCACACAAACATCGGGTTGCCTCCCGGGTAGCGCTTCTTTAAAGTCGTATAGCTGGACTAATTCACCTAAATGTGAAGATTAGTCGGGCGGAGCCTCGAACTTATGAAAATACCTTTGGTGTTTAGTAGAACTACCTCCGACTTCAAGCTTCAAAATGTGTTTTTCAACCTTTTCGGTCCCCTTTTTGGGCATAAGCTTCCAACATGGACTTTGAACAACACTTTTCTCCAAGAGATTTTTAGATTTCTCATCATGCAAAGAAATTGGATCGACAAAAGAACAAGTAGTATCCTTTTCAATATCAACATGAATTTTAAAAATTACTTGTTCATCTCCCACTCTCAAAGTTAATTTTCCCTCATGCACATCAATGATTGATTTTGCCGTAGCCAAGAAAGAACGCCCAAGAATTAGAGGAACCTCAATATCATCATGCATGTCAAGAATAACAAAATCAACTGGGAATATGAATTTATCAATCTTGACTAACACATCATTAATAATACCTCTAGGATGTTTAATAGATTTATCGGCTAAGTGTATGTCCATCCTAGTAGGTTTTGATTCACTTAATCCCATATGCTTGAATGTTTCATAAGACATCGCATTGATACTAGCTCCTAAGTCGCTAGTGCTCTATCAACAGTAAACAATCAATTGTACAAGGGATAATAAAACTTCCGGATCATTAAATTTTTTGGTAGTTTATTGGAAGAACATTTATCATTCAATTGCACATTTGATAGTTCGTTAAGCTTATTTTCATTAGAAATGATGTCATTTAGATCCCTAGCATGCTTTGAAAGAGGTTGAACAAATGGAATATTAGTATGTAATTGCTTGAATGACTCAAGGTACTTACCAAATTTGTCCTCCCTTCTATCTTCTTGATTAAACTCCGGTATGGGATCTTGGGCTTGTATTCACGACCACCTTTTTCATGGGCTTTTCTTCGTGTTTGTCGTCCTCCACATATTTATGCATAGTGGCGTTGGCATAATCATGCTCATGTGGAAAACTGATGGTGATTGTCTTTACGTGCTCCCTTGGGTTTGGCTCGGTGTTACCCGACAAACTTCCTTGTGGCCTTTCGGAAATCATTTTCGCAATCGCCTATTTGGTTTTCCAAATTATGGATAGATGCCTCTTGATTTCTTAAGGATGTTTCGATTTGCTGGAATCGGGCATCCGTTGATTGTACAAACTTTCCCATAAGTTCTCCAAGTTAGGCTTTCCTTGGGTCGGCCGAATCAGAGGCGTGTGTAGATTAGGATTGGGATTAGGTCGTGGTTGACCTTGATTACTCCAACTGAAGTTCGGGTGCTGACGCCAACCTGGATTATAGGTGTTACTGAAAGGATTATTTTGAGAGGGTCGAGATTGATTACCTAGATAATCCACTTGTTCATGCGGTGGTATCGCATGGGGGCACTCTTGGTGGTTGTGCGATCCTCCACAAGTCTCACATGAGAAGACTTGTTTTGGAACTGCCAACCCATCAATTTTCTGAGTCAGAGCTTCGACCTGCGCGGCTAGCGTAACTACCGCGTCCGCATTGTATACACCCACCATCCTGTTGGATTTACCTCGCACGGATTGCCATTGATATCCATTCATGGCCATTCCCTCTATTAGATCTTGGGCGGCTTCGGGTGTTTTATTGTTCAACGTTCCCCCCGCCGCCGCATCAATCATTTGTCTCGTTGATGAGAGTAGCCCATTGTAAAACGTTTGGACTTGCATCGAAACGGGGAGGCCATGATGTGGGCATTTTCGCAGCAACTCTTTGAATCTCTCCCAAGTGTCGTACAAAGTCTCGTCGTCCTCTTGAGTGAATGAAGAGATTTCATTCCTCAATCGAGCGGTTTTGGCGGGTGGAAAATATTTCAAAAGGAACTTTTCCGCCATAATGCTCCATGTTGTGATTGTTCCCTTTGGTAAAGTGTTTAGCCATTGTTTAGCCCGTCCCCAAAGAGTAAATGGGAACAGGCGTAAACGGATGGCATCGTCGGAGACTCCATTTATTTTGAAGGTATCGCAAATTTTGAGGAAATTCGCGATATGGTTATTTGGATCTTCGTCCGGTAGGCCGTCAAATTGAACAAATTGTTGCACCATTTGAATGACATTCGGTTTGATTTCGAAATTATTGGCTGCAACAGCAGGCCTTACGATACTAGATGACGTACCGTCCATAGATGGTTTGGCATAGTCATACATAGTTCTTTGTTGTTCGTCTGCCATGGCGAAATCCTTGCTTTCGTTAATATCTTCTTCGTGGTCCGTATTAGTACTTTCCTCTATGTTGCTCCCGGCGGTATCACGCTTCCAAATTCGACGTCGATTAGGCATGCACTGCAGTAAATAAAGAGGATAAGTATAACTCAAGACTTACAAAGATGGATAAAAAGGAAAGATGGTGAAAAAGAATAAAATAAAAATGATTAAATTAACAAAAATAGAGCGTTCTTAATATTACAATCCCCGGCAACGGCGCCAAAAACTTGATGGCCCAAAAGCTACCTTTAAAACCTTAGGCAAGTGCACCTATCGTTTTATAGTATAGATTTTTGAGTACCGAGTGTCATTCCCACGAGGATTGTAAGTACTAGTAATTACCGTCTTTTTGTTATCTAATCTAGCAATTTTCAGAGTTTTGATGGTTTAAAAAAAAATGAAAAATAAAGAATTTAAAAATAATTGCAACTTACAATAGATCAAATAAAAGTAGATTGTAGAATAAGAAATCAAGAGCTAGAAATGTGTTTGAATGTAAATCCCTCTAGAATGTTTTTGTGATTCAACAAGATAAAAATACAACCATGAGCCCTTAAGCAAAAACCAACCTCTTTTAATAAAATCTCATGTTTTATGGACCGTAGAAATTCCCGATTTAAGTTAAACCCTTTCTCAAGGTGAAAAACTCCTAATCTTAAGTTGATTAACTGAAATCTCTTTCTAGTTAAAACCCCCAAGATTGCATTATAACGATTTGTGAATTCCCATATTAGGTTTGACCCTAATCCAGAAGATTTATGTCGTCCTATATCTAGGATTGCATGCAACTTTTTTCACTTATATAGGTTCTATTTCACCATGAATCTCTCATTTCCCGGATGAAAAATAAACTTCAAATCAATATTGCGCATATACCAATTCGAATGAATAAAGTATAATATAAGTGAATCACACAAAGCATGAAGATTTTATTAAAAACATACACACCTTAATCACAAATCCATTATAGAGTTCATTACATTCAAACACTAGGAGTTTAGCTACTCATGATCTTGATAAAAGAGTAAATTACACAAGAAGATGTAAATATTATAGACATGGTGTACTTATCTTTCTCAAAATCTCAATTGACTTCTTCCTTGAATGATGATGTTGCTCCAAGCCTTCTTCCCCAATGTTGTCTCAAGCTTACTCCTCCAAGACCCCTTGATCCCAATTATGAATATGATGAATTTTCTAATCAAATACATGAATGAATTATGAATGATGATTCTTCCAACTTCAACTCTTGGCTTTTATAGACACCATTTTTGTATAATAATACATTGATGGTGCCATCTTTTGCTAAATAATTGCCTCCACTTTCATTGTTGGTTGGTGAATTCTTGTACTCAATTGATGATTGAGGGAATATGGAGACATGATGGAGCAAAATTGGGTGTTAAAAGTGTACAAAAGTGGTCAAAAAAAAAGCTTGGTTGGTGAGTTTTTCATAGAAAATTTGCAAAAGGAAGTCCCGACATGGCCATGTTGCAACACACCCTGCCATCTTTGTCGACATGGCCATGCCGCCAACACGGCCAGGCCGTGTTTGGGGCTGTTTTGTGCGAATATTTTGAGTTTTTGGCTCCCGACGGAACACGGCCGTGTTGCCCAACACCCCGCCCGTGTTGGACCAAAAAGGCCCCGAAATGACGCGCGTTTGGCTTGGAATTTTGAGCGTTTTTGTATCCTTAAACTCCCGGCATATTTTGACATGAATCCATGGTCCGAAATTCACCAAAATTAGCCCCGAATGGTCAATCTACATCAATAAAAGCACCTCGAGCAATATGAACTATGTACAATCAAAAATTTACAAAACTAACAATAAAATAACTCAATTCTACTCAAATATACACATAAAACATGCATAAAAAGACCATTATCATGAGTCGGGATACGGAATGGGTGAGACATTTCTTCAAAAATAAATGTGGTTAACCAAATTTAAGAATCCCCTTTTGGAACAGATGGTGCTTACATCGACTAGCATGACATTTCTCGTCGAATGGTTCATCACAGTGAAAATGGGTTATCAGTGGCTCTCTCGCTGGAAAATTTCAATACTAATAACCCATCTTCTTCAGCGAGTTCAACACCCTTCTAGGTTTGGCTACGGAATTTAAAGATCCCCCAAAAATCCAGCTATATATTTGGAAGGTTATTCATGGTTTGCTTATGGTATGTATGGCTCTGAAAAATAGAAAAGTGGATGTGCATCCCTTATATAGTCGATGTGAAAATTTGTTTGAGACCGCTAAACATGTGCTTTGTGATTGCCCGTGGAGCCATTTCTTTTGGTGAGAATCCCCTCTCTGATTGGATCACATTCTTCTAAATCTTGATGCACCAATGGCATATATGTTGTGGGAAATCTCAAAGAGAAAGGACAATGGATATGAAAGCCTCTTTCTAAGCCTGCTCTAGGCCTTATAGGAGTCACATAATGTCTTGATATTCAAGGCCAAATAACTCACACACCAAGAAGTTTTTTCCCTTGCAACGAAAGTTTTGAATGAGTATAAAATCGGGAGGGGAGAGGGGGAATTCAACCCCATCACCTTCCATCCCCATGGATACGAGATGGGTACCACCTTTAGTTGGGATGCTCAAACTGAATACAGACGCCTCTATTTTGGAAGGAAAAGGAACGAGTATAGGTGTGATAATTCATAATCATAATGGGAAGATCCTACATATCTTTGTCCAAACATTTTGGCCTGGATTATTCAATCAAAATTGCACACATTGAGATGGACTATGTCCCTAGTATAGAGGTTACAAAGTCGACGGATTAACTTATCATATGTTGGAATTACATCATGGAAGATATTCAAGCCATCTCAGCAATGAATTTCACTCCTTTTCTTTTATTTATGTTCCCAAGACAAACCAATGAATTGGCACATAACTCAACTCCTTCATCGACTTTAGTAATGGGTTTTACTAAGTTCTTTTACGTGATCATCTCAAACATTATGAGGTTTTCCTTCTCAAGAAATAAAAGAGTGAAAAGGATGGTAATAGGAAAATAAAGGGGATTGAGCATTTGTAGTCATAGGAAAATGAAGGGGGTTTGAGTAGGGGTGGCAATCCCTTACACGACGCGATAACATAAAATGAACTCGAACCGGTTACTTGAGAAAACCTGAACCTGAAAATGACAAATATGATATTGCCAATTTGTCTTAAGACATAATATCTTATATTTTATTTAATTTTCATGTATTTTGAGCATAACCCAAAATTGACCCGAAACTAAGCACGAACATGACTCATTGACCCAAACTGCCACACCTAGATTTGAGCATTTTTCTTTTTTTTCATCGTCTATTTTAGTAAGGGAGTCTTAATTAGCTTATAGACACTCTCTATTTTCATATTGATATTAATTTGTCATCCACATTTACAAAATTATGATCATCTTCACTTCTCGTCGGAGTGAAGTATTGATCACCCATTTAACTATCATTCAATCGAACAAACGATCACAAACCTTGTCTTAAATAAATCTCAATTCCTATTTCATCTTCCTCTCTATCTTCATCGTTTTGGAGCATGTCTTATGCGAAACTAATCAGATTAGCCTTGAAGCTCTTGTTCTATCGAGTTTGTAATGACCCAATTTTATGAAATTAAAGTACTCTAAAAATATTATTAAGAAAACACAAATTTATAAATTAAAGTGATCCCAATAATTATCAAAAAGTTGATTGAGGATTTTTAATTCTTAAGGAAAAAATATAATAATAATAATAATAGTAATAATAATATTACATCTTCCAAATTAAATATATAACAATTGTTCCAAGCATAAACCGGAAAAATTAAAGACATAAATCTAAAATTTTGTCCGATCATAATTATTCAAAATATAAATATAGCATGGTTTATTCCACCATCCACAATATCATATCTTCAAAGGATTCCTCAACCTTCGTCATGATAATATTTCAGATCCCCCATCTATTTGCGGATGATAAGTCAGACTAAAGTTTAGCTTTGTCCCCAAGGCACTTTGTAGACTTTTCCAAAACTTAGAAGTAAAACGCGTATCTCTGTCAAAACAATTGACACAGAACTCCATGAAGTCTCACTATCTCCTCAATAAAAATTTGTGCATATCGCGCCATATCGAACGCGTCATCTTAACGGGTAAGAAATGAGTGACTTTGTTAACCAATCTACTACAACCCAAACAACCTTGTTTCCCTTGGTGATGGTGGAACCCTACCCCACAAAATCCATAGTTATGTGCTCCCATTTCCATTCTCGGATGTCAAGTGGTTTGAGCAAACCGGATGGTGTTTGGTGTTCGGCTTTAACTTGCGACAAGTCAAACATTTTTCCACAAAAGTTTCAATATCTCTTTTCATACTTCGCCATCAAAATACTTCTCTTAAATCTCGATACATTTTTGTACCTCCACGATGAGCCGTAATACGGCGTCTGAATGAGCTTCTTCAAGAATTTCTTTTCTAAGCCTTTGTTATTTAGGAACGCATAATCTCCTTCATAAGTCAAAGTACCATCATTTGTTATAACAAATCCTTTTGCATTCCCTTCACGAGCTTTTTCTTTCATTTTGCTCAAAAATTTATCTCGAGGTTGAACTTCTTTTATCTTCTCTCTCAGAGTAGGTTGTACAACCAAAGATGCTAGTATTATCTCTGTGCTTTTTGGTGGCACCACTACTTCAATTCTCATCCTGGTGAATTCTCTCACAAGATGTTCTTGTTCAGATATCAAACTTGACATTTCTCCTTTTGTTTTACAACTTAATGCATCGGCTACAACATTAGCTTTACCCGGATGATAGTTGATAGTGCAATCATAGTCATTCACCAATTCCAACCATCTTTTTTGCCTCGTGTTTAGCTCTTTCTGAGTGAACATATATTTCAAGCTTTTGTGGTCGGTGAAGATTTCACATTTCCCTCCATATAGGTAATGGCGCCAGATCTTTAATGCATGCACTACAACAGCTAACTTTAGGTCATGAGTAGGATAATTTAACTCATGTGGCTTTAGTTGCATGAGGCGTAGGCAACCACTTTACCATGTTGCATTAGCACACATCCCAAGCCTTGTTTTGATGCATCACTATAAATAACAAAATCTTTAGTGGGGTCGGAAATTGTTAATACTGATGCAGAAGTTAACCTTCATTTTAACTCCTGAAAGCTTTCTTCACATTTCTAATTCCATTGGTACTTCTCCCCTTTTCTTGTCAGTCGAGTCATATGCACAACTATCTTTGAGAATCCTACAATAAATCTTCGATAATAGCCTGCCAAACCTAGAAAACTACGAACTTCATTAGCATTCGTAGGTGCACTCTATTCGTTGATCGCTTCAACTTTAATCGGGACCACTTTAATTCCTTGAGCAGTGATTACATGTCCAAGAAACACCACTCAATCTAGCCAAACTCGCATTTCTTGAATTTCGCATATAAATTTTCCTTACGAAGTGTTTCTAGCACTATTCTTAAGTGCTCAGTATGTTGCTCTCTATTCTTTGAATATACAAGTATATCATCTATAAAGACTATGGCAAATTGGTCTAGATACAGATGAAACAATATATTCATCAAGTCCATGAATACTGCTAGCGCATTACTTAACCCAAATGGCATTACTACAAACTCATAATGTCCATATCGGCTTCTAAATGCCAATTTCGAATATCACTCTCTTTAATTTTTATCGATGATATCCGGATCTCAAGTCAATCTTAGAAAAAGTCTTTGGCACCTCTCAATTGATTGAACAAGTCTTCAATCCTCGGTGAGCGGGTACTTGTTTTTCATAGTGAGTCGATTAAGTTCTCTATAATCGATACACATTCTAAGTGACTCATCTTTTTCTTTACAAATAGAACTAGTGCTCCCCACGGTGATACACTAGGTCTAATGAATCCCAATCCAAAAGTTCTTATATTTGCGCCTTTAACTCTTGTAATTCCTTTGCGCCATCCTATAGGAGTGCCTTAGATATAGTCTTTGCCCCTGTGTACCAAATCTATTCCAAATTCAACCCGCGATCCGGAGGAATTCTCGGCAAGTCTTTTGGGAATACATCCAAAAATTCTTTCACAATTGGTATGTTATTAGGTGTCACTTTGGGTCAGAGGTATCTACTAAACTCACTAGATATCTTTGATAATTTTTCTTTTTCAACATATTTCTTGCCTTCATTGCCGATATCACTCGTGGTGCTGCGTTAGACTTAATCCCATAGAATTTTATCTCATCATTTCCTGGCAGTTTGAATATTATCTCTTTCTCGTGACACTTAATGCCTGCCTGATATCTACTAAGCCAATTTATACCTAAGATTACGTCAAAATCCTTCATCTTAATTATGTATAGATTAGCTTTAAGATATTTTCCCCCTATATTCACTTCAACATCCTTATTTACCGAGTCAGTTGTTATCGAATTTCCAGATGGCAAGCAAACCTCAAGGGGTTCACTTACTCTAGCACTCTTATGTCCTAATATAGCATGAAATTTGGCAGATAAAAACGAATGTGTGGCACTAGTGTCGAAAAGTACAAGAGCAGGTATTCGAGAGATGGTTAGCATACCTGACATTGTACCCTGGTTACGATCGACTTCTTTTCGAGTCATAGAATACATTCGAGCTCTACCTCCAGATGTTTGTTCTCTTCTTTCCCTCGCCTTTCAAGAGAGGACAACTAGAGACTTCATGCCCTGGCTTCTTACACTTGAAGCATTTTCCTTGTCCAGCTAAACATTCTCCAAAATGATTCTTCTTACATTTTGGGCAAGTTGTCCTTTCTGCTTGCGTAGTTGGACGTGCATTTCCATCAATCTTTATTTGTTTATTTTGATTTTGATTTTGATTTTGTTTTGCCCCTTCCCATTTTCTTTTCTCAGACGACACAACCAACGTTTGCTCCTCCTCGTCCCTAGCAAAACTTTCCTCCACCTCATGAGCCCTTCTCACCATCACCGAGTATTCCAAATCTCATTGAGCAGATAATATTCCTGATAGTTGTGCTCGAAGTCTCCCTCTGAACCTCAGAGCCTTTTTCAAATCAGTATCCACTAGGTGTGGAGCAAACCGACTTAGTTGATTGAACTCGTCTCTCATACTGTGTGATCATGTTTCTTTGTTTAAAGTTAAAGAATTCTATCTCCTTCTTGTCTCGATATGATTGTGGGAAAAACTTTTCCATTACAATCACTTTGAACTCATCCCATGTTAAAGCATTCCGCTCTTTCTCGCCTTAGTCCTCTAATCCCCTTCCCACCAATGATCGGCGTCTTGATGAGTTGGAAGGCGACATATGACTCTCTGTTCATCTATGTAGCCAATAAGTCGAAAAATTCTCTCTAGTGATCGAAACCATTCTTCTATCTTGCGGGCCATCACGTCCATTGAATGTGGGTGGGCGATAGTGGCGGAATTGTTCCACGACTCTGTGTTGTTGTTGTTGTCCCCGTTGTTACGCACACGCCTGAGGAACTCAGCAATTATATCTCCAGCAGTAGCAGTGGTTTAATTTCCTGTGTTAGTGGAGTTCTCACCGTTGACTTGATTTCCATGATGGGGAGCCATATTCCTAAGGTCATACGTAATGTATTATTATTATTTATCCGAAGTTATTAATGGATTTTACATGAAATATCTAACTTAAAATCTAAATATCATAATATAATGGTCAAATAAATTAGTATCAACTAAAGGACAACTAAGTTTTATATATAATAAGGATTTATTTATCAATTATTGCAATACATAGACCCATCTATCTCTACTGATCCATATCTTCATTTTCCTCCGGATCTTCATCCGGATCTTCTTCTGGATCTTCATCTGGGTCTTCTTCCAGGTTTCCTTCCGATTCCTCATATTCTGCCATAGCCTCATTGTTCAACAACTCAATCCATTTGACGTTTCAAAACAAGGGTAAGCTATCAATCACTCTACGGGAGGCAGCGCGTTCGTTTGGAACGCCGATGACATTCCTCACATTATACCACAATTGGTGAATTTTAACTATATATTCTCTAATGCTATCCCCCTCCTCAATTTGATAGTTGAAATAATGATTGAGTCGGTTAATGGGATGGTTCGTACCCCAATTATTATTATTATTGTTCTTTCTTGTAGTATGATGAGTACGAGTTCCTGCCATCTATATATATGTGCATTTGCAACCATAAGTTTATTTTTACATATTTTTTTAAAAAATAAATACAAGATTTCTATTCATCTAACACATAAACTGGTATTATGTTTCTAAAGCAGAATATAATAACATGGAATACATCATGACATAAATGAGCATACTGGTACAATTGTATAATGTAACCTGCATTAATAATTTTCATACCTTGAGGAGACCTACAAGATATGATGGAGGTTGATGTTATTATACCATTTTATCTTATATAAAGTTTGACTTTTATTATTTTTTTTTCAGAAAAATTGTACATTTTAATTTTCAAATTTTTTTTAATAAGCCTACAGAAACGTAGACCTGCTCTGGTACCACTTGTAATGACCAAATTTTATGAAATTAAAGTACTCTAAAAATATTATTAAGAAAATACAAATTTATAAATTAAAGTGATCCCAATAATTATCAAAAATTTGATTGAGGATTTTTAATTCTTAAGAAAAAAAAATAATAATAATAATAATAATAATATTACATCTTCCAAATTAAATATCTAACAATTGTTCCAAGCATAAATCGGAAAAATTAAAGACATAAATCTAAAATTTAGTCCGATCATAATTATTTAAAATATAAATATAACATGATTTATTTCACCATCCACAATATCATATCTTGAAATCGGATTCATCAACCTAAAAGTCATGATAATAATAGGGGTGAGCTTCATCTCACTCAAGTAGGGATATATCTCACAATATTTAATAACACATAAAAAGCATTCACATAATTACAATAATAAATTCACTAATTTCTTCTTTTTCCTCCGATCGCGATCGCATATAGCATTGCGGGTTCACCCCGAAGATACGTTTGATCCCTTTTACCATTTTCATGGCCTCTAGCTTATATGAATTTATTTCCTTTTGACATATATTGCGATCAATAAAACATAATCATGGAACATTAAATAAAATTAAATAATATAAAAATTTCTACCTTAATAATCGCAGATATTCGATGTAGAGAAATGAATAATAAAAGTCATAGTCCTCAACCCCTTCGTTTTCTACATTAAATAAAATTATATAATTGATATGTGATTTTAATAAATCGTACTAATTAATGAAATAATTTGTAAAAATAAATATTGAAAGAAGCTTGTGAATTGAGAATTATATATATACATATACATAGAATTATTTGATTTGGAGTCGATCCATGCGGATTGCCTTGGGTGCTAAAATCAAATTGGGATTTATTGATGGTAGGATTGAGCCACCTAAAACTGATTCACCCAAGTATGATTAATGGAAAAAGGTAGATTGCATGATAATTTCCTGGATTTTGAGCTCGATTTCCAAATATATTGTGGATGCTTTTGTATATGTTGATTCGGCGAAAGCCTTATGGGATGATCTAGCTGAACGCTTTGGTCAATGTAATGGTCCACTATTATATCAGCTAAAGAAGGATATATGTAACCTAAAACAAGGAAATATGAGTGTTGTGGTTTACTACACTAAATTGAAGAAACTCTGGGATGAATTAGTCTGTTTAGATCCTTTGCACCTTTGCGGTGTGGGTGTGAGCAAGGATTTATCTGAAAGGGAAATGAAAGATCGCCTGGTTCAATTTTTGATGGGACTGAATGACAGCTATGATAATGTGCGGAGTCAAGTTTTGCTAATGGATCCATTGCCTAGTATCAACAAGGCATATTCTATGATCTTGCGGGTTGAATAACAGAGAGATATTCAGGGGAGTCCTGCTGATATTGTGGAGAATTCAGTCTTGCTCAGCAGAGCAAATGTCCCTTACAACAATAATTCTGCCAGAGGAGGATCTAATGGTACACCTTATGCACGGAACAGGAGCAATAATGCTAGAAGAAGTAAGGAGGAGAAGGCTAAACTCCTGTGTAAACATTGCAACATACATGGTCATGATATCTCAGAATGTTTTAAGTTACATGGCTATCCGGATTGGTACAAGGACTTCAAGGAGCAAAAGAACAGGGCAAACCACCACCAATCTTGTGGATTCGAATCACAAAGCACCGACAAAACTTAAGTGCGAGGAAGGAAAGGGACATCAGCTCACAGATATGAGTTGCCTCATACACTAGGAGATTGCCAAGTATATGTCTACTAAGATGACTGGAGGGGCTACTACTCTTGAATCTAATTTCGTTTTTCCGCTTTCTTGTCGACTTTGATGGTAAGATCGATTCTCACCAATTTACTATGCATTATCTATGCAAGAGAACATTGGTAATGGCTCATGGGTGTTGGACATCAAAAGTGCTAGTAGACACATGTGTTCCAACTCCACTCTCATGTCTTCTTTAACTCTTCTCCAACCCCCGCCACTTGTTTACCTACCGGATGGCACCACCAAACTTATTACACATCTTTGGCACTCCGCACCATCACACCTCAATTAACACTCACCGATGTGCTTTTTGTTCCTAGTTTTCGATATAACCTTCTTTTCAGAGCACAACTAGCACACCAAGCTAACCTTAAATGCACCTTTTTTGCTACCCATTGTGTTTTTCAGGCCCTACATGATGAGAAAGTATTAGCTGTTGGCAAGGCATCTGGGAGACTTTACATATTGCACCAAAATACTTCCATTCCTGATCCTTCTTCACAGCCTTCTACTTGTAGTGTTGCTAGCAATATTTGTACTGGAGGATTTTGATCTCTGGCACAAACGTTTTGGTCATGCTTCTCTTCATTTGTTGCAACATTTACCCTTTCTTAAACACTTGTGTACCCCTGTTATGGGCAAGTTCTTACAGTCATGTGATGTTTGCCATAAATCTAAACAAACAAGGATTGCTTTTCCTCTCAGTAACATACATACTGCATTATCTTTTGACCTTATACATGTTGATATTTGGGGGCCCTATAAAGAAAATAACCTACCTAATGCCTCTTATCTGTTGAATATTGTTGATGATTTTACTAGGGCCACATGGACTTTTTTTTAATGTCACACAAACACCAAAAGTTCAATTGCTTTCAGAATTTCCTTGCAATGGTGCGGAACATACTTTAATAAATCATTAAAGTCGTTAGAAGTGATAATGGGGCTGAATTCCTTAGTCTCACATGTCAATCTATTTTCCATGCTCATGGCATTCAGCATCAAAAGAGTTGCCCCTATACACCCCAACAAAATGGGGTGGTGTAAAGGAGACATAGGCAATTGCTAGAAATAGCAAGGGCCCTTATGTTTCAGTCTAAGGCTCCTACCAAATTCTGGCCATACTCTATTCTTACTGCTACACACATCCTCAATAGGCTTCCTAGTTCTGTCCTAAAGTGGCATTCCCCTTTTGAGATGCTCCACAGTACTCAGCCTGATTACTCCTCTCTCAAACCCTTTGGTTGTCTTGCCTATGCCACAAATTTTACTCCTCATAAAGGAAAATTCACACCCCAAGCTCATAAATGCATCTTCCTCGTTACCTTCCTTCGCCAAAAGGGCTTGATTATATGACTTAGACACACATTCCTTACATTACTCCGGGGATGTTGTCTTTGTGGAATCTGTCTATCCTTACCACACCATTTCCTCTTCTACTTCCTCTTCTCCCTTACCTATTCCAACATATGACTCTTCATCACCTGCTCCCACCCCCCCTCAGAAGCATCTCCTACTCCTCCACCTTTGGCTCTTAGGAGGAGTTCCGGGCCTCTTGCACCACCGCTTGGTTGCGGGATTATGTTGTCAATGTTGCCTCGTTGCGGTCAACAGTACTACGACTCATCTCTCACACCATACTCGGGTTCTTCTTTTTTCGACTCTTTCAATCATTCTTCTGTATCATTCCATCCTACATATTTGTCTTTTCTAGCTAATGTGCACAACATACATGAGCCAAAATCATATTCTCAGGCTAAAAATGATAGTAAATGGGTTGAGGCTATGCAGCAGGAAATGGTTGCCTTGGACAATAATCATACTTGGATTTTAACAGATTTACCTAAGGGTAAAAAGGTTATTGGTTGTTGATGGGTTTTTAAAGTTAAAATGAATCCTGATGGCACAGTTGAGAGGTATAAAGCGCGCCTTGTGGCCAAGGGGTATGATCAGGTCGAAGGGATTGACTACACAGACAGTTTTTCCCCTGTTGCTAAACTTGTTACTGTTCGCCTTTTCATTGCACTAGCCACCAGCAGGCAATGATCTCTACACCACCTAGACATCAACAATGCATTCCTTCATGGGTCTCTTAGTGATGAAATCTATATGCATCCTCCAGAAGGATATCCAGTCCCTATTCCTGGCCAGGTTTGTCTCTTAAAAAAGAGTTTGTACGGGCTCAAACAAGCATCTCGGGAGTGGAATTTAGAACTCTGTCATCGGTTACTAGAGTATGGTTTCTTGCAATCCCCTCATGATCATTGTTTATTTACTAAAGGAGATACAAATTTTTTTCTTGCTCTTCTAGTTTATGTGGATGATGTGCTCATTACGGGTTGCAAAGAGGAGAGATATTCAAGACCTAAAACACTACTTGGATGTGCTCTTTACTATCAAAGACACGGCTTCGCTAAGTACTTCCTTGGTATTGAATTTGCTCGAGTGAGCGGGGGACTTACATTCATCAACGCAAATTTGCTCGGATATTCTCGATTGATCTTTGGGTTTCTTGACCGCAACTCGGTTTCCACACCTCTTCCTCCCCGGCATTAAACTCCAACATTCAAATGGCACCCCTTACTCATCCGGATAAATACGGAGACTTATCGTGGCGCCTTCTTTACCTCAATTTTACTCGACCGGACCTTACTTTTGCTACTCAACAACTTAGTCAGTTTGTATCTCATCCCTATTCTACGCATTGGGACGCCGCTCTCCATGTCCTTAAATATCTCAAGGGTACTCCTCTCTTGTCTTTTTATCCTTGTACCACTTTGCTTCTCGCTTTGTTGCTTTATAGTGATGCGGATTGGGAACGTGTCCCGACACTAGCGCTCACACTGTCGGCTATTGTGTGTTTTTGGAGGTTCCTTGATTTCTGGAAATCCAAGAAACAGAACACCATTTCCCGTTCTTCCGCCCGAAACTAAATACCGTGCACTTGGTTCTATCGTTTGTGAACTACAATGGATCTCTTATATTGCGAAGGACCTGCATATTGACATTCCTACTCCCATTGACTTATGGTGTGACAACCAAGCCGCCATTCATATCGTGGTCAATCCCGTTTTCCCACGAACGCACTAAACATCTCGACATTGATGTCACCTCGTTCGCAACAAATTCAAGGACGGCTTCCTTGACTTCTTCATGTTTCTTCCAAAGAACCAACTTGCCGATATCTTGACCAAGGCACTTTGGCGTTTCTACTTTTCGTTTTACATTTGTCCAAGTTAGGCCTGCATTCTTTTCCTAACGGCCTAACTTGAGGGGGGAGTGAAGAAATTATAAAATCGTGTTTTATCCTCTTTACGTTTTATCCTTCAGACTTTCTTTCTTTCTTGTTTTTACTGAACACGTGTCCTATGCTTATTGGTATAATTTGCTAGAACATTTAGTCTGTTATTCTTCACGTGTACTGTGCACTGTGATTTTCTGAGACTGCTATATATATGTTGCAGCTCCTTATGTAATTCTCATGGTTTTATGAATACAATTTCTTTCTCTACAAGTTTCTTATGGATTTTACTAGCAATATTGGAATGTAACAAACTCAGTCTGAAACTGTCAATTTAGAGTAGTTATAGTGGCAACCATTACATATGATGCTGTCCGGGTACAATTTCTTTTTAGTTGTTTGGTTTTTCCTGTTTAGAAGTATAAGAACAGTTTGAATATTTTAGTTTAATTTTGAATTATAATATTGATAAATGGGATGCCATGATAATTTTAAAATAGGTAGTTTTATATAATATATTACTGGGAATTCCAATTCAATTTATTATATTGGGACAGTGAGTCAATCATTCAGCGTAAGTCCATTTTCGTAAATAACAGAAGATCGAGGGCATAGTTGAGAAGATATAAGTGGAGGTAGCTGTGAAGGACAAATAAGGCAAATAATTCACCATCACTGCAGCACACTCAAACACACACAAAAAAAGCTGTGGGTCAAGTTTCTTGAGCTGCGGGAGTGGTCAATACTGAGAGACTGTTGTCGGCCCAATGAGGAAAGACGGAGCGCCGCCGTCAGCCGCCCTCAGCCCCGTCGGCAAGATCTTCCTCTGCTTCGAAATTAAGTCATTTCTCGCCATGTTGCTAGCTCTCACCCTCGTTATGGTCGTCTGGAACCTCCAGCCGTACTACGAAAATATCCTCTCCGCCACCTCCACCGGCTGCGCCGCCGCATCTCTCCCCATTAAATCCACAAGCATTGGTGACGTCACCCCTCTAACGGAGAAGAAGCTTGTTAGTACTACTCCCCCCGCCGACCCCAACAAGCGCACCTTCCAAGCCTACGGCAACGCCGCTGCTCTCTTCGTCCAAATGGGCGCCTACCGCGGCGGCGACCGAACATTCGCGGTGGTCGGCCTCGCCTCAAAACCCATTCATGTTTTCAGCCGCCCATGGTACAAATGCGAATGGATCCCTAACAATGGCAATTCCTCAATAAGGGCCAAGGCTTACAAAATGCTCCCCGATTGGGGCTACGGCCGTGTCTACACCGTCGTCGTCGTTAATTGCACTTTCAACAAAAACCCCAATTCCGACAATAGCGGCGGCAAGCTTATGATAAACGCCTACTACGGCGAGTCTCCGCGCAAGTACGAGAAATTCACCGCCTTGGAGGAAGCGCCGGGGAGCTACGACGAGTCCAAATACCGACCTCCGTACAAATACGAGTATCTCTACTGCGGGTCGTCCTTGTACGGGAACTTGAATCCGGCCCGAATGAGAGAGTGGATGGCCTACCACGCTTGGTTCTTCGGGTCGAGCTCGCATTTCGTTTTCCACGACGCGGGCGGAGTGTCGGCGGAGGTGAGGGCGGTGCTGGAGCCGTGGATAAGAGCTGGGAAGGTGACGTTGCAGGATATAAGGGGTCAGGCGGAGTACGATGGGTATTACTATAACCAGTTCTTGGTGGTGAACGATTGTCTCCACCGTTACCGACACGCGGCTAACTGGACTTTCTATTTTGATGTGGATGAATATATATACCTTCCCGACGGAAACACTCTGGAATCAGTCTTGCGTGATTTTTCTAATAACACGCAGTTCACCATTGAGCAAAATGCAATGTCCAGTGTGCTCTGCTTGAATCATTCTAATCAGGACTATTCCAAGTAAGTTTTTCAATTAACTTATCTAATTTTATGAAATCCTTTTAATTTGAGTATTTACTAGTTAATGAGTTAGATTTATTCAGCAACAACTAGTACGTCATTGCAGTAATCGGGAATTAGCTATGAACAAATTATTATTTAATAGAATAGAACTTGAATGATCTTTACACGAATCAAGTTTGAATAATTTAAATGAGTATAATATTTTTGTCGGATTAGTGGCATGATCTAATTGGTTTGTGTGTTGGAATGTTTGGTTAATGAACAGGCAATGGGGTTTCGAGAAATTGTTGTTCAGAGACTCTCGAACGAGGATAAGGAGAGACCGGAAATACGCAATACAAGCGAAGAATGCGTACGCGACGGGTGTGCATATGTCGGAGAATGTGATTGGTGGGACACTCCACAACACGGAGTTCAAAATAAGGTACTATCACTACCACAATACCATCACTGTCCACCAAGAGCTCTGCCGCAATTTGCTTCCCATATCCGCCCAAAAGGCCACAACATGGCTCGATAAAATCCCTTACGTTTACGACGACAACATGAAGAAACTCGCCCCCACTATCAAGAAATTCGAGCGAGACACTATTGGACTTGGTGAACCACCCAATATATTATGAGTAATTAAAATTCTTTTTTTCATTCCATCTATTAGCT
This sequence comes from Rehmannia glutinosa, assembly GCA_016081115.2. Lineage (NCBI taxonomy): Eukaryota > Viridiplantae > Streptophyta > Magnoliopsida > Lamiales > Orobanchaceae > Rehmannia > Rehmannia glutinosa. The sequence continues at coordinate 48,908 of JABTTQ020000626.1, read as the reverse complement.
CATTATTTTTCTTTGTATAAAAGTAAATCTATTTTTTTTTTCTTTTTCCTGAAAATTTATGATAAAATTCCGAAGAAAAAGGACCACCTTCACTCACCGACACAATCATATCATTGATCCATTGGCATCCATCGGAACATCAATTGATTGGGGACCCCTTTCGGCCTTTAATTTTGGGGTTTTGCTTTGGTTAGATGGAGAATAGTTGTGAAATATTTGTTGTCATTATATATGCACCGACGCGTGGCTTTTGTATATTATATTGTTAGTCAAGGTGCATTTATTTTTGAGAAATATATTATTTAGTGTAATTTTTGAGTGCTATGGTTGGACCTCCGCTCATGTATGGCTGGCACGGGTGTTTTGTGGTGTAATGAGGAGGAACAAGAGTGGAGTGGGTACACCGTACACTGACTACACACATAGACCAAGTAATATTGCAAATTAATTTACAGATCGGAAATGAATAGATTTGGGAAGACAGGGGCCAGGACCCAACCACCACTTGGATTTGTCTGTAAAATCTTATTTTTCATTAGTTTCTTCTTATATTTATAAAATATTATAATACGGTGGATTCTTTTCTTTCGTGTATGCAAGTAGTTTTTTTACAGATAATTGATGCTTGGATGAATGTATAGTGCCATTATTACATTTTTTTTTCCTTTTTCTTTTTGAATGTAAATACTAGTAAATTATAGATGGATGTGTTGTGGCATGTGCTGTAATCATTATGCGAGAGTAATAAATTATAGATAATTGATTCCAAGTTTCCAACGTTTATATCATAGACAGATGGCTACATGCTGTGGAATGATGGAGGCACATGCCGTTTTCAATGAATGGCTAGGATTCCTTTTTCTTTTCCTCTTTTCTTTTTATAAAAAAATTTATGAAAGCAATGAACAAACTTTAGTGCTACAGTGAGTATGTATATGTATATATATTATGACTAAGGGCATCTACAATGCCATAATTCTAAAAACCTATAAAACTTTACTGTACCCCACAATAACACATCATAAAACCTAAAGAATGAAAAACCCCACTTTTGCCTCTACAATCCTAAAACCTCCAATAACTTCTTGTGGGCCTTACACTTTTAACCATGAACTGTACAAATCATCACTAATTTTCATTTTTTTTAATAAAATAATAGGAAGAAGCGGTACCATGAATAAGGTACCGCTTTCTTGGGGAAGGAAAAAAGTTGTTGCCCACAATGGGCTTGGGTTTTTGTATTGAGTTTTTCACTTGAAAAACCTATCAAAAAAGTGGGCATTGTGGATGCCCTAATTTGTCAATATATGGACTTTAAGCACAATAGGGATCACAAGTTGAATAGTTACAAATCATGTGTTGTCTACCATAATTGTAGCTAGCCGTACACTTTGTGTATGAATATGGGTGAAATTGAATAAAAAACACACGGTTTCTAGAGCCAACATAATCATTACTTTGCTTTCCTTTTGATCACTTTATCCTTTATTAATTACAATTCTCTCATATCATTAGCCTATATAATTTGCCATCTATCATTCTTCTTCGAAAAATTGCATATTAATCCAAGTAATCTTATCATATCGTAGTAATTTTACAACACGTTATCAGCACGAGTTATTGCTCGAGAAAAGGTTTGTATATTTCAAGTTTGAATTTCTGTGTACTAATTTATTTTATTTTCTTTGTAGAAAATGGCCGGTATCAAAAAGCAAAAAATTCCAGATCCTTGACATCACTGGCGAAAATTATTTATCATGGTGTCTGGATGTTAAATTACACCTTCAGGGTCAAGATCTTGCAAAAACCTTGAAGCCTGTACAAATCGAAGAGGCCGTTGTAAAAGATGAGGCGAACGCAATGATATTTATTCGCCATCATCTATCTGATGATTTAAAAAATGAATATATACAAATTGAAAGGCCTTCTGAGCTATAGTCAGCTCAAAAAAATATTTGATCACATCAGAATAGTGATACTCCGACAAGCACAATATGATTGGCAACATCTAAGGTTGCAGGACTTTAAGTCCGTTGCCGACTATAATTCGCCATTATTTAAAATTGAGTCCCGACTGGCTCTTTGTGGGACTAAGTTGTCTGAATATGATAAATTGGAGAAAACATTGCCCACTATGCATAAATCAAATATTGTCTTTTAAGAAGATAGACAAATCTAAACGGCTTTAAAACATATTCTCGAATTAATCTCGGTTCTTCTCACGACAGAAAAACCAATGAATTCTTGTTGAGAAATCACGATTTGCGATCTTAAGGTCTAATGCGATTGCTCAAGCACATGCTAACTCACAGTAGGGGATGGGGCCGATTTAGAGGCCGTGAGTATAAACCCGGAGTGGGGGCCGCAGGGGTCGTGGTTGTGGTGGTCCACATCAAAATACTCACGAGATATGATTGTGGCGGTCGTAATTACTATAATAGAGATAATTATCACTATACCCGCCAAAACGATTATAATGCTAAACAGGGCATCCAAATCGGTCAAATCGTGACAAGGGAAAAATGCATATGGAAAGAATCTGGTGATGATCTCAAACAAATGTGGTATGACAGGACATTGGGCCAAAACATGTAGAATGCCCCGCACTGGTAAATCTATACCAAATCAAAGAAGAATAAAGGCAAAAATGTTCAAACACATGCCATTTGGGCGGTGGAGTCACCTACTACTAATGAGGCCTACACATCCGAAATTATACGTGATCAAAATCTGTCCGGGATCGAAACCGCTCGATATATCCGATTTTCTTGAGGATCATGAGGCACAAGGTACACATGGGAAACAGAAAAAGAGACTATTGTCTACTTGATAGTGCAACAACGCACTCAATATTAACAAATAAATTAAGTATATTTCTCGAGTGTGAAATTGTGCAAGGCACAAGTTACAACTATATTTTGTCCCATTGAGATTATTAATGGCTCCGGAAATACAACACTGGTGTTGCCTAATGGTACAATATTGAATATTGAAAATGCATTATTATCTGGTAGATCAAAAAGAAATCTACTGAGTTTTAAGGATGTGCGTGATAATGGCTATCACTTGGAGACACTAAATGAAAATAATAAAGAGTATCTATGTATCACATCCTATAAAATGGGAAAGAGAATTGCCCATGAGAAATTTGAAGCAACAGCTTCTGGATTATATTGTGTCCAAATTAAAGCTTTTGAATCCTATGCCACCATGCCTTGGAAGCTAGTAAATCCTGATATATTTGGATTATGGCATGATCGCCTAGGACACCCAGGAACAACTATGATGCGTAGAATTATTGAACACACCAATGGACATCCATTGAAAAGCACGAAGATGCTAATGTCCAAAGATTATTTATGTGAATCGTGTTCACAAGGAAAATTTGTTACTAAACATTCCATGAAAAAAGTTGGTTATGAATCACCATTATTTTTACAACGTATTCATGGTGATATTTGTGGACCAATACATCCAGCAAGTGGACCATTTAGATATTTCATGGTCTTAATAGATGCATCATGTAGATGGTCACACGTATACCTATTATCTACTAGAATTGTTGCATTTGCTCGATTATTAACATAAGTTATTAAACTCCGAGCATATTTCTCGATTATCCCATCAAGAATATAAGGATGGATAATGCCGAGAATTTACATCAAAAGTTTTGATGAATATTCTACAGATCGGGAATAAATATTGAACACCCAAAGAGCACATGTTCATACTCAAAATGGATTAGCGTAATCCCGATTAAACGAGTTCAAATAATTGCTCGTATATTATTAATGAGATCAAAAATCACTAGTACGAAGATGGGGTCATGCAATATTACATGCATCAAACTCATTAGATTACGTCCCACGCTTATCATATGCATTCCCCAATGTATTTAACTCTTGGTTTTGAGCCAAATATTTCGCACCTACGCACTTTCGGGTGTACTGTTCAGGTGCCGATTCACCACCTCAAAGGACAAAAATGGGTCCATAACGTAGACTTGGTATATACGTTGGATTCGATTCTCCATCAATTGTTCGACATTTAGAACCGGTGACGGGAGATTTATTTACCGCTAGATTTGCGGATTGTCATTTTGATGAGACAATATTCCCATCAATGGGAAAGGATAAAGTTATTTTAGATAAACAAAAACCGATTGAGAATATCTCATTTGGAATGAACAAAGCTTATCCCATTTAGATCCACGTCTTACGAATGTGAAAGTGAGGTGAATAGGATCATTCATATACAAAATATTACTAATAGACTTCCGATGCATTTAACGATGCTAGTAAATGTAAGTCAAGCGGCTACGATAATCTAGAAGGGGGTGAATAGATTATCTCCATCTTTTCGATTTCGCCCTCTTTTTCGAATCAAACAAGCCAAGACAATAATAAAGGTGCGGGAAGTAAACAACACACGTCGATTTATAGAGGTTCAACCCATTTGAGATAAGGGAGTAGAATTCTTACCATTTAATCGGTAAAGACGAGCAATGATGATGATAATCGAGCTAGGTAATTCCCAAAATATGAAATTTATGCAACAAAACTCATTTGGAGTGAATTGTGTGTGCAAATGACAAAGGGGTCGAAATAGAGAAGAAAAATGCCAAAATGGCTAAGTTTGGAAAAATGAAGCAATATATCCGAAAAATCGGCAGGGCGACCGGTCAAGGTGTCTTTGTCGACCGGTCGGAGGTGAGGTCGACCGGGCGACCTCACTCGATTTGATCACCGAGCGATGCATTACGTAAAAGTCCGAAATTTGGTCCAAAAAATTCGATTTTTCGCCTAAGTTTAAAAAACGTGCAAAATGCAAACGTAGACCTCATTCAATATACATTATGTCATAATCAAGCTCGAAATGGAGTAAAATACTCGGCGGTGAACGATTAAAAAATCCACAAGTTATCCTTGAGACGGAATTAAACACATCTCAAGTTTTTGTTAAACATGCAATCCCTTAGAAAAAGATATCGAATCTCAATATGTTTAGTTCGATTATGACGAACCATATTTTGAAAAATTATTATCACCGGACTTGTTATCCCGAAAATAAGAACGTTTTAAGACTTTGGATACAACAAGTCATAAAGAAAACCGCCTTTCAAATATTTGAAAATTTCTTTTAACGGCACTTTAATGAGATTCGTTGGGATAGTTTTTGAAGTCGAGCATATAGACGTAAGGCATATGGAATGTCGAGTCTATGGGAGTAATAAAAGTAAATGAACATACCTCGAATTTGTTTGTCGACCGACATGCCTTCATCAACCTTTGTCAATCTTTACATGGTAGTCATAGAGGTTGAGATGGTTCTTTCTTCTTCAATGCCTCACTTCTTCTTTTGTATACTTTGAATGTGGAATATAACCACCTTCTTGGCATTGTTGAACTTGAATTCCAATGAAGAAATTGAGCTCCCCCATCATGATCATCTTGAATTTACCTTGCAACAACTTAGAAAATATCTTGTACAAAACTTCATAAGTAGCACCAAACATAAATTTGCACAAGTAAACAATCTTACCCTTTTTCAAACACAAAGAGAGTAGTATCAACTTTACCTCTTGTAAAATCATTTTACAAAAGAAAATAGGTAAGTCTATTATACCATACACGGTGCATATTTTTAAACCAAACAAGGCCTTTTATAAAAATCACTTGGCCTAGAATTTTTTTTTTTAAACCCGGTTGTTTTACATGACTTCTACTTGAATAAAACCATTTGGAAAATTGGATTTAACATCCATTTGGTAAAGCTTCAAATTTTCTTAAAAACAAGAATGGGCAAGTAGAATGCGAATAGCTTAAAAAAAACATGCTACGGGTGCAAATGTTTCATCAAAATCAATACATTCTTCTTGATAATACCTTTGAGCTACTAACCTTGCCTTGGTCATCAAACTTGTTCCAAAATACCAAAAATTTCTGCAAAATCTTAGCAAGATATCTTTGCACAAGAGCATAGTAATATCGAATAATAGAGACATTATAACAAGTAACACATACTATGCTTTCAAACAAATCATCAAGAGTTCAATAAGACATGTAAGTTCAAATAAGCTTATAGAAAGCTATATAAGGTCTCTTTTGAAATTTGAAAATTCGAGAGCATATAGTTGAGACCTCATTTAAAAGAAGCATTTGAACAAGAGTTTTGACAAGAATGAATATGAGCAATCAAATGCATAATTTTGAGAAGAGGATAAAAAATCAAATGTTTTATCAAAACAAATATGATCCTTTACAAGTCCCGGATAAAACAAGCTTTATAGAATAGTGCCTTTCAAAAATCGAAAAATCCTCTTAATGACAATTATATGAAATACTTTGAAATAACTTGAAAAACAAGCACATAGGCATATGACAAAAATATATCGAGTCTATAGAATGAATACCAATGATGAGCGTACCTCGATAGTTTAAGCATCTCTTGAAGAGGATGAGGAAATATATATTCTACACATATCTTAAACAAGTATAGCACAAAACGAATATGATACAAGTGTAGGCTAAAACAATAAAAGATATCACAAGTAAGCTCATGCTATAAAAAATCCATAAGAGATGATAAAACAATTAAGTCTAAGCAAATACACAAGAGTTTAATATAAGCATCATACAAGGTCTCCTTTTTCAAAAAAATAAAACCACAAGTATATATTGAAGACCTTAATTTTAAAATTATGAAAACTCATTTTGCAATTTAGACACAAATACAAACATGCATAAAAATAAAATGCATATTTAAATAGGAGATACGGTTTACCAATTTAGCCATTTCCATGGGTTGTGCCGTTCTATTGTTGATGATATCTTCCTTTTGAAAATCATCTTGTTGATGATAGCTTCTTCGATTGTTCTATTTCCAAGGATTATGCTTTTCCCATTGTTGATAATTTCTCTCTTGGAAATTCATTGTGGTGATATGTTCTCTCTCGGTCAAATGAGATGGTCATTTGATGTCTTCTTAGGGTAAGAATTTACCTTGATTCCACCGGGTACCTAATATGACATTACTTTGTGGTACCCTCAAATGTTTGGGTCCTTTGGGATTAGCTTTGAGACTTTTAGGTCTCCAACAATAATTAGAGCTATTTCTATCCCGACAAGTATTTACCGTATGACCCTTTTTTACCACAATAGAAGCATGTACTAATTCTAGAAGTGTAATGACCAACATGCTTAGATAATTGACTATTTTTCATATGATTAACAACATTAGGCTTATGGTCAAGTCCTTGTTTCAATTTATCACAACTATGAACATCAACAATATCGGTCATTTTATCGGTACTCAAGTTGGATTTTGATAAATCCTTTTTCATGCAATTAATATCCTCAACAAGAGTACTATTTTCTTTTTTAAGGTTTCTAACCTTGTCAAGTGTGGTGGTGTGAGCACATGATAGTGATTCATAGAAGGTAAATAAACTATCCTTATCATTTTTCAAAGCATTGAATTCCTTTTTCAAATTTTTGTATTTAACAACCAAGCTTTGGAATTCACTTTGAAGCTCATCATAATCATTGAGCAAATCACTATAATCATTTTGCAATTCATTTTCTTGAAGCCCATAAGACAACGTTCGTTTTCATCATCGTTGGAAGTTGTTGGAAGCTCATCCCATGTTGTTTTTTTTTTTTTTATCAAAATAACACCCCGGGGGGTGGGGGATTGAGGCGTGATCCCCTACCTGTATATCAAATAATCAAAATGTCATACAATGTCATGCCCGTCAAGGCGGGGGAAAATCAAAGAACAAATAACCTATCACTACGATATCTAGAAAGACTATCATAGAGAGAAATCTAAAGAATAATAGGAGAACCAATGATCTATGAAAATCTGAAGCTCGGATATCCCAGCTGGTCCATCCGAATGAGCGCAAGAAGGTGGTGAGAAACCGTGCCCTCATCAACAATGTGATCGCCCAGGGTAGCGACTCCCAACTCGCTAGGTGATCTGCTGGTCGATTCCCCTCTCTGTGTATGTGGGAAATCGAATCCTGAAGGTCCTTCAGCATGTTCCGAATGCGAATCAGGGTGTGTTGAACCTGCCAAGAGCCAAGGCCACCAGAAGTGATCGTGGTGACCACCGCCGCTGCGTCCAACTCGATCCAAATCTGAAGTGAAAACTGTCGGGCATGCCGTAATCCGATCTCAAGCGCTAGTAGCTCGGCATGAAAGCTAGACACCGCCTGGAAGGAACTGTGAAACGCCAACATAAGTCTGCCCAAATGATCACGAATCAATCCCCCTCCGCCAGCAATCAATGTGTCTCGATCAAACGAACCATCCGTGTTCAACTTGATCTGAGGAGACTGAGGGGCTCGCCAAATCACCACCCTAGGCCTGCGTGAAACCTGTGGTGGAGCATTCCCCTGCAAAAAACTCACTGTAGGGAAGCATCCAGACCAATCCAAAGGGCTCAAACGCCGACCTGAAACAAGAATCCAGAGATACCGCTCCACCTTCCAAATAATGTGAGATGCCAAGAAAGGAATGTGTCGATGCTTGACACTATTCCTTTCCGTCCAGACAAACCATAAAATCAAGCAGGGAACCAAGAAACTCAAGTGCCTCGTGTGTGATCCGTGTGTGCGATTCCTCCAAAATGAAAGGAACAATATCATATCAGTGGTGTGTGGAAGTGTAGTGTCAAACCAAGGAAGAAAGTGATTCCACACGACGAAAGTGCAAATATCATTCATCAAAAAGAGGTGAGGGATAGATTCGACTGAGGAGATGAATGTGGATTATTCAAGCAACAACAACAACGTGAGGCAAGGGAAGTGCCACGTGCCTGAAGCTTGATATCCACAGGAAGACGATTACGAATGAGGCGCCAAAGGAATATAGAGATAGTAGGAATAAGAGCATCGTTCCAAATGGCACCATACTGAAGGTTCGAGCATTTCTACCGGAGAGAATCCCGGGCGAGAAGACATAGAGAACCCACCATGAGAGGTAAACATCCACCGCATGATATCCTCGACCCCGGAAGAATCGGAACCCCGGATATATCCTCAATGAGACTCTCAGGAAGCCCATATCTGGATACCATGACCTGATAAAGTCTGTCTCTATCCCACATACCATCGCGAATGAACCAATCAACCGTCATATGACCCAATGGCCGATCCAAACAATGATCTGCAAGCGGCCTATGCCCAAACCAAATATCATCCCGAAACCGACCACGGCTACCACGCCAATAGACCAAAAATCCGCTCCTGGGCTCGAATACCGATCCGCCTCAAGCGCCTCCACGATGACTATGATTATGTGTTACAGAGGCTCTACAAGGAGACCGGAGCCCATTGTAATAAGATTTGCTGATCAAGAATTGAGCCCACAACGAATGGCCCTCGCGTAACCTCCACCACAACTTGTAATCAAGGCATCGGAATATCGAAAGTCGGCGCAACCCCAACCCACCCTCGTAAATAGGATGGCGGATAATATCCCAACCGATCCAATGGGTCTTCTTCGTCCCCGCGTAGGGCCCCGGAAGAATCTAGCCATGATCTGCTCCAATCGATGAAGAATCTGTCTTTGGCGGCCGCATGACCTCAAGAATATGCAACGGGTGGCCATTAGCGTGCTCGAATAAGAGCGAGCCTACCACCAAAGAACGACGATGTCGATCGACCACCAAAGAACTCTATCCAACATCCTCTGAATCACTGGGAGGAAGAGCTCTTTCGTCATTCGCCCCTTGAACAAAGGGACACCCAAATAAGTCATCGGCAGGTCATCGCGAACAAAGCTTGTCAGTTCATGAACCATGTGCTCCCAGCCGTCAATGTAACGTGGGGCCAGAAAGAATCTACTCTTACCGACACCGACCATCCGGCCGAAGAGCGAGAATAGTGCTCGAGAAAGTGCCTCAACGTGGCGAGGCCATCATCGACGCCCTATTGAAGATAACCACATCATCAGCATAGGCCAGATGTGTCACCGGAAAACCCCGTCGCGTCTGATAAATCATATCCCGGTGTCGTCTAATAATGGAATCCAATCCCCGGGATAAATACTCCGCCGCCAGAACAAACAAGGCAGGAGATAGAGGATCCCCCTGCCGCAGTCCCCGAGTCGAAGGAAAATATCCAGAAGGGATACCATTAACTGAAAGAGAGAAGCCGCAGTGCTCAATACGGCTACCAACCATATCAATCCACCGAACGGGAAGCCCATGTGAATCATAGTCGTATACAAGAAATCCCACTCGCACCCTATCATAAGCTTTAGCCATATCCAGCTTCATCACCACATTAGGAGTCTCCGTGGCTAAGCTGATATCATGGATAAGCTCCTGCGCGAGCAAAATGTTATCCGAGATGACACGACCGGGTGTGAAACCACTCTGATTCGGCGACACAATCAAAGGCAGAATCGAGACCAACCGCGCATTCATAATCTTAGAGATAATCTTATTCGTCACGTTGCACAAGCTAATCGGCCGAAACTCAGTCCACTTCCGAGGGTGAGGAACCTTCGGGATGAGAACTATAGATGTCGCCGTGAACGTGGACGGCATGAGATTACCCGAGAAAAAGTCAACCACCGCATCCTCAACATCCGATCTGACGAAATCCCAACAGTGCTGAAAGAACAAAGATGAGAATCCATCAGGCCCCGAAACACTAGACTGATCAATCCCAAACACCGCATCGCGAACCTCCTGAACCGTTGGCATAGCACAAAGTCCATCAAGATCAACGGAATCAGGAAGCCGGGGAAAGAACTCATCGACAGGGGGAGTCAGATACTCCAAGTCAGAAGTCAATAAAGACTGAAAGAATTGAACTGCCGACTTCCGAATCTCAGAATCCTGCGTAATCGTTACCCCATCATCGTCAATCGAGTGGATCCTAGCGCGACACCTCTTCTGTTTAACAAATCCATGGAAAAACTTAGTGTTGCGCTCCCCCTCGACTGCCCACTTAACCGCAGCTTTCTGGCGCCAAAAATCCTCCTCCATTTTCAAACGTAGCTCATACTCAGCCACACAACGATGTAGCTCAGCCCGATGAGTCGGAGACGGATCGCTATCATATACAAACAGCCACTGAAATCGCATCATCGGCCAGGTCGGACCCGATCAAAAACATTACCAAACGTCCTGGTAATTCCAAATCTTGAGTCCGCGCTGACCCTATTCAACTTGAGCCGCAAGCTCCTCATTCCAAAACAACGTTAGGGATGCCCCCATGCTTCCTTGACAACCCGCAAAAAGTATGGTGACGTATCCACATATGTCTTTGAAATCGAAAGGAAGAACGAGGCACATGCGGGACTAACTGACAAGATATGAGTAAAGGAGCATGATCAGAGCGAACACGAGATAAATGCGTAACAATAGAAGAAGTAAACGTATCAGCCCAGTGCTCATTATACAAAGCCCTATCAAGTCTCTCCTGAAGCCCACCTCTAGCCCACGTAAAGATAGGCCCCTCACACCCCGCATCAAATAACTCACAATCAGCAATCATGTAAGCGAAATCCAACATCTCATCCGACCTATTAGTAGTACCACCAATCCTCTCGTGATCATGCAAAAAGATATTAAAGTCACCACTAACAAGCCAAGGTAACCCCTCCGTACTAATTGCAATCTCACGCAAGGTGTCCCACAAATCATATCTAGCTACTCTATCACATTTAGCATACACAAAAGTCAAATAAATAGGCTGAGGCAACAAAGCAGATGTCAACCTACAATGTAATAGTTGTGCATGATCAACAAGAATGTCAAAATGTAAATGAGCAGCAGACATAATCCAAATATGATTAGAACAATTGCTCAAGCCACTATCAAAGCCAAATCTACGACAATAGAAACTAAACTCAGGCAGAGTCATAGGTTCTAAAAGCGCAACAAAAGGCAATTTATGACGAGTAATTAACGCATGCAAATGACGCGTTGGCTACCCGGATTAGCGATACCCCTCACATTCCACGTTAAGAATTTAATCGACATAATTAAAAAGTAGAATGAGAAGAGGAATCGGGAACACCGATCGATTCTCGAGTTCGTGGGGTGCCACCTTTCGAGAGAAATGCATGCATGAGCTTTCCGATTTTTGCCCTTTTTGGTGACTTCGAATTTTCTCGAGAGCCAATTTTTTTCGAAGTGTCTGCGCTTTACTCGTATTATTCCCCTGTTTACGTTGCTTTGAATGTTGTAATCTGGGTTATAATAATTTTTTGAGGCTCAATAGTTCACGGCAATACTAATGTCATATGCTTCGATGTGGGCGGAAGTAGATCGGGCCAAGTTGATAAATCCATCAATAGAAGCTAGTAAGGTGTGACCCGACTTCAAGGACATCCTGGGTGAGTGACGACGAATTAATGAATCTGAGTGCGGGCTGTCATAAGCTTGGGCCGCGAGAATTAGAATGGACTTTACAACTAATTTGGGCTGAATTAATGTGGGTGATGAATCATGTGAGGCCGTGTGATTGTGGGTTGACTTATTTTGGTCATCGGGCAGCTCGTTATAATGAGATGAGCTTGACATAGAGGTGGATGAAAATTGTTGGGCCTGATTACGGAGACAAAAAGGACCCGTGAGCAATTTGATGATGGACTTGAAGAACATGGGCTTGAGAAATGGGCCCATTATTTAAATAAAGCTTATCAAATTTAATGGGAACAAATGTGCTTTGGAATTTGAATGACCCAATTCCAATACTTCTTTAGCCAAATCAGGCGGGCCCATATCTAAATTTTCATGCAAATTTGCATGCAAACTTGCATGCAACTTACGTAATTGAGTGGGTCTTCTTTGCATGCATTCAATATGGTCCAAATATGGTGACCCAATCTCCCCATCCTCAAGCAAACAATTTTCCCTCAATTTAAGCCATTATCCATGCTCCCGATATCCTAAAAAACAGCCCCTATCTCAAATTACAATCAAACAGTTGACCTTCCTCAAAATTCAAAATAGGTAAGTTTGAACTTTGAATAATTTCCTTTCCCAGTTAGATGTTGATTTGTAGCCCAAGACCAAGTTTGCATTTAAATCCTGCAGTTCACGTGAATCAAGTAATCTCTCATGATTCTTATTTTCATGCAACTCAAGTGATTTGCAAAGTCGCACCATTTTCCAAAATTCCAGGCGTCTGTTTGAATTTTTGGGAGATAAAATCTCACCTTCTTCCATCAAAGCATCTTTATCCAAATCATTATCGATTTAGTATTGGTATCCTAAAAGCGTCCGAGGTTATTCTCAATTGGGTCGGTCATAGTATTACAAAGAGGCTCAATTATCAATTTATCCTCCTTAGTGGCACGAACATGATGCATTTGCAATTTCAATAATGGTGGACCCAAGAGACAATCCTTAGTGGTACCCAAAGTTTTATTAAACCCATCACCCGTTAATATCGGGCGTATGTTTACACACTTCAATGTCGAGACAATGTTGGAATTGAGTGAGTGGGACACTTAGACAACCCATTATCACTTAAAGGAATAATTTTTCCAACTTCAAAACCGTCCACATCGATTGCACGCTCGAGCCAGGTTGTCCTTATTGGTTGCCTCCCTACTATGACCAACTAGAGTCAAATCAATACCATTATCAACACCCTTTGTTAAAATATCGGACTCATCCAACGGCTGATTTTCTAAAACACCAAAAGTGTTCGAATCTTTTGAACTTTTTTGAGAATTCGATGCAAAATAAACATGCTCAGATTTTTGCAATCTCCATCATGGCTTTAGGCACAAAACCAGATCTCTTTAGGGCCCTTTTTCGAACTAAAGTCCACGTAGGGTTGGAGCCTTCTTCTTTAGGGTTAGACCCATTTAATACTTGATTTTTTAACCCATTAGAAATTCCCATATTATCCTTTGCATTTCCAACCGCATCCTTTCGAAAGTTAGCCTCTTGCTCTTTCAAACCTCGCTTCCTCGTCGGGACGTCTCACCGGCGGTGGTGGTCGAGTTTTGTTCCCATTCATATAGCATACCTCAACATTATGACCAATGTGTTTGCAATGGAGACAATAATCGGCACTCTCTCATAGATTATTTTCTCGCACATGTCTAACTTCATCAAATGCAATGATGATTTCTTCAACCCTCTCTTTTAATAAATCAATTTCAACACAAGCTCGAGCCATGGATAACCTTGTTCGCAAGCCGGAGAGTCAACTTGGAGAGGATTTCCTATCTCCTTACAAATTGCAAATAAGACATGATAATCAAACAAATGGATTGGCAAACCTGGTAAGCGGATCAAACGGTGCAATGGGTGCTTCCATTCTTGGATTAAAAGACGGTGTCCATTTAAACACACGCATGGGACGGTCACCAGCGACCACAAAGTGCCCATCCATAATCTGTTATAGTCTTCTTCAAGCTGAAACTTGATGATTATATGTGAAGCATTCGCAAAACTCCATGAGAAAGGCCCCTTCAATCTCAAAGGCGATAAACCGAGAATCAATTCCTTTGGGGCTCGGGATGGCAAATGAGAACTTTCCAACCAATGTAAGTTTCAAGCGGCTGCTGGCGTTCTCTCTGAAGAAGAAATGCAAAGAACCTTTTTTCCATCTTCATTTCTCGGAGGTGCCAACTGGAACTACAATCTTTGGATCAAACGAAAGTTGGACATGATTTGAAGAAGAAGATCCAGTCACATTTGCATATGACTTAGGAGGTTTGAGGTTGTACCCATTTGAGAAGTAGATGCTTTTGAATGACTCCTTTCATTTGCGTATACTTCTTCTAATTTTCTCCATGCTTCATGAGCCAATTTAATTCCTACAAGATGATCATATTCCAAAATGGTAAGTGAACAACAAACAATATTAAGAGATTTACCATTTAAGGAGATGATTTTCTTTTCTTCATCATTGAGCTCCTTGAGAGCTTTGGAGGTGTATGGCGTGTCTTTCATCGGAATAGATTCTCCATTGATGACGATGTTCCAAATATCGAACCAGCAACCTTGTAAATAGCATTCCATTCTTTCTTTCCAAAATATAAAATTTTTGGAATCCAATCGAGGTGGCTTGGTGGTGGAGGTGCCGGAAAGGTGAGCTTCATTCGTAGCCGACGATCATTCCTCTTTACTCGCGATATGGAACGAGCTTGCCAAAGAGTTTGGCTCTGATACCACTTGTAAGTCCAAGCGGCTACGATAATCTAGAGGGGGGTGAATAGATTATCTCCATCTTTTCGATTTCGCCCTCTTTTTCGAATCAAACAAGCCAAGACAATAATAAAGGTGCGGGAAGTAAACAACACACATCGATTTATAGAGGTTCAACCCACCTAGGGCCTAATCCTCTACCACCCCAGTATATCCGGGATGGATTTCAAAAAGAAAAAAGATTTTATTAATTACCAAAATTAATACAACATCAACTTACAACAACACCTTGAAGAGCACCACACGCTTCTTCAACATGACCACATTTGATATTACCACAATCTTTCTTGAAGATTACCACAATCTCCAACGGCACCTTGTGAAGATTACCACAATCTTCAACCTTGAAGAATACCAAATTCTTCAACACCACAATAAGAAGATCACCACAATCTTCTTGCACCTATCACCTAGATCATCCAAGTGTGTTCTTACCACAAGAACACTCACAAGGATATCTTGTGTTGAATGATAACCCAAATTCAAGATTACAACTCGATAATGAATATTACAATTATGAGTGCAAGTGTAATCAAGAAATAAGCCTAGACCTCAAGATGTGAAAGTGAAAGACCTTAGGCTATTACAACAAGAATAAGAACAATGAAGAACAAATATGTTTGCTTGAGTGTATCTTGTTGTGTTGTAGTATTCTCTCTTATTGTTGTGCTTCAAATCTTCCTCTATTTATAGGAGATGATTGATCATTGATAGGCTCCTCTTGGGGACTGATTTCTACAAAAAGAAATGCAATGAAAATCAAGATTATAGCTGTTAGAAATCAACCCCATAATTTAGGAAAAAGCTGTCTGCTGCACAACAGTTAGAATTTTGCTGTCAAACAATAGGGCGATCGGTCGCGCACAAAAGCAGAAACAAAATTACACAGCAAAAATCATCATCTCGACCGGTCCAGGGGGGGTCCGACCGGTCGACCATGGGTTTGACCGGTCGCCCCCCTTAGGGACCGGTCCCCCTCAACTAATTTTGAGTTACAGCAAGTTCTGTAATCTCTTGGTCTGCATCGCCCTTTGTGCGACCGGTCGACCTCCAGGGGTTTTCAAAACGTCTCGTTTCTGTTTGAAAATTCATCTTCAGGTACGGGTTGCCCTATAGGGCGACCGGTTGAGCACGAGAGAAAAGTGTTGTCCAATTTTAATCGAAAATAAACTCCAAGGAATACTCAAAAAATTAGTAAAAACATTTTAAACCGATTGGGAGTATTTGGACAACATTAGAAATATAGTTTGAATGTAAAAACCCATTAATATAAAATCATTAAAAGTGTTGTCCAATTTTGTCGAAAAATAAACTTGAAGAAATACTCCGGAAAAAACCATTTTAAATCATTTAGGAGTATTTGGACAACGTTTAAAAATATTGTTTTGGAGTAAAAACAAAATCATCAAAATCATGATAAAACCATTTATCAAACAATTGGTAAACTTGGCTTATATGTATATTTCTTGATGCAATTCTTATATATTTGTGTTGAGCATGATGATTGTTGTTGGATTATATTTGTAAAATTGCTTTTGGTGATGAAAAACTTGGCTTGATTACATTTACAAGGGCTATATACATTGTCTTTATTATTTAACGCGCGCCAAGTGTTCGATAAAATGTTTCAATGAAAAATTCATCACCTACATGAGTCTCTTGATTTAAAAAGTCTTATATATTTATAGAGATCATGTTTATGCAAATCAAATGAGTTTTCATAAGCTTCCACAAGTCATATGATCGACTTTTCCCTCCTATTTGGTTTATAAGCTTCAATATTCAAATAGCTCGATAAATCGGTTTAGTTGCGCACTTTGATATGAATATATGATGTTTTTATCGTGCTAATATTCTTTTTGATGATTCCAAAAGGGGAGAAACAGGTTATAAGCTTATTAGCTCAAAGAAGCTAAAATAAGCTCACAAAAGAAGCTAAAAGCTATGGCTCCTTAAAGCCATAAGTTGTGGATTATACTTAGTCCATTTGTTGTAATATGGACTCATATTCTTGTCTAACGATGTTTGTTGAAAGGGAGGCTTATAAGTTTTTGATACTTAAGCTCTATATCGAAAAGCTAAGCTTTTAGCTTTTGTTTAAGTTGATTCTATATTACTCTTGTTGTGCATTTTGATAGGGGGAGCTTTTGCTATATGTGTTTGAATATCTCTACTCCCATCCTTGTGTTTATATTGCGCGAAATGTTGTCGCTCACTACGGATAGTTCTTTTTAAGCGGTAAAATTGTTTTGTTTTCAAAATCGACCTCGTTAAACTTGTTTTGGTTTGTAATCATCAAAAAGGGGGAGATTGTTTGATAAATGGTTTTATCATGATTTTGATGATTTTGTTTTTACTCCAAAACAATGTTTTTAAAGGTTGTCCAAATACTCCTAAATGATTTAAAATGGTTTTTTCCGAGTATTTCTTCAAGTTTTTTTCGACAAAATTGGACAACGCTTTTAATGATTTTATATTAATGGGTTTTTACATTCAAACTATATTTCTAATGTTGTCCAAATACTCCCGATCGGTTTAAAATGTTTTTACTAATTTTTCGGAGTATTCCTTGGAGTTTATTTTCGATTAAAATTGGACGACACTTTTGTCTCGTGCTCAACCAACCTCGCCCTATAGGGCAACCCGTACACAAGATGAATTTTGAAATAGAAACGAGGCGTTTTGAAAACCCCGGAGGTCGACCGGTCGCACAAAGGGCGACCAGGTACCTTAAGAGATTACAGAACTTGCTGTAACTCAAAATTAGTTGAGGGGGACCGGTCCCTAAGGGGGCGACCGGTCGGACCCATGGTCGACCGGTCAGACCCCCCTGGACTGATCGAGATGATGATTTTTGCTGTGTAATTTTGTTTTTACGCTTTTTGTGCGCGACCGATCGCCCTATTGTTTGACAAAAAATTCTAAGCTGTTGTGCGGTGACAGACTTTTCCCTAAATTATGGGGTTGATTTCTAACAGCTATAATCTTTATTTTAATTGCATTTTTTTTTTTTTGTAGAAATCAGTCTCCAAGAGGAGCCTATCAATGATCAATCATCTCCTATAAATAGAGGAAGATTTGAAGCACAACAATAAGAGAGAATACTACAACACAACAAGATACACTCAAGCAAACATATTTGTTCTTCATTGTTCTTATTCTTGTTGTAATAGCTAAGGTCTTTCACTTTTACATCTTGAGGTCTAGACTTATTTCTTGATTACACTTGCACTCATAATTATAATATTCATTATTGAGTTGTAATCTTGAATTTGGGTTATCATTCAACACAAGATATCCTTGTGAGTGTTCTTGTGGTAAGAACACACTTGGATGATCTAGGTGATAGGTGCAAGAAGATTGTGGTGATCTTATTATTGAGGTGTTGAAGAATTTGGTATTCTTCAAGGTTGAAGATTGTGGTAATCTTCACAAGGTGCCGTTGGAGATTGTGGTAATCTTCAAGAGAGATTGTGGTAATCTCAAAGGTGGTGTTGAAGAAGAGTGTGGTGCTCTTCAAGGTGTTGTTGTAAGTTGATGTTGTATTAATTTTGGTAATTAATAAAATCTTTTTCTTTTTGAAATCCATCCGGATATCTTTGGGGTGTAGAGGATTAGGCCCTAGGTGGGTTGAACCTCTATAAATCGATGTGTGTTGTTTACTTCCGCACCTTTATTATTGTCTTGGCTTGTTTGATTCGAAAAAGATGGTGAAATCGAAAAGATGGAGATTATCTATTCACCCCTCCTCTAGATTATCGTAGCCGCTTAGACTTACGATAAAGTCACGAAGTCTCATATTCCATTTGCAAATGCTCCATTAGGATTATTGTTCCAAATGAAAATAAGAAAATGAATGATGATAACTCACAACAAAAATGTGGTAGACCTCTTTGGTTCAAAAGATAATGTTCCTCGAAAAAAAAAAGCGGAAAATTGATAATAATAAGCATGCTCCGGATGAATATGTCGAGCCTAACACCTCGAGAAAATGTACAAATTAAGTAGCATCGAGAATCCCATGAGCTATTGTAATGAAATATGGGATCAAAATAAAATAATTATTGATGATAAATTTGCATTCTCGGTTGCTCAAGAAATTATGAATGATGATTATGATAGTGAACCACGTTCTATAATAGAATGTCGTCAAAGGCACGATTGGCCATGTAGGATAAAGCATAAAATCGAGTTAGCTTCCTAGAAAAAGCGAAATGTATTTGGACAAATTGCGAACTCCAAATAATGTAAAGCCTATTGGATATAAGTGGGTATTTGTTCGAAAGAGAAATGAGAAAAATGAAGTTGTGAGATATAAAGCACGACTCGTGGCTCGAGATTCTCCCGGAGACCTAGGATAGATTATGATGAGACATATTCACCTGTGATGGATCACGATCACGTTTGACTTTCTTATCGGCATGGTAGTCCATGATAATTTAGACATCGTCGTCTAATGGACGTAGTGACGGCATATTTATATGGTTCATTAGATTTTGATATTTATATAAAAATTCCGGATGGATATAAGATGCCAAAATCGATATACTCCCGTGAATTATACTCGATCAAATCACAAAGATCGTTGTATGGATTGAAGGAATCCGGTCCCATGTGGTATCATAGACTTAATGAATACCTTTCTAAGGAAGGTTACAAAAATGATACCATTTGCCCATGTGTTTTTATTAAAAGATCGAATCTAATTTGCTATCCTTCTTGTATATGTCGATGACATGAATTTGATTGGCACCCATGAAGAATTATCCAATGCTGCTGAATATCTAAAGAAAGAGTTTGAGGTGAAAAATCTTAGAAAAACTAAACTTTGTCTTGGTCTTGAGTTAGAGCATAAAGATAACGGGATACTTGTCCACCAATCTGCTTATAACACTAAACGGATACTCAAACGCTTTAATATGGACAAGGCTCATCCCTTGAGTACCCCTATGGTTGTGCGCAATTTAGATCCTGAGAAAGATCCATTCCGACAAAAAGAATCCGATGAAGAGATTTTAGGTCCTGAAGTACCTTACCTTAATGCTATTGGATCATTAATGTATTTAGCACAATATACTTTCGATCACAAAACTGGTTATTATTTTGCTATAACGGTGACTGACTATATCATGGTGATCCACCAACCAAACATTAGTTGCTACTTCTTCCAATCACTCAAAATCATTGCTCTTCATGAAGTTGGCAAATAGTGTGTTTGGTTAAGATCGATTATAGCTCATATACGAAATGCTTGTCATTTGAAACCTGTGATAGCCACTAACTAAAGTAAGGGTTACTTAGGGGTTATTTTAGGGGATTAGGGTTATATAGATATTAGGGGCTATTTTAGGTTATATCTTTAGGGGTTGTAATTAATTAGTATAAATAGGTGTAATCTCATACATAATTTTACACCAAAATTTCAAATAATTAGGGTAATTATATTTTCTCTCTAATTATCATTCAAGTTTCATATATATCTATATATATATATATATATATATATTCAAAATTCACAAGCTTCTTTCAATATTTTTCACAAATTCTTTCATTAATTAGTTTGATTTGTTAAAATTACATATATTAATTATATAATTTTATTTAATGTAGAAAACGCAAGGGGTCGAGGATTAGGACTTTTTCTTTGTTCATTTTTCTACATCGAATATATGCGATTATCAAGGTAGGGATTTCCAAATTATTTGTCTTTATTTAATGTTTCGTGATTGTACTTCATTGATTGAAATAAATGTCAAGAGGAAATAAATTCATATAAGCTAGGGGCTATGAAAAGTCCGGATCAAATGTATCTTCGGGGTGAACCCGCAATGCTATATGCGAGAACCGGCGATCGAGAGGAAAAAGAGGAAATGAATGAATTTCTTTTGTAATTATGTGAATGCTTTTCATGTTATATTAAATATTGTGATATATCCCTCTTGAGCGAGATGAAGCTCACCCCTATTATTCTCATGATTTTCGGGTTGAGGAATGCAACAAGATATGATGTTGTGGATGGTGGAATAAATCATGCTATATTTTAAATAATTATGATCGGACTAAATTTTAGATTTATGTCTTTAATTTTTCCGGTTTATGCTTGGAACAATTGTTGAATATTTAATTTGGAAGATATAATATTATTATTATTATTATCATTATATTTTTTTTCCTAAAATTAAAATTCTAAATCAACTTTTTGATCATTATTGGGATCACTTTAATTTATAAATTTATGTTTTCTTAAAAATATTTTTAGAATACTTTAATTTTATAAAACCGGGTCGTTACAAGTGGTATCGGAGGGGTCTACGTTTACGTAGGCTTGTTAAAAAAATTAAAAATTAAAATGTATAGTTTTTTTAAAAAAAAAAAATCAAACTTTGTATAAGATAAAATGGTGTAATAACATCCACCTCCATCATATCTTGTCGATCTCCTCAAGGTATGAGAATTATTAATGCAAATTACATTATACAATTCTACCAGTATGCTCATTTATGTCATGATGTATTCCATATTATTATATTTTGCTTTAGAAATATAATATCGTTTATATGTTAAATGAATAGAAACCTTATATTTTTTTTAAAAAAAAAAAACAATTGTAAAAATAGACTTATAGTTGCAAATGCACATATATATAGATGGCGGAACTACTTTTCGCCACACTTTGCAAAAAAGAACAATAATAATAATAATCGGGGTCCGAATCATCCCATTAACCGACTCAATCATTATTTCAACTATCAAATTGAGGAGGGGATAGCATTGGAGAATATATAGTAAAAATTCATCGATTGTGGTATAATGTGAGGAATGTCATCGGTGCTCCAAGCGAACGCGCGCCTCCGTAGAGTGATTGATAGCTTACCCTGGTATTGGAACGTCAAAGATGAAAAGCTTTATGCCTCATTATTGGAGTATGACGGGCATGATGATAGACCCAAAATCAACTACGGGACATTTCTTTGCCAGGTTATACCATAAATGGATTGAGTTTTTGAATAATGAAGCTATGGCGGAAGATGAGGAACCTAAGGAAACACGGAAGAAGATCCTAAGAAGATCCTAAGAAGATCGAGAAGAAGATCCTGAGGAAGATGAAGACATGGATCAGTAGAGATAGATGGGTTTATGTATTGCAATAATTGATAAATAAATCCTTATTATATAAAGCTTAGTTGTCCTTTAATTGATCTTAATTTATTTGACCATTATATTATGATATTTAGATTTTAAGTTAGATATTTCATGCAAAATCCATTAATAAATTGGGATAAATAATAATAATACATTATGTATGACGTTAGGAATATGGCTCCCGTCGTGGAAATCAAGTCAATGGTGAGAACTCCACTAACACAAGAAATCAAACCACTCTCTTTGGAGATATAATTCTTTGAGTTCCTCGGTGGTGTGCGAGAACAATGGGGACAATAACAACAACAACGCACGAGTTGTGGAATAATTTCGCCACTATCGTCCACCCACATTCAACGGACGTGATGGCCCAACAGCAGTAGAAGAATGGTTTCGATCGCTAGAGAGGATTTTTCAACTTATTGGATGCACATACGAACATAGAGTCGTATGTCTTTGCTTTCCAACTTCATCAAGACGCGATCATTGGTGGGAAGGGTATTGGAGGACTAAGACCAAGGAAGAGCGAAATGCTTTAACATGGGATGAGTTCAAAATGATTGTAATGGAAAAGTTTTTCCCACAATCATATCGGGACAAGAAGGAGACAGAATTCCTTAACTTTAAACAAAGAAACATGACTGTCACAGAGTATGAGAGACAATTCAATCAACTAAGTCGTTTTGCTCCACACCTAGTGGATCTTTGATTTGAAAAGGCTCGAGGTTCGAAGGGGACTTGAGCACAACTATCGGGAATACTATCTCGCTCGAGGAGATTTGGAGTACTCGGTGATGGTGAGAAGGGCTCATGAGGTGGAAGCAAGTTTTTCTGGGGACGAAGAGGAGCAAAAGTTGGTTGTTTTACCTGAGAAAAGAAAATGGGACGGGGCAAAACATAATAAAAATGAAAATCAAAATAAACAGATAAAAACTGATGGAAATGCACGTCCAACTACGCAAGCAGACAGGCCAACTTGCCCAAAATGCAAGAAGAATCATTTTGGAGAATGTTTAGCTGGACAAGGAAAATGCTTCAAGTGTAAGAAGCCAGGACATGAAGTCTCTAATTGTCCTCTTTTAAAAGCTGAGCGGGAAAGAAGAGAACAAACATCCGGAGGTAGAGCTCGAATGTATGTTATGACTCAGGAAGAAGCTGATCAGAATCCGAGTACAATGTCAGGTATGCTAACCATCTCTGGAATACCTGCTCTTGTACTTTTCGACACTGGTGCCACACATTCGTTTTTATCTGCCAAATTTCATGATATATTAGGATATAAGAGTGCTAGAGTAAGTGAACCCCTTGAGGTTAGCTTGCCATCTGGAGATTCAATAACAACTGATTCAGTAAATAAGGATGTTGAAGTGAATATAGGGGAAAATATCTTAAAGTGATCTATACATAATTAAGATGAAGGATTTTGACGTAATCTTAGGTATGAATTGGCTTAGTAGATATCAGACAGACATTAAGTATCACGAGAAAGAGATAATATTCAAACTGCCAGGAAATGATGTGATAAAATTCTATGGGATTAAGTCTAAGGCAGTACCACGAGTGATATCGGCAATGAAGGCAAGAAAGATATTGAAAAAGAAAAATTGTCAAGGATATCTAGTGAGTTTAGTAGATACCTCGACAACCGAAGTGACACCTAATGACGTACCAATTGTGCAAGAATTTTTGGATGTATTTCCAAAAGACTTGCCGGGAATTCCTCCAGATCGCCAGGTTGAATTTGGAATAGATTTGGTACCTGGGGCAACACCTATATCTAAGGCACCACTATAGATGGCGCCAAAGGAGTTACAAGAGTTAAAGGCGCAAATACAAGAACTTTTGGATTTGGGATTTATTAGACCTAGTGTATCACCGTGGGGAGCACCAGTTCTGTTTGTAAAGAAAAAAGACGGGTCACTTAGAATGTGTATCGATTATAGAGAACTTAATCGATTCACAGTGAAAAACAAGTACCCGCTACCGAGGATTGAAGATTTGTTCGATCAATTGAGAGGTGCCAGCACTTTCTCTAAGATTGACTTGAGATCCTGGATATCATCGATTAAAAATTAAAGAGAGTGATATTCAAAACAAAGACATTTAGAACTCGATATGGACATTATGAGTTTGTAGTAATGCCATTTGGGTTAAGTAATGCACCAGCAAAGATTCATGGACTTGATGAATAGAGTGTTTCATCCGTATCTAGACCAATTAGTCATAGTCTTTATAGATGATATACTTGTATATTCAAAGAATAGAGAACAACATCTTGAGCACTTAAGAATAGTCTTTGGAAACACTTCGCAAGGAAAAGTTATATGCGAAATTCAAGAAATGTGAGTTTTGGCTAGATCGAGTGGTGTTTCTTGGACATGTAATCACTTTGCTAGGAATTGAAGTGGACCCTAAGTTAAAGTTGAAACAATCAACGAATGGAGTGCACCTAAGAATGCGAATGAAGTTCGCGAGTTTTCTAGGTTTGGCAGGCTATTATCGGAGATTTATTGAAGGATTCTCAAAGATAGCCTGCGCTATGACTCGATTGACAAGAAAAGGAGAAGTTCCAATGGAATGAAAAATGCGAAGAAAGCTTTTAGGAGTTGAAGCGAAGGCTAACCTAACTCGATCGGTATTAACAATTCCCGACCCCTAAAAGATTTTGTTATTTATAGTGATGCATCAAAACAAGGTTTGGGATGCGTACTAATGCAACATGGTAAAGTGGTTGCCTATGCCTCAAGACAACTAAAGCCACATGAGTTAAACTATCCTACTCATGACCTAGAGTTAGGCTGCAGATGAGTGCATGCATTAAAGATCCGCGCCATTACCTATATGGAGGAAATGTGAAATCTTCACCGACCACAAAAGTTTGAAATATCTTTTTACTCGAAAAGAGCTAAACATGAGGCAAAAAAGGTGGTTGGAATTGGTGAATGACTATGATTGCACTATCGGCTATCATCCGGGTAAAGCTAATGTTGTAGCCGATGCATTAAGTCGTAAAACAAAAGGAGAAATGTCAAGCGATATCCGAACAAGAACATCTTGTGAGAGAATTTGCCAGGATGAGAATTGAAGTAGTGGTACCACCAAAAAGCACAGAAATAGTACTAGCATCTTTGGTGGTGCAACCTACTTTGAGAGAGAAGATAAAAGAAGCTCAACCTCGAGATAAATTTTTGAGCAAAATGAAAGAAAAAGCTCGGGAAGGAAATTTAAAAGGATTTGTTATAACAAATGACGGTACTTTGACTTATGAAGGGAGATTATGCGTTCCTAAAGAAGAAGAGCTTAGAAAAGAAATTCTCGAAGAAGCTCACTGTACGCCGTACACAGCTCACCCTGGAGGTACAAAAATGTATCGAGATTTAAGAGAAGTATTTTGGTGGCGAAGTATGAAAAGAGATATTGGAATTTTTGTGGAAAAATGTTTGACTTGTCAGCAAGTTAAAGCCGAACACCAAAGACCATCTGGTTTGCTCAAGTCACTTGACATTCCAGAATGGAAATGGGAGCACATAACTATGGATTTTGTGGTAGGACTTCCACCATCAGTAAAGGGAAACAAGGCAGTTTGGGTTGTAGTAGATCGGTTAACAAAGTCAGCTCATTTCCTACCGATTAAAATGACATTCGAGTATGGAGCGATATGCACAAATTTATATTAAGGAGATAGTAAGACTTCATGGAGTTCCCCCGTGTCAATTGTTTTGACAGAGAGATACACGTTTTACTTCTAAGTTTTGGAAAAGTCTACGAAGTGCCTTGGGAACAAAGCTAAACTTTAGTACGGCTTATCATCCACAAACAGATGGGCGATCTGAAAAGGACTATACAAATATTGGAAGATATGTTGAGAGCATGTGTGCTCGACTTAGGAAGTAATTGGGAAACATTATTACCTTTGGTGGAATTAAACTTATAACAACGATTATCAAGCGAATATTGGATGTCTCCATACGAGGCGTTGTACGGAAGAAAATGTAGATCACCATTATATTGGAGCGAAGTAGATGAAAGAAAAATTTTGGGGCCTGAATTAATTCGGCAAAATGTTGAGAAGATAACTATGATACAAGATCGAATCAAGATGGCTCAAGATAGACAAAAGTCATATCTTTGATAGACGGAGAAAACATATACGATTTGATGAGGAGAAAAAGTATTTACAAAGTAGCTCTATCAAAGGTGTTATTCGATTTGGCGAAAAGGGAAAGTTGAAACCGAGATATATTGGTCCATTTGAAATCCTTACACGAGTTGGAGATTTAGCTTATCAGCTAGCATTACCACCGAGTCTATCAAGTGTGCACAATGTTTTTCACGTCTCTATGCTAAGAAAAATGCGTTCACGATCCAAGTCACATCGTGAATTATAAGGATCTCACAATCAACAATGACTTAACTTATGAGGAAGCATCGGAAGTGTTTTGGAACGCAAAGATTCACCATTTGAGAAATAAAGATATTGCTCGATCAAAGTACGATGGAGACGTCATGGCGAAAATGAAGCTACTTGGGAGCGTGAAGAAGAGATTCGTGTCAAGTACCCAAGCTTTTCATTTCCAGGTAAGATATCGAATTTCGAGGACGAAATTATATTTAAGGAGAGTAGAATGTGATAGCCACTAACTAAAGTAAGGGTTACTTAGGGGTTATTTTAGGGGATTAGGGGTTATATAGATATTAGGGGCTATTTTAGGTTAGATGTTTAGGGGTTGTAATTAATTAGTATAAATAGGTGTAATCTCATACATAATTTTACACCAAAATTTCAAATAATTAGGGTAATTATATTTTCTCTCTAATTATCATTCAAGTTTCATATATATCTATATATATATATATTCAAAATTCACAAGCTTCTTTCAATATTTTTCACAAATTCTTTCATTAATTAGTTTGATTTGTTAAAATCATATATATTAATTATATAATTTTATTTAATGTAGAAAACGAAGGGGTCGAGGATTAGGACTTTTACTGTTCATTTTTCTACATCGAATATCTGCGATTATCAAGGTAGGGATTTCCATATTATTTGTCTTTATTTAATGTTTCGTGATTGTACTTCATTGATTGAAATAAATGTCAAGAGGAAATAAATTCATATAAGCTAGGGGCTATGAAAAGGGTCCGGGATCAAATGTATCTTCGGGGTGAACCCGCAATGCTATATATCGAACGCGATCGAGAGGAAAAAGAGGAAATGAATGAATTTACTTCTGTAATTATGTGAATGCTTTTCATGTTATATTAAATATTGACAGATATATCCCTACTGAGCGAGATGAAGCTCACCCCTATTATTATCATGATTTTCGAGTTGAGAATCCGGTTGAAGATATGATGTTGTGGATGGTGGAATAAATCATGCTATATTTTAAATAATTATGATCGGACTAAATTTTAGATTTATGTCTTTAATTTTTCCGGTTTATGCTTGGAACAATTATTGAATATTTAATTTGGAAGATGTAATATTATTATTATTATTATTATCATTATATTTTTTTCCTAAGAATTAAAATTCTAAATCAACTTTTTGATCATTATTGGGATCACTTTAATTTATAAATTTATGTTTTCTTAAAAATATTTTTAGAATACTTTAATTTTATAAAATTGGGTCGTTACAAAACCAGTTACAAACACTCCTAGTATTATTTATGAGGATAATGCAACATGCATAGCACAAGTGAGAGGTGGTTACATAAAAGGTGATCGAACCAAGCATATTTCACCAAAGTTTTTCCACACACATGAACTCAAGAAAAATGGAGAGGTGGATATTCAGCAGATTCGCTCATGTTACAATCTTGCCAATTTATTTACAAAATCCTTACCAACGTCTACATTTGAAAAGTTGGTTTACGGCATCGGAATGAGAAGCTTCCATACGAAGCAAGATTGATGGATCAATTATGCAACTAATATTCTTCATTTCATGGGGAGCAAATATATTGTATGCTGTACTCTTTTCCCCTTATGTCTGGTTGTATCCCATTGGGATTTTCCAGCTTAAGGTTTTTAACGAGGCATCTTATGCACAACGTCTGGATTTGAGAATGTATTCTTTTTCCCTTATGTCCGATTTTTCCCACAGGATTTTCCGGCTTGAGGTTTTTAACGAGGCATACTCATCCAGCTTACTATAGTGCTACGTCCAAAGGGGAGTGTTATGACTAATTTGTCATTATATGGACTTTAAGCACAATAGGTATCACAAGTTGAATAGTTACAAATCATGAGTTGTCTACCATAATTGTAGCTAGCCGTACACTTTGTGTATAAATATGAGGTGAAATTGAATAAAAAAACACATGGTTTCTAGAGCCAACATAATCATTACTTTGCTTTCCTTTTGATTACTTTATCCTTTATTAATTACAATTCTCTTATATCATTAGCTTTATATAATTTGCCATCTATCATTCTTCTCCTAAAAACGCATATTAATCTAAGTAATCTTATCATATCATAGTAATTATTTACAATAATATATATATATATATATATAAGGGATAATTACGAAAACTACCTTGAAGTGGGTTAATTACAAAAAAAAACATGATGTTTTTGATAATTACAAAAATTACTTGAGGTTTGATTCTCTATTACATTAAATCAAAGATATGTAATAATGTTTTTTTAAATAATATTATGTGTAATTTTAATTATAATATATAAATTTAAAATGCTACACACAAAATTATAAAATTTATATAAAATTACAAAAATGATAAAAATTACGTAAAACTAGTAAAATAGATAAAATTACATGAAACAACTAAATATAAATTTAATAAAATTACATATATAATATGTTTACCAATTATAAAGTAATAATATCAATATTAAATGAATAAAACAAAGAATATTATGAAATATGTTTTTAGTGCAAAAAGTGGTGTAAATTGCTAGAGATATATAGTGTAGATTCACATCAAAATAGTGCAGATTCTGCGAAATGGTACACACTAATGGACATGATCTTAGTCAGTTATAGGTTAATTATACAATATTAATAATGGAAAATGGTACCGTGCTAATTATTTACATATAAACATTGTTTTATAATTATCATGAATCATTTTCTTTGAGATAATATTATAGTATAAAAATAAGGGGTTGGAGATAGATGAGGTGGAATAATAATGAAACCGAGTGTAACCAAAGTGGGTTAGCTCAACTGGCCACCATAAGAGGCTTAATGTCTCTTGTGGGGTGGAGGTTAGGGGTTCAAATCCTACTCTATCAAATTGCTCCCCGGGGCATATACGAGTAGGTGAAGATTTGGTGGGAACTCATACTGAATAACATCCGTGTGGATCCGATTCGGGGAGAGATCAACTATTATTAGATTTGGGGGGCTGAGCATAATTGTTATCTTTACCTGGGAGAATCTGTTTGTACGTTAGCAGACCCTACCATAACGCTGGATAGTGCGTGTACATCCCGTGTTTATATTAGTGGCAGCGATGAGGAGCCGAAGTTGCTATCCTCAGACATAGTTAGGCGTAAGCTAATTATCAAAAAAAGAAAAAAAGAATGGAACTGGGTGTTGAGTTATTTAATTGAATTAGGAGGCGAGGGGCAAAGATTTGTGGCAAAAACTCATGAAATACCTCTTTACGGGTCTCAATCGAAAGATGAATCCCTCTTGACCCGCGGATCCTGTTGACCAGGTCCGCGGGTCAAAGCCACCTGCTGGCTTTTTTTTTTTTTTTTTTTCTGTTTTTCTGTTTTTCTTCCCCAGTTAAAGTAACCGTTTTATGAGAAAAAGTATCAGTTATTTTAGATAAAATATCATATTTTTTAATATAGCCACAGATTATGATTACATTGCAATGAAGGAAAAATAAATATATTAGAGTTAAAATAACACCTTTATGAGTAAAAGTATATATTTTTTGAGACAAAATCTCATCTTTAAAGAGTAAAAATATTTTTTTTGGAAATAAAGTATTACTTTTTTTAATACAGTCACATATTATGAATTCAATACAACGAAAGATGAATAATAAATATGATAGAGTTAAAGTAATACTTTTATAAATAAAAGTAGTTGTTTTTTGAGATAAAGTAACATATTGTTTAATATAGTCATAAATTATGAATATATTACATTATATATATTATATATATATATATATAATAGAGTTAAAGTAACACTTTTATACGTTAAAGTATCTATTTTATGAGATAAAGTATCACGTGTTTTTAATATAGTCACAAATTAGGAATGAAGAAAAGAAGGAAGAATAAAAAATAAATAAAATATGATATAGTTAAAGTAACACTTTTATAAGTAAACGTATCCATTTTTTGAGATAAAGTATCGATTTCTTAATCTTTGTTACAAACTATGAACAAAAAAAGAGGAAAAATAAAAAATAAGTATGATGTAGTTATAGTAACACTTTTATAAGTATCCATTTATTGAGATAAAATATCATGTTTTTTAATAGATCTGGGTTCGATTCTTAGCCTCTGCATTTAGAGGCGTTTTTAATTTTTTTTCAATTTACTAGGCATATTTATGAATGGCGTTTTATACATGGTTATACTAAAATTGCAAAACAAGCACTAGTGGTGTAGTGGTAGAATACTTTCTTGCGCTTGTATAGACGCTGGTTCGAATCCAATCTAGCTCACTGAAGAAGGTTTTTTATTTGTGTTGTCAATATTTGGGTGCCGAAAGAGTCCAAAATTAGGATGAGGTTTCCGAGTTTCCAATAATATTCCTATTTTGTTTTCACGTTAGGTTTCCAAAACTTGATCTCCCATTTTGTCTTTTCTCGTTTCACATATTATTAATCTATGTATCACCTCATCCATGCCCCAATTCTACCAACCTTTCCAAAGCTCATTTTAACATGTAGGCTGACCTAATTTCAACATTATGGATAGGGAGAAAGCCCAATAACTTATGGTACCAGATCCAAACAAGTTTTAAAATTCCAAGTGGGCCAAATCTTAAGTAATCTTTTTTGAGAAAAGGACATGAATACCCACCTTTTCAATACAAGTTTCCACCGATTTTTGACAAAAATACCATTTTCCGATTTTTGACAAAATACCCATTTTCCGTTGATTTTTGAAAAAATACCATTTTCCGCTGATTTTTGCATTAGTTTCTTTGTTGTTTCAAACATGTTTGTTGTTTCTTTGTTGTTTCATACTGTTTCATTTATGTTTCTTATATGTTTCACTTAGCCAATTTTTCATTGAATTCCACATTGCATGGAGAAAATCTCAAATTGTGTGGTATGCCACAATGGACAATGGGAAAAAAATAGAGAGTATACCAACTTTGAGATAACAAGAATACTTTTTCCAATGGACTGCACATTCAGCACCCTAAAAGAAATCTTGGAACAACAAATTCAATTCAGAAAATTTGAGCTTACTTGTCCATCATCGGCTACGAGAAATGGACACGACTCCACTGTCAGACCAAAAAATACTTTGTATTGACTTCTAACATCGTAGAATTATTGAATGTATCAACTGTAACGGGGAAAGACCTACTAGTAACAACTTTGCTAGAGTACGTGAGATCTTTAGTTCAAGATTAGACATGCAGACATTGAAATGAAGCAAGATCAACATTTACAAGGATGACAAAAAAAAGCTGAAGAGTATATGGGAAAAACTACACTATTTCACTAAATTTAAAAGCAATTTACTACAAACTTTTATCACATGATCCATTGTTTCACAATTGTTTCTTACATGTTTCATTTATGTTTCTTACATGTTTCAACTGATTACACCATCATTAAGATTTACATAACAACAATTCTCTAAAATCATTAGGAAGTGGAGGTAGAAACTCAATGTCGTTGTCATCATCATCACCATTTTGCGACTTCAACTTAGCATGATTGTGAAGCGGATGATCGAACCTTGCTTGTTCATTCTCTAACTCAAACGCTTCGACGTCCATAGTCTTTCCACCAATAAAGTGCTCGGCATAACAAGCAACAAAAATCCCAAATTCACTACAAAAGAAATAAAAAAGATACACAATCAGGATATATAACACAACAAATCAAAAACAATAAAAAAGAACAAATAAATGAAAAATACATAAAAGAACAAAAGAAACATAAAAGAAACAACTTCGAAACAACACCGAAACAAACGAAAAAACTTCAAATCACAAAATAATAAAAGGACACAAAAATTGGGTTTAACCTCTCGAGCCTTCGCTCGATATTTCATCAAACAATTCGCAGCCTCACCCCATCGGATGAAAACTCGAAATCAACCACAAAATCTTCACCCCAATCATCGTCGCCCCGTTCGAAACATTCACCATCTTCTTCGACACAGCCGTGATTCCCAATCTGTTCTGGATAAATGCCAATCTCCCGTCAGTGCACTCACACAACAACTTTATTAGCTGCAGAATTTTCTCACATCTCGATCTGTTCGAATCGGGCAAAAGCTCAATTAATGTGCAAATCGCTCCGGCTTCGATCACTTTCAGCCTCGATTTTTTCGACGCCTCCAGAATTTGAATAAGAAATTCTAGGGCACACGAAATTATTTTGCTGCAAATCCCATCCGACACCGTTTCGAGCAAGGATTTGAAGAAATCGATGCCCTGATCCTGTGCGACGTAGTTCCACTGATAATCGACTTTCGACATTTTCTAGAGTATTACCACAGCGAAGAAGACGAAGTATTATCAAAACGGTGGAGTGGGTAGGGTATTTTTGTCATGGGATGGAGCGGGTGGGTTATTTTTGTGATGGGTTGGTATTTTTGTCTTTTTTCTAAAAATCATGGTATTTTGTGTAATTTCCTCATCTTTTTTTGGGCTACCAATAAATAAAGAGAAATTGCCAAACATACCCTACTTTCCGGGAAAAATGTCACTGTTTACGCTCAGTTTACTTATGTATGGTCCTGGTTGGCTTTCAACTTCATTTACACTTCTGCATATCTTTTGGAAATTTTTACGTTTTTTTTTTATTTTTTTGTTTCTATATTATTTTATATGTTATTTTTATTGTTTCAATGTTGTTTATATTTGTTTTTTTGGTTATTTCTTTGTTGTTTCGATGTTTCATCACAACTTTCACACCTATCTTTACGCTCCTTTTTGTTCTTGTGTTATTTTATATATTGTTTCTATTGCTTCTTGATTGTTCTATAATGTTATTATGTTGTTCTTATATTTTGTTGTTGTTCCCATGTAGTTTTCAATGTCTCAATACATTTTTTTTTACCTATGTTTAAGTTTTTTGATCTCCTTGAATTTTGACAGATTTCTTTTATTTCCTGTCATATGTCTGGAACAGCCACTATCCATGTACCAGGTTCCTTGGCACTCAGCTGTTCCTTGAACCTGCAATCAAGGAAATCAGTTTTTAGGTACCCAAACTTGCTTGGGTCCTAAGGGATTAGTGTTATAAGATGCTCCAACCAACCTATAGCCAAATGTTCTGACTCTAAGAGGTTGCCATCTATCAGTACCATAATCATAATGCACATTAGCAAATTGCTTGGGGGTTTTAGGATCATACAACTCTCTCTTTTGTCTATATGGCTGTGTGTTTATTTTAGCAACTGATTTCTTGGGGCAGTTGTGAAATTTATGAGTGTAGTGCTTAGGTGCATGAGTGTGCTGATAATAGCTCTTTTGCCTTGGGAATGACCTTTGCTGAGGTTGAGGTCTTTGCCATTTTGGATTGTATCCCATAGGTCTTTGCTGATATTTCACATTATTCCAATTCGCTTGGTTTGGATAGTTTCTACCGTTCCCATCATATGTATTTCTTTGATGAAATTTTTGGGGCTTTTGGTAGCTCTGCTTGGCTTTTACAGAGTATTTTCTGTTAGGAGTCTACTGATGGACCTGTCTGAATTTCTTCTCAGCTGTTCTTTCAACATACTCTACTGACTTCTTTCCATTTCCTTTATAACCAAGGCCAATATGATTGTAATTGTATTTTGGTGTGGATGTGGGTGCAACATATGGTGTTTTGGGTTTTTGGATTCCTTCAATCCTTGAGATCCTTTTTCCAAAATCACTCTTGGAGTTTGACTATGCACAAAGGAATTGAACCCTATGCATGTCTTGTCTTCACACTCTTTTTAACTCATGGTAAGTTCATCCAATGATTTAGATGCTTTTGTTAATGAGTCAATCACATTTTTTAGATCTTTTTCTCTATTTTCAGTAGCAACAAACTCTGCTAAGATCTTGGCATTTTTCAGCCTTCAGCTTAGTGTTCTCATCAGCTATATGACTTAGAGTACTCAACTCTTTTGTCAGCTATGAGTTTTGGCTTTTAAGCTGGCTGTTTCCTCATTCAAAAGTGTGTGAGAGGTTTTAATGTGCTCAAAATCTTTCATCATTTTGCCTAATGAATCATAATCTGTGGGTTATGAAGTGTGTGTATCACAATCACTATCACTTGAATCAGAATGAGATGAGTTAGAATGTACATCATCTTCTTTATCTTGTTGATCTTGTTCTTTAGCCATGAGGCAGATCAAAGCCTCTTCCTCTGTATCACTTGAGTAGTCAGCTTCACTACTATCTGAGTTTGCTGCTTATTTGCACTTGGCTGGCTCAGCAGTCTCAGCAACCAACATGGCTTTCTTCTTTTCTTGTCTTCTTTCCCTGAAGACTCTTCTTTCTTCCTCATTTATGTATTTGTTGACTGGTGGATAGGAACAATCAACAACAAAATATCCTGGTTGTCTGTAATTCCAACACCGTTTTTCGGCTCTCTGATCAGTTCTCTCGGTTCTCTGATTATCAACTCTCTGATAGTCAGCTCTCTGATGATTAGCTCTCTTGGGCGGCCTGTCCTCCCTTTCTTTGGAAGGTGTTGAATGTCTTCTGGAGGTCTCACCCTTGTTTCTTTTATAGTTTTTGTTAAAGAACTTGTGGAATCTCTTTACCATGAGGGCAATTTCCTCCTGGTCAATGGTCTTCTTTGGCTCAGCTTTGTTTCCATCACTGGCAATAATCCAGCTGTCTTGGGTACAACTGTTTTCTCTAGCTCTTTCCTTCTCAGCTCAAACTCATAAGCTTTGAAGTCTGAGAATAGCTCATGATTATATGTTCTTGAGAGGTCTATTGAGTGTCTCAGGGCCATGACCTTCATTTCCCATTCAGCTGGGAGGTCTCTTAGTATCTTCATGCACATCTCCTTCTGAGTGTACTCTTTCCCAAGAGCAGAAAGCTCATTTGTTATCTCTGTGAATCTGCCATCCAGCTGATCCAGACTCTCACCGCAAGCATTTTAAAATTTTCTAATTTTTGAACATCAACAATTAACTTATTCTCGCTTAACTTGTCATTGCGATCCTTCACAAATTAGCTTATCCCAGATTTCTTTGGCTGATTTGCATGACTTGACTTTGTTGAACATCGCCTTGTCCAACGTCTTGTAGAGTATATCCTTGGCCACATTGTCCAGATCTTGTAGAGTATATCGCTTTGTCGAATCTTCATTTGTCCATTCAGTGCGTGGTTTTTCAATCATAGCTGGTCTAGCCTCAGCAGCTTCTTCTCCTTCAGCTGCAACTGCTCTTCTTATAGCAGTATTGAGTTTGAGTATTTCCAATGGCCCATCCTCTATCCCAAGTTACATTTCATCGTGTAAAGCGGATAGATGAGCCTGCATACGAATCTTCCAGTCATCAAACTCTTCCACAGTGAACATTGGAATACGAGTTAGATTTGCTTCCATGATAATAACTTTGCTTTAAAGATGAAAGACTTTGAAAACACAAGTGTTAAAACCTTTGAATAAGATGGAGATCTAGTTCAGTAACCAGTGCGGAAGGCTCAATGAACCAACCGCTCTGATACCACTCGTAGGTCCCAAGGGGTGTGGAGTAAGGTTTAGAAAGGGGGGGGGTTGGGTCTTTTTAAGAATTTTAAACAGAGTTGACTGAAATCAGATGTGTCATTGGGGGACAGCTAGGTTGGCTATCTTCAGTTAAGTTACCCACTCAACAAACTCGACTAAGTTTCCGACCTCGAGCGGAGAAGGAATTCACAAAGGGAATCAGAGAGAATCTCGAGAATGCTCTATGAAGATCCGGCCCATGGAGATAAATGTTGTGGAAGAAGAGAGGTCCGATGGAGCGACTGTGAGTGTAGACTTCAAACATATTGGGAAGGCCGAGTCCATCACCGGGTCAGGAAATCGAATTACCGAGGCCAAAGATGACCAGGACAAATGACCCGGAAAAGAGCCAATAGAAGAAGAATTGCTCCAGAAAAAGGAAGGACAGAGTAAGAAACGAAAGCATGCTGAGCCGGTAGAAGAGGTTGACATAGTGGATGTCGATAAGCAAGACAGGGGGCGGCAACTCAGGATTGGTCATAACCTACGAGAACCACTCCGATCAGATCTTATTGAATTTCTAAGCAAAAATCTAGACGTCTTTGTGTGGACTCACGCCGACATGCCAGGCATTGACCCCAAACATGCCTGCCACCGACTAAACATTGACCTCACCTGTCGACCGGTGATCCAGAAGCAAATCAGTAAACTCTTGGATAACAAATTTATCCGGGAGGCACTCTACCCGCGGTGGGTAGCCAACCCCTTACAAGTGAAGAAGAGAAGCGGACAGTGGCGCCTCTGTGTCGATTTCACAGACCTAAACAAGACATGCCCAACGATAATTACCCTCTCCCAAACATAAACTACATGGTCGATGCAACCTCAGGCCACGAGTTGATGAGCTTCATGAACGCATATTCTGGTTATAACCAGATCCGAATGCATCCGGATGACAAAGAGAATACTTTTTTCTACTCGGCTAGAGGGATCTATGGCTACAAAAAGATGCCATTCGGGCTGAAAATTGCTGGAGAAACCTATCAAAGGTTAGTCAATAAAATGTTTCAAAAGCTGATATGGCCCACCATGGAAGTCTATCAAGATGGTATGCTTGTGAAATCTCTATCTACTGTTGATCACTTACGCGATCTCAATGAAATGTTCAAAGTTTTACGTGAGTATAAAATGATGTTAAACCCAAAAAAATGCACATTCGGGGTCGGCTCGGGAAAATGTTTAGGATACATGGTTAGCCAGAGGGGAATTGAGGCCAACCCAGACAAAATCAAGGCCATAGTCAATCTAGAATAACCTAACTCAGTAAAAAAGGTACAAAGCCTGATGGGGCGCCTAGCGGCTCTAAGCCGGTTCATCTCAAGGTCAACTGACAAGTGTAGACCTTTCTTCGAAGTAATCAAAAAGTACAAGAGCTTCGAATAGAGCGACCAAGCGCAATCAGCATTTGACGCGCTCAAGCAACACCTGATGACCGTCCCTATCCTACAAAAGCCAACCAGAGGCGAAGACTTGTACTTGTATCTAGCTGTATCTGAATACAACGTCAGCTTGGTAATCCTTCAGCTAGATGGCTCGGCCCAACATCCAGTTTATGAAAAACTAATGTACACATTAATCATCTCCTCACGCAAGTTGAGGTCGTACTTCCTAGAACATAAGGTCATCGTATTGACCAAACACCCGTTAAAGCAAATCTTACACCGACCGACACTTCAAAGGCGGATGATCAAATGGGCTATCGAGCTCAGCCAATTCGACATCGCATTTGAGCCACGAACAATCAGAAAGGGCAAGCCCTAGCAGACTTCATTGCAGAATTCACCCCACCCGTCCAAGTGGAATTTGGTGAAGAAGAAGCATGGAAACTATTTGTCGATAGCTCTTCCACAACAGACCGAGCTGGAGCAGGGATCGTTTTAATTAGCCCAGAAAATAAATTCTTCTGC
The DNA here is from genome assembly GCA_016081115.2 of Rehmannia glutinosa. Classification (NCBI taxonomy): domain Eukaryota; kingdom Viridiplantae; phylum Streptophyta; class Magnoliopsida; order Lamiales; family Orobanchaceae; genus Rehmannia; species Rehmannia glutinosa. Next base: position 10,777 of record JABTTQ020000626.1, on the reverse strand, counting down.
TCGGCTGTCCGATTCAATTTCTCGACAATAAATAATGAAGCTGAGTACGAATCATTACTGATGGGATTAGAGATGGAAGCCTCCATGGGATTGAAAAAACTGCTCATCCACAGCGACTCCCAATTGGTAGTAAATCAAATTAACAGAAATTACGAAGCAAAAGAACCAAAGATAACCCAATATTTGGAGCTCGCGAGAAGCAAAATCACACCGTTTAAGGCGCAAGTAGTACACATCCCTAGGAGTGAGAACGGACAGGCAGATGCCCTGGCCCGACTGGCATCCAGCTCAAGGACCGACCTGATTGAAAAGGTCTCGGTCACTCAATTGTCTACCCCATAACTAAACATCAATTGGGTGAATGCCAATGAAGGAATCGAGTCAACATGGATGACCCAAATCGTTCAATACTTGGAAGATAAGGCCAAGGCCCGTACTCTCAAATCCCAGGAAGCCCGGTATACCCTGGTGGATGGTGTCCTATACAAGTGCGGATATTTAGTCCCACTACTCAAATGTTTGTCCGAAACTGAGACAAAATTCGCTCTACGCGAGGTACATGAGGGGATCTGCGGAAACCATGCGGGAGGTCAAACACTGGCACACAAATTGATCCGGCAAGGGTACTACTAGCCATCCCTTAAGCAAGACGCGATCTCAATGGTAAAGAAATGCGAAAAATGTCAAAACTTCGCTCCGCGGGTCAGGTACCATCCCGAACAACTCACTTCAATCTTTAGCCCTTGGCCATTTGCCAAATGTGGAGTCGATCTCATCGGACCACTCCCCATTGGCAAAAGGGGCGACAAATATGCCATAGTCGCGGTAGATTATTTCACCAAATGGGCAAGAAGCGAGCCTTTTGCAAAAACAAGTGATGAAAAAACCACCACTTTATGTGGAAGTCGATAATATGGAGATTTGGAATACCCCACTCAATAGTGACACAACGGGAAGCAATTCGATAATGAAAAATTTCGAGCTTTTTGTGAAAGATTTCATATCAAGAACCACTTCTCCACTTCATACCACCCACAATCAAATGGTTAGGTCGAGGCGGTAAACAAAATTCTTAAATATACATTGAAGACCAGACTGGAAGAAGCCAAAAGAAAATTGGCCCGAGGAACTACCCGGAGTATTATGGGCCTATAGAACGACACACCGGTCTTCCACAAGAGAGACACCATTCCCCCTTGCATACGGTCTGAAGCCAAGATTCTCGGTAGAAATCGGGGCCCCAACTTTTAGAATCAGTAGCTCCTCCGAAGAAAAGAATGAAGTCGCCTTGAGGGCCGAACTAGATCTGTTAGAAGAAAAGAGGTGTAGTCCTGAGGTAAAAAATGCTATATACAAACAAAGAAGTGAAAGATACTACAACTCGAAGGTGAAAGAAAGGAAGTTCTTAGTCAGTGACTTGGTCTTAACGAAAGTCACTAGGCTGAGCCCACTCCAATAAAACCAACCTGGGACGGCCCATACAAAATCAACAAGGCTTTCTCAAATGGCGCATACGAGCTCGAATATTTAAGAAGGGAAAAGTTCAATCATCCATGGAATATAACCCACTTGAAGAAATACTATCAGTAAAGCCTAGGATTTCTGGACATTTTACTTGATCAATTTTCCTAAAAGTTACTCCAACACAGTGGAGATGTTCTGAAGTGTTAACAACAGGCTCAATATGGTACTAAAATGGAGATTATCTTTTCATCTGATATTCTGTGAGCTCTACTTAAAGACTTCCACTGAAAAGACTCGGCCACGCACCGAGCACAAATCTTGGAAATGATTCCACTCAAAAGACGCGGCCACACACTGAGCATAAATCTTGGAAATGATTCCACTCAAACGAATCAGCCACGCACCAAGCACAAATCTTAGAAATGATTCCACTCAAAAGACTCGGCCATGCACCGAGCACAAATCTTGGAAATAATTCCACTCAAAAGACTCGGCCATGGACAGAGCACAAAATCTTGAAAATGATTCCACTCAAAAGATTCGCCACGCACCGAGCACAAATCTTGGAAATGATTCCACTAAAAAGACTCGGCCACGCACCGAGCACAAATCATGAAAATGATTCCACTCAAAAGACTCGACCACGATCGAGGACAAAGTCTTGGAAATGATTCCAAGAAACTTGGAAACTTGAACGCACGATCTTGAAGCACCCAATCTTAGAAACGATTCCATCAAAAGACTAGGCCACGTCACCGAGCTCAAATCTTGGAAATGATTCCACGTAAAAGACTCAGGTCAACCGAGCACAATACTTAGGAATTTCTTAAAACTAATTTCGTCAAAACTGAGCACAACACTTGCTAACATCTACCTTTTTCAACATATCTGTTTAGAAAAACTGACTGAAAGGAGTGTTCAAGAATTTAGTCCCCCACTCAGTTTACCATTCATACATCTATTAAAGCCGAGCCCAACACTTGGCGAAAATTGTGGAAAGTGAAAATACAGCAGAGTAAAGAAATGACAAGAAAAAGTTTCATTCATAGGAAATATTTACAGTGGGGGCCCGTGGCCAAGTACATACAAGGCCCGAGGCCAACTTCAAAAAAAAAACAAAAAGCTAAGAAAAAACACCCTAAGCAATAGGAGGATGGGACCCAGTAGGGGAGAGAGATTTCAACCGGCTCGTTGGAGGCCACTTCTTCAGTTGGGGGAGCACCCTGCTCGTTAGCAGTATTAGCGAACCGAGGGCGGAGAGCATCAAGATCTGTAAGTCCAAGCGGCTACGATAATCTAGAGGGGCGGTGAATAGATTATCTCCATCTTTTCGATTTTACCCTCTTTTTCGAACCGAATGCTCAAAGACAAAAATTAAGGTGCGGAATGTAAACAACACACGTCGATTTATAGAGGTTCAACCCACCTAGGGCCTAATCCTCTACCACCCAAGTATATCCGGGATGGATTTCAAAAAGAAAAAAACATTTTATTAATTACCAAAATTAATACAACACCAACTTACAACAACACCTTGAAGAGCACCACACTCTTCTTCAACACCACCTTTGAGATTACCACAATCTCTCTTGAAGATTACCATAATCTCCAACGGCACCTTGTGAAGATTACCACAATCTTCAACCTTGAAGAATACCAAATTCTTCAACACCTCGACAAGAAGATTACCACAATCTTCTTACACCTAACACCTAGATCACCCAAGTGTGTTTTTACCACAAGAACACTCACAAGGATATCTTGTGTTGAATGATAACCCAAAAAATTCAAGATTACAACTCGATAATGAATTATACAATTGAGTGCAAGTGTAATCAAGAATAGCCTAGAGCTCAAGGATGTGAAAGTGATAAGCTAGGCAAATTACAACAAGAATTATGACAATAGAAGACCAAATGTTTGCTTGAGTATATCTTGTTGTGTTGTGTTGTTCTCTCTTGTAGTTGTGCTTCAAATCTTCCTCTATTTATAGGAGATGATTGATCCTTGATAGGATCCTCTTGGAATCTGATATCTACAAAAAAATTACAATTAAAATCAAGATTATAGCTGTTAGAAATCAATCCCACAATTTAGGGAAAAGTTGTCTGCTGCACAACGGTTAGAATTTTGTCAAACATTAGGCGACAGGTCGTCGCGAGAAATAGACGTTTGAAAATAAGAACACAATTTACAGGCGGCCGTCGACGGGGTCCGACCGGTCACCCTAGGGTCCAACCGTTGCTCTCTTCAAAAAACCAATACAGAAAGTTTGCAAAATCGAACCAACCTTCAGTACCGGTCGCCCTATAGTCGACCGGCCGACGCCACCGTCGCCGCCTATAGGGTGATCGGTCACCCTCACCATTTTCTGCAAACATGAAGTTTTCTGTTTTGCACAACTTTCAGGTACGGGTTGCCCTATACGGCGACCGGTTGACCTCAAAACAGAGTAGTTGTCCAATTTGTGTTGAAAATAAACTTCAAGAAATACTCCAAAAATAGTAAAAACATTTTAGACCAATCGGGAGTATTAGGACAACATTTAGAAACATAGTTTGGATGTAAAAACCCATTGATACAAATCATTAAATGTGTTGTCCAATTTTTGTCGAAAATAAAACTTGAAGAAATACTCCTAAAATATTAAAACCATTTTAAATCATTTAGGAGTATTTGGACAACCTTTAAAACCATTGTTTTGGTATAAAAACAAAATCATCAAAATCATGATAAAACCATTTATCAAACAATCTCCCCCTTTTTGATGATTACAAACCAAAACAATTTTAACGCGGTCGATTTTAAAAACAAAACAATTTTACCGGTTAAAAGGAACTATCCGTTGTGAGCGACAACATTCCACGCAATATAATCACAAGGATGGGAGTAGAGATATTAAACATATATAGCAGAAGCTCCCCCTATCAATATGCACAACAAGAGTAATGTAAAAGCAATCATCCACAAGCTAAAAGCTTAGCTTTTACATATTGGTTTTAAGTACAAGAGCTTATAAGCTCCCCCTGTCAACAAAACATCATTAGACAAGTATATAAGTTCATAATACAACAAATGGACTAAATATAATCCACAACTTATGGCTTTTAAAAGCCATAGCTTATAGCTTTTTTCTCGAGCTTATTTTAGCTTTTATGAGCTAATAAACATAACCCAAAACTGTTTCTCCCCTTTGGCATCATAAAAAGAATGTTAGCACGATAAAAACATCATATAATCATTTCAAAGTGTGTAACTAAACCGATGTATTGAGCTATTTGAACATTGAAGCTTATAGACCAATTAGGAGGAAAGAGTCGATCATATGACTTGTAGAAGCTTATGAAAACACATTTGATTTGCAAAACATGATCTCTATAAATATACAAGGCTTTTGAAATCGAGAGAATCATGTAGGTGATGAATTTTTCATTGAGACATTTTATCGAACACTTGGCGGGCGTCAAAAATTGAAGAAGATATATATAGCCCTTGTAAATGTAATTAAGCCAAGTTTTTCATCACCAAAAGCAATTTTACAAATATCATCCATCAACAGTCAATAAGCTCATCACAAATATATACACATTTCATCAAGAAAATACATATAGGCCAAGTTCTCAAGGGTTCAACCCAATTGAGATAAGGTAGTGGAATTCTTACCATTAATCGGTAAAGACGAGCAATGATGATGATAATCAAGCCTAAATAGGTCCAAGATATGAAATGTATGCAACAAAACAAATTTGGAGTGAAATTTGTGTGCAATTTGCGAAGGGGACGAAAAATGGCCAAAAGAGCCAAAAATGGCTAAGTCTGGAAAACAGACGCATTTTAAACCAAAAATCCATAAGGGCGACCGGTCCAGGGCATGGGCGACCGGTCGAGCTAGTGGGCGACCGGTCGGCCCCTGCCCTGGCAGCCCACTGGTTCTGTTCTGTTTTTGAAATTTCGAAATTTGATCCAAAAATCCGATTTTTCGCCCCTAAGTTTTGAAAACGTGCAAAATGCAAACGTAGACCTCATTCAATATACATTATGTCATAATGAAGCTCGAAATGACGTAAAATACTCGGCGGTCAGCGATTAAAAAGTCCGCGAGTTATCTTTGAGACGGAATTAAACACATCTCAAGTTTTTGTTAAAACATGCAATCCCAAAAAAATATCGAATCTCAATATGTTTAGTTCGATTATGACGAACCATATTTTGAAAAATAAAATTTACACCGGACTTGTTATCCCGAAAAATAATAACGTTTTAAAACTTTGAATGAACAAGTCATAAGAAGAAGTGCCTTACAAATATTTGAAAATTTCTTTTAACGGCACTTTAAAGAGATTCGTTGGGATTGTTTTAAGTCGAGCATATAGACATAAGGCATATAGAATATCGAGTCTAAGGAGTAATAAACGAATGAACATACCTCGAATTCGTTTGTCAATGCCTACTTCAACCTTTTGTCAATTTTCGCATTTGTAGCCATATAGGTTGAAATAGTTCTTTCTTCTTCAATGTCTCACTTCTTCTTTTGAGTGTGGAATATAATCACTTTCTTGGCATTGTTGAACTTGAATTCCAATGATCAAATTTGAGCTCCCCTTATCATGATCACCTTGAGTTCACCTTGCATTGACTTGGAAAAATATCTTGCACAAATATTCATTAGTAGCACCAAAAATATTATCAACATAAATTTGCACAAGTAAACACCCTTGCCCTTTTTCAAAACAAGGAGTGTAGTATCAACTTTACCATTTGTAAAATTATTTTGCAAAAATAGCTAAGTCCATCAAACCATATTCGGGGTACTTGTATCAACAGGGCCATTTATAAAAATCATTTGGCCAAAAAATTTTAAACTCCGTTAGACTTCTATTTGAATAAAACCATTTAGAAAATTGGATTTAACATCCATTTGGTAAAGCTTGAAATTTTCTCAAAACAAGAATGGGCAAGTAAAGTGCAAATAACTTCTAAATGTGCTATGAGTGCAAATATTACATCAAAATCATTACCTTCTTCTTGACAATACCCTTAGGCTACTAACCTTGCCTTGTTCCTTAAACTTGTTCTGAAATACCAAAATTTCTGCAAAATCTCAACAAAGAATCTTGCACAAGAGCATAGTAATATAGAATGATAGAGACACTATAGCAAGTAACACATACTATGTTTAAAGAAAATAATCAAGAATATACTACACCATGTAAGTTCAAATAAGCTTATAGAAAGCTATATAAGGTCTCTTTTGAAATATGAAAATGCGAGAGCATATAGTTGAGACCTCAATCACAAGAATCATATGAACAAGAGCTTTGACATAAGTATCCAAGAATAATGGCATTTATATGTGCAATAAAATGAATAACTTAGAAGATAAATTTTTTTTTATCAAAACAAAATATAATCCTTTAAAAATCTTGGATAAAACAAGCTATGTTAAATAATGCCTTCTCAAAAATCAAAACATCCTCTTAATGACACTTGTATAAAATAAGCACATAGGCATATGGCACAACATGTATTGAGTCTATGAGATGAATAACAATAATGAGCGTACCTCGATAGTTCATGTTTCTCTTGATATATTACGAGTAGATAACCATATGTAGAGAAATATGTAAATCCTACACAATTCTTAAACCAAATTTTGCACAAACACAATAATACATGTGTAGGCTAAGCAATAAGAGATATCGTAAGCATGATTGTGCTATATAACTACATAGGAGATAATAAACCACATAAGTCTAATTAAATGCACAAGAGTTTTAGAAACATCATGCAAGGTCTTTTTTTTTAAAAGTATTTTGAAACTCACTAATATATTGAAGACCTAAATTTAAAAATAAATTTTTTAAACTCATTTTGAAAAATCATTTTGCAATTTTACACAAATAAAACATGCAAGAAAATAAAATGCATATTTAAATAGGGAGATACGGTTTACCAATTTCGCCATTTCCATGGGTTGTGCCGTTCCCATTGTTGATGATGTCTTCCCCTTTGAAAATCGTCTTGTTGATGATGGTTTCTCCAATTGCTCCATTTCCAAGCATTGTGGCTTTCCCATTTTTGAAAGTGTTTCTCTTGGAAAATCATCTTGTTGATGATGTCTTTGCCATTTCCAAGGATTTTGTTCATCCCATTTTTGATTATTTCCTCTTCTTGGAAATTGACTTTGTTGAAGATATTTTCTCCTTTGATCAAATGAAATGGTCATTTGATGTCTTCTTGGCGGTATGGATTTTCTTCGATTATTATTTCACCGGGTACCTAAAATGACATTGTTTTGTGGTACCTTCAAGTGCTTGGGTCCTTTGGGATTAGTCTTGAGACTTTTAGGTCTCCAACAATAATTAGAGTTATTTCTAGCCCGACAAGTATTTACCGTATGACCCTTCTTACCGCAATAAAAGCAAGTAACATCACTAATATGCATAGGAACTCGATTCTTTTCATATGCTTGACAATATTAGGCTCATGATCAAGTTCACTATTCAAATTATCACAACTATTAACATTCACAATATTGGGCAATTTATTGGTACTCAAGTTGGATTTTGATAAATCATTTTTCATGCAATTGATATCCTCAACAAGAGTACTATTTTGTTTTTCAAGGTTTCTAACCTTGTCAAGTGTGGTGGTGTGAGCACATGATAATGATTCATAGGAAGTAAATAAACTATCCTTTTCATTTTTCAAAACAATGAATTCCTTTTTCAAATTTTTGTATTTAACAAGTAAATTATGGAATTCATTTTGAAGATCATCAAAATCATTTTGCAAATCACTATAATCATTTTGAATAACAATATCATAGGAAGTAGAGGGTTTAAGACATACCTCTTTTTCTTCTTCGATGCCCATAAAACATTGTTCTACTACTTCATAGTTGGAAGTTGTAAAAGGCTTGTTCCTTAGATTTGAACTTGTATCCCTTTGAGAAGTAGATGCTTTTGTTTGACTCCTTTCATTTGCAAATACTCCATAGATGGCTTCTAATTTTTGCCATACTTCGTGTGCCGATCGAATTCCTACAATATGTTCATATTCCATATTAGTAAGTGAACAATACAAAATATTGAGAGCTTTACCTTTTAAGGAGATGATTTTCTTCTCTTCATCATTTAGCTCTTTGAGGCCTTTGGAGGTGTGTGGTGTGTCTTTCATCGGAATGGATTCTCCATTTATGACGATGTTCCAAATATCGAACCCGCAACCTTGTAGATAACATTCCATTCTTTCTTTCCAAAATATATAATTTTTGGAATCAAATAGAGGTGGCTTGGTGGTGGAGGTGCCAGAAAGATGAGCTTCATTCGTAGCCGACGATCGTTCCTCTTCACTCGCGATGTGAAACGAGCTTGCCAAAGAGTTTCTCTTTGATACCACTTGTAAGTCCAAGCGGCTACGATAATATAGAGGGGGGATGAATAGATTATCTCCATCTTTTCGATTTTACCCTCTTTCTCGAACCGAATGCTTAAAGACAAAAATTAAGGTGCAGAATGTAAACAACACACGTCAATTTATAGAGGTTCAACCTACCTAGGGCCTAATCCTCTACCACCCCAGTATATCCGGGATGGATTTCAAAAAGAAAAAAAGATTTTATTAATTACCAAAATTAATACAACACCAACTTACAACAACACCTTGAAGAGCACCACACTCTTCTTCAACACCACCTTTGAGATTACAACAATCTCTCTTGAAGATTACCACATTCTCCAACGGCACCTTGTGAAGATTACCACAATCTTCAACCTTGAAGAATACCAAATTCTTCAACACCTCGACAAGAAGATTACCACAATCTTCTTACACCTAACACCTAGATCACCCAAGTGTGTTCTTACCACAAGAACACTCACAAGGATATCTTGTGTTGAATGATAACCCAAAAAATTCAAGATTACAACTCGATAATGAATTATACAATTGAGTGCAAGTGTAATCAAGAAAATAGCCTAGACCTCAAGGATGTGAAAGTGATAAGCTAGGCAAATTACAACAAGAATTATGACAATAGAAGACCATGTGTTTGCTTGAGTATATCTTGTTGTGTTGTGTTGTTCTCTCTTGTAGTTGTGCTTCAAATCTTCCTCTATTTATAGGAGATGATTGATCCTTGATAGGCTCCTCTTGGAATCTGATATCTACAAAAAAATTGCAATTAAAATCAAGATTATAGCTGTTAGAAATCAATCCCACAATTTAGGGAAAAGTTGTCTGCACGCACAACGGTTAAAAGTTTGTCATCAAACATTAGATGCGACGGTCGCAAGAAATAGACGTTTGAAAATAAGAACACAATTTTACACAGGGCGACCGGTCGATGGGGGGTCCGACCGGTCACCCTAGGGTCCAACCGGTTGCCCTCTTCAAAAAACCAATACAGAGAAGTTTGCAAAATCGAACCAACCTTCAGTCTGGGGTCGCCCTATAGGTCGACCGGCCGACGCCACGGCCGCCTGTAGGGTGACCGGTCACCCTCACCATTTTCTCGCAAACATGAAGTTTTCTGTTTTGCACAACTTTGAGGTACGGGTTGCCCTATACGGTGACCGGTTGACCTCAAAACAGAGTAGTTGTCCAATTTGTGTTGAAAATAAACTTCAAGAAATACTCCGAAAAAATAGTAAAAACATTTTAGACCAATCGGGAGTATTAGGACAACATTTAGAAACATAGTTTGGATGTAAAAACCCATTGATACAAAATCATTAAATGTGTTGTCCAATTTTTGTCGAAAATAAAACTTGAAGAAATACTCCGGAAAATATTAAACCATTTTAAATCATTTAGGAGTATTTGGACAACCTTTAAAACCATTGTTTTGGTATAAAAATAAAATCATCAAAATCATGATAAAACCATTTATCAAACAAGATCTGCATTCAGCTGGTCAAGCTCTTTTTCTAGCTCGGCCACAGATTTTCCCTCATTGAGGTCCTAAAGGATATCCACAATACTCTGAGCATGCCCACAAGTTAGCATGAAGGAATACTCCTCATAGTCCTTATAGGCCCGGACGGCATCCACCCGAGCCTCGTCCACTTGCTTCTTTGAGGCCTCTACCAACTCCCTTCGGACCTCAGCCTCACGCCTCTCCATCTCCCCAACCTGAGCAAAAGCCGCCCTTTCTAGATCAACAACCTTAGCCCAAAGCTCCTCCTCGGCCTTGCGTGCAAGTCCGATCACCCCTAGCCTTCGCGGCGGACTCCCTCTCGGCATCGGCTCTGGCCACGGCCTCCAAAGCTTGGGTCCTCAATGACTCTTAGACCCCAAACAAGGTAGCATG
>JABTTQ020000625.1:0-50000 GCA_016081115.2 Rehmannia glutinosa | reverse complement strand
AGCATCTTGGAGACCGGCATGGCGCCTTTCCAGGTCGCGGGCTCCCCCAATCGCGTGCCATAGGATGGCAATGATCCTGCCGGACAATCGAATGGAGTATTGGATCTCTCTTCTTCCCATCCGGTCTCCTGGCAAAACTTTCGACCCCGTCGTCCGGCACGGGCAGTACATCCTCGCAGCATGCCCAGCCTCCGGCAAGGACTTAACCTGCTCCTCGATAGGTGTGGAACACTTTGCGAACTCCATGAACCACCGAGGCCGCGACCCGGCCACCCTTTCACAGGCCTCCTCCCTCTCCCGGCTTGGAGGAATGAAGTGGGCCTCCCGCCCCAAGTCATCCGAGAAGACCCATGCCGCTCCCCTCGTAGAAATCTGTGCGAGAAAACCACGGGTCGGGCCGGTCGCTTTCGGCCTGTCTCGGGCTCATTGATCACCACCCCACTCCTCCTCCGTTGCAATGAGGGCTCTACTGCTTCGGGAACGCCGTCAGCCAGGTGCTTGCCTAAGTGGATGTCGTCCCTCCTGGCTGCTTTGGCATCAATAGTTTGGCCCGCGGTTGCCCCGACCCGCGGGAAGCGCCTCTCTAACCCGATGAAGGCGGGCGAAGACGCGTCACGCCTCCAGAGCAAAGCAAACTAAATAAGAAACAAAGTAACAATTAAAAGATAAAGGGATTCAAAGATTGTGTTTTATGTACCTGGGCCCTAGTCTATCCGAACTATTCGGTTTGTCCGGCTATTCGCCGACGGCAAGGCAATTTCCCCCGAAGGACTCGGCCTCACCGAGATGGCCCGGTCTGTCCCGCTCTTCGCTCGTCCGAGCCTCCTCCTTTTCCTCCTCTTGGCCACCTCCTAGGCCTCGGACTTGGTTAGGCGCTCTCGGCGCAGTCGACCTCCGATAATCCGCCTTAGTGGCGATTTTAATCTTTCTTTCCTAGGTTAGGCTAAAGCTTGATGTTATCCAAATTCGACGAAAACCTCCGAAAGGCGACCCGCCGAGGGGCGATTCCCCGCACAAGAAAGGAAAATTAGCCCTCCCCGAGAAGAAAGGAAATGAAAGAAAAGAATAAGGTGAACTTACAGAAATTATATCTGAAATTAGACGGGGGGAGAAGGACCGACCTCTTCTCCCCCTGGCGAGTCTTCCACTCTCCACCTACCCAAAACCATTTTTCCTTCCTCTCCTTTAAGGACTGTGGAAGGCCATCGACCAGCCCGTCTGGGTACCCGAACCTGGCCTGAACGTAATACCAACCTGACGGTTACCCCTGGCACGGGGTCGCTGGAGTCGCCTTCCAGACAAAAACTCGTTCAGCTCAGCAAAGTGGGGGCGCTCATACCCCATCTGGTGAAAGAGGACGAGCAACCCAATAATGCGGCCCCAGGTCAACGGATGCACCTAGGACGGGGGGAGGTCCAACTTCCGAAACCACTGGGTAATCAAGCGTGGTAGTGGAAACCTCAGCCCATGCAATAAACTATGGGCATAGACGGCCCTGCACCCCTCCAGTGGGTACTTGGGCACCTCCGCATGATCCGACAACTAAAAGTTAACCGTCGGAGGAATCATGTAAGTCTGATGAAGGGCCTCCAGCTGTAATGGCATTAGCATGCTGGGCTGATCATTCTGATCAGACGGCCTCCACCCATCTTCCACACGCAATGGGGGTCCTCCTCCTCCCTTTGGATCCCCTTCTCTGTGGTTGGCCCGCTCATCAACCCCTTGGCCTTGTGCAGCCGGTCTCGCGGTCCCCGCACCCTCGGCCGCTCTATTCCCCTTTGGCTCGCGACGTCCAGGCTCCATATTAATCTCTTCTGGCTGGTTTTCTAAAGGGTTTGAATTCCTCACCCCTTCACTGGGCTCCTCTTGGACTAACCCCGACTTGTACACTATACCCTCACGAATGATAGTGACGGGCATTAGATAAAAGACGGTGTGCATCTCTTCCAACGGCACCTCTGCTTCGGGGGTAGGGTCCGAACTGAAAAGCTCAACAATGCTCGGACTGGAAGGTGGTATCTCTCTCACTGGGGAAGAAAAAACAGAAAGGGTCAGAAGGGGGATCCTCTACCTCAACCTCAAAACTACGATTTTGGTTTCGGTTATCCTCAGAAACAAACATATTTTTTGAGGAAAAGAAGGAAAAGATGAAAGAAGAAGTTTGAAAAAATACCTATATGTTCTCAACGCTGGTACTCTAAGCCGACCTGAAAATTCTGCTCAGTCTCTGTTGATACTGCTCGGAAGAAGGTAAATGCGAAAGTATGAAATGATAAGAGGGATGGGGTATTTATAAGATAACTTCCCTCAAAAGTGGCGCACCAACCCAACAGGTACATTTTTAGATTCAGAAGGTGCAGGAAATGTCATATCCCTGCAGAAATGGTCATGTCTCCCCGTTCCCTTTGTGAAAAGGTCCAACCGCTGAATGCCACGTGTCGGCCATCATATCACCCAATTAATGCGCCATTTTCAGCATTTAATGCCAGATGACAGCTGTTAATAACTGATGACTTTTAAGGTTTCTCCTTCATTTGAGATTCATGATTAGCATTTAAAGTTTAAATTCGACTCAGAAGAATGTTCTCCTTGGAATAAAACTTGGGGACCATTGGTGACACCCGAGCTGAACTGAGGAAAAACAAAGATACCCGAGCCGAGCTCAACAAAAATAAAGCCACGCAGCCAACGACTCTGGTGACATAAGCGACCAAGCATAGTGACGTAAGCTCCCGAGCTGCTGACGTAGTACAAACCGAGCTCAGCCCAGCAAACCAAAGTCAGGCAGGAACTCAAGCGAGCACCTTACCGAGAAAAATGTACATGACGAGAGCAGCCCCTAGTGACGTCAGTCAAACGGTCAAGAGAACATGCCCACAATAAAATAGTCCCTCAAAAGTAGCAATATTACCTCAAGGTCAACAAGATTCTCCCAACACATGGCTACTCCCCACGCGCGCCGTAAATAGCATCATTATTTTAAGAAAAAGTTGCAATTAGTAAGCTAGATATACCCTACAGGATATATCCTAGGAGTAATTGAGAAAAGGACACGTGTCCCATTACCTGCACAATTATTACCCCATGATTGGGTATAAAAGGGGCACAATGGATTGTAATGGAAAACAAGAAAAAAAGAGAGAAAAAAGACAGATAAAAAAAGACAGAAAATAGGAGAGTATCAAAAGAGAGTGAAAGAAAGACTAAGAGAGCAAGTTGTAAAAACCGATAGCCGACCAGACATGTTCTGCTCGGTTAACTCAATAAAAAAGGCCAAATTAGCCCTTGTTTGGTTGTCTTTCATTTCGAATTACTCCCCCACGATATCAAAACTCCTATTTTCCTTTGTTGACCAAAAAGCACATCAACACAAATTGCGAATGCGCAATCCCCGCCACTTGGCAAAAGAAGAGACGCTATGCGGCTCGATGCCACGCGATTACAATTTTTCCTTTTGATCTCAACGCCGAAGATAAAGCCCTCCACAAAAATGTCTTGCCTCGTGCCTCCATATCCGTAGACAAAGAACATACCACCTTTTTCGGATGCGACCACATGCATTATTTTCAAGTATATGCTACGTTGTTCATCGTTTAGTTTGGAAAGTAGAATCTGGTGCTCAACCAATATCATCTTACGATCATAGCGCAACTCGTCGTATATCATTCTGTTTTGGTAGTTTTGAATATTGTCAACATCCGGAAGTGGCATCGAATCAAAATTGCGTAGACTCTTACCACGACTTCTTGACAATTTTTCAATTTCAGATAAGGCCAGATTCTTGATTTGGTTCTCACTCAATACCAAATCTACACAAGAAGAAGAAATATAATAAATTTCATTAAAAAAATGAATATCACTAAAATTTATAAACTATGAAAATATTCGCCCAAAAGGAATTACATAAGATATAAAATATAATACATCAATAAATTGATGATTTAGAAGTCGTCTTCGATTATATAGAATATCATCCAAAAGGAACTTCCAACACTTCTCCCATACTACTTCTGGCCTGCTCAAAGAATCCGATGACAACAATGATGCAAACAAACTTCTTAGGGTGTCAGCAGATGCCCAGTGACTCGCTTCAATGATGACGTCAATATATTCCCTATCATCTTCTAACAGGCCTATAGCATAGCAAGCTTCGCGATAGGAAGATTGTTGCACACTTTTGACCTTCTTGTAGTCATCGTGACACGTAGCCCCTCGAACCACGTTAATGAGACACTTCAAATAGTACATATCCCCACAACCCAGAGGGACATAAAAAACCCGCCCTATTGATTTTCCGATCTTCCTCGGCATCCACTTTCTAAGATCTGGTTTCCTAACGAATTTAGTTGGAGCTTCAGCGTAAGTTAACTCTGTAGCTTGAGGATATAACTCTGTAGCTTGAGGATATATTTTATTGGCTTCCATCCACGCTAAAAACATGCTTTCTTTAACTTAATCTTTCTTTAGAACATCATCTATTTTTTCAGAATCAGAGAACATGACACTCTGCTCATTTGGAAGATGGAATCTTAGACGTTCAACTGGAGGATATTTATACTGGATTTCGAAACCAAGTAATCTCCATGCTACCTCACATGACGAAATATATCGACAGTCATAAAACATACTAACTTCCTCAACAATTTTACCGGATTCCTCATCATTGGTGCTCGTATAAAATGACGCAGTAACCCGGTTATGTCCTTTATTGACATACTTGAACAAATATTTTATAGATCTGGACTGGTTACACCATTCTACATTAATGTGAGCTCCGTACTTTAGCAGCAACTGACGATTGTGCGAAACAACATATATGTTATCCAGAGGAACACCATTTTTCTCAACAATTCTCCCATCATTTCTCCCTATAACGCGAATACCCTTCTTCATCAATAGTAGTTGCATCCACAAACTTTTTAGGAAAATGTTTTATGCAACGACCATTAGCCATACACAGAGAGTTTTTTTCTAACATCTCCACATGGACCATGAATCATGTGGTCTCTCACCACAACATAATAATACGGATCAACGACCTCATCAGGTATTTCTGCTGATATAATCCGATCTATATCATCTGCTATTGTATACTTGTCTTCTTTAGACAGGAAAATAATATATGTGCATGTGGCAAACCACGCTTTTGAAATTCTATCGTGTATATAACGGCAACGTCAAAATTAAGAAAAAATAATGTGAAAATTAAGAAACAAAAATGAAACCTAAAATGTGTATAAATCATTTTAAAAGAAATATAACCTGCTATTACATTCCCAAATATTGTATTCTGACGAAGATCTTTTGTCAAACAATCCAATTTCAATTTAAAGATTCTGCAGACTATGTCCGGTTGATCCTTAGGATTAAGATTCTTCTTATCAAGAAATCGAACAATCTCTGGCCACTTTGGATTGCAAGTAAATGTTATAAACAAATCCGGAGAGCCCGCCCACCTACATATAACCATTGCATCATGAGAGTTTTGTATCATATATCGAGCTCCTCCACTGAAACTGAAAGGTAATATAATTCATTTTCCATGGCTACTTGGATCTATATCTCCATTCACCAAAGCATCTGTTAGACCCTTATATATGACAACGCAATTTCTTTTGGTGCAACCGAATATACTTCAAACGGGCTGACTCCACCATCGTGTAAGCATCGACAATAAATTGTTGAAATAATCTTCTTG
Organism: Rehmannia glutinosa; assembly: GCA_016081115.2. NCBI lineage: Eukaryota > Viridiplantae > Streptophyta > Magnoliopsida > Lamiales > Orobanchaceae > Rehmannia > Rehmannia glutinosa. The sequence continues at coordinate 44,302 of JABTTQ020000625.1, read as the reverse complement.
AAGACAAAATAGTAGAAGCATCTTGTTCTCTGTCATGCAATCTGTAAGCAAACAATTCTCGAACGCTTATCGTTTTTCTGCTTCTCTGATAAATTTTCTTCAGATTCGAAAATGGTATGTCTTCCCTGAAACCGTCTTCACCAAAAGGTAATAATAACAGATACTGCAACACCAAGTAGGATGCATTCAATTCATTGATACGTTTCAAAACTCCAGATTTTGTTTCCACTAAAATATCTCGATCTCCTAAAGCCTGATCAAAATCTCCAACTATTAGTGCAACAACTTTTGAACTCATAGGCATATTGTATCTCCCAGCATACGTACTCTGCTTTCCGATCAGACGCAATCTAACGTCAGAATCACCATGTTGTTGAATTTTTTCTTTCGCCATTCTGAAGGTCTTTACTAAAACATTATTCTTATTTAACATTCTCTTTAAGTCACTAATGATAAGTTCGTGCAAATTATTAGTTTCGCCCCCTTGTCTATAAAATAAAATATAAAAAAATAGAGAAATATTAGCATAATTACGTTAAACAAATAAGAAATGTTATATAATATAATTTTATTAAAAAAAGAATACCTGAAAGAATTTAATCGGTGTGATATTTCATTTTCTGTATCATATATATACATTTGGGCGAATTTTGGTGTTGAACCATCGAACAGTAATAAACTTCCAATAAGATGATAATTCTTTCCATGCATTCGGAAAACAGGAGGACCACGACCACTGTTTATATCTTTGTCTATCTTGCCTCCCATTGAAGTAAAGCAGAACATGTTGTTGTATGATCTTATGTTGTCTTGAAAGTGTTTATCTTTATTTGCAGCTCCGAATAATAATTCACAAAGCACATTAGGTGGTTGTTTAATTGGAGGTAGTTGAATAATGCCATTGCTGCAACACAAAGAGTATCTAGGCTTTTTTATTGGATAGGAGGATAGCCTTTCTTCATACCAAAACAAAACTCCACAAAATTCACATTTGTATGTCGCATCACCCATGTCCCAGTATTCTAAAAAATATAACATAACTTTTGTTAAACATCTATATAAAAATAATAATTCAATACCTTACAAATCATAAGTTAAAAGAAATCAAACTCACCATTTATTGAGAAGGCAACTATCTCATTCAGTTCAATTTGATCCACATCAGTATTAAAATTTCCGCATAGTGTAGTATCATTTCCGGCATTAACATTTACAGTAGGCTCATCAGTTGTGAGATCAATTATTGTTTCCGTATTTGAACTGATTAAAGAAGATGACCCTATTGTTTGATGTTTGATTTTGTTACGATTACTGATTCTATTTCCAAAGTGTGGTCCCACGCTGTGAACTGAATTTTAAAATTGGTGAAATACATGTATTAGGTATTAACATATGAATATATTAGTTATAAAATAATTAAAAAATATATAAATATTAATAATATACCGTTTGTGATGTCACTAAGCAGAGTGTTTGATAATGGATAGATAATTCTACTCGATAAACCTTGTAAGTCAATTGTCGTAGATACTTTCGGAAAAAACCTTTGAGGTATTCCGTGAATTTCTGTAAAAAAAAATTGAACCATAACCCATCAAAATGCATGTTACCTAAAAAAACAAATACAATTAAATTTTATCTTGAGCATCAGAGTTAGTATTATTCAAAAATTTAAAAATATATTATAAAGTAAATATATTAATGAAATTACCACATGTAGTGTCTCTGAGCGGGGTGCTCGACATTGAATATATTTTTCCTCTTGATCAGCCGTACAACTCAAATCTTGTAGTCAATTGTGGAGTTGCACTATCATTATCTGTAAAGTCGTAAATTGAGTAACATAAGAAAATTAGATATTTATAAATTAAATATTTGAATGTGCATATACATATATATATATATATATAGATAATCGTAATTAAATAAATTAGATATAATTTTTAAAATATATTAATGAAATTATAAAATTATTTCCATATAGAATGTCAATGCTGTGTAATTTAAGTACATATTATTGGCATAACTATCATAACATTTCTGGCACTAATATATAAAATGATACCAAATTGTATATTTTATTCAATTTAAAATTATTTAACACTTTATTGTATAATTCTATACTAAGATTATTTATATTTTTCTACAAAATTATTTTGTATACATAAAACAATTCGATTTATTTATTTTCAAATATCTAAAAAATACATTCATTTATATATAAAAAATTTAATAATATATCTATATATCAAAAATAGTAATTAGTTATTTATATATTTCAATTTAAATATATTTACGATCTAATAAGTTTTTAATTTATGTAAATTAATTGTAATTTATAATATAGATATTTAAATTTATTAATATATTTAAATATCTATTATTATTATAATCATAATTATAACTATAATTGTAATTATAATTATAATTATAACATATTAATAGTTAATAATTAATAGCCCAAATATAATTAAAACAAATAATTTATTAAAAGTTTCCAACCCAATTGAGTTCCATTATGAAAGCCCAATACATTAACAAATAAAGCCCAAACTTAACCCATATAATCTAATATTGCGCCCATTTTTTTCGTAGAGAAAAAACACATATATAAATAAAATTGGTGAAAAATACGTGTTGATGTGGTGTGATGCATGTTTTAGATTACACAATTGCGACACGTCTTCCGCTTTGACTATTTAAATTTTAATTAGGGAAAACAACAACCATTTCATCCACCACCATTTTCTCATATTCTAGAAGGCAAAAAAATTTTTTGGTCCTTTATCTAACACTACTTTGAGATTTCATCCTTTTTCTTTTCGCTTTTGACAAATAGTCCTTTTTCTCAACAAAAATTGAGATTTGGTCCTCTTACCGCTATAGCAAAAAGTTACTTTGACCTGTTGAGTGATGTGACATTTTTATTTTCAAAATTTTTAATTTTCAAAATTTTTAATTTTCTAAATTTTGATAATTTATTTAAAAACTAAAATAGTAAAAAAATATCGAAATTATTTTAAAATTACAATAAAATAATACGAAATTTAATAAAAAAATATAAACTGTTTGAAAAAATCTGAAATTTATTTGAAATATTGAAAATATTTTAAATTTGAAATAGAAAAACTCAAAATTATTTTGAAAAAGTTATTTTTAAACTAAAAGATGTTTAAAAATCTGAAAAAAACTAAAAAATGGTTAAAAATCTGAAAAAAACTAAAAAAAATGGTTAAAAATCTAACAATTATTTGAAATATTAAAATATAAAATAAAAAAAGTTGAAAATTGTCTAAAAACAAGAAAATTAGTTTAAAAATCTGAAAATGGATTAGAACTAAGACTTTTAAAATTTTTACAAAAAAATATGAATTATTTTTTAAAACAAATCTGACAATTACTCCAAATATATAAAAATAATCTAATTTTTTTAAAAAATTCCAGATTCTTTTCCTTTGATTTTCAGATTTTTTTTTACATATTTGACATGATTTTTTAGATTTTTGAAAAATAATTTATAGTTTTTTAAAAATAATTCTAAGTTTTTACTCTATTTTTTATTTTATAAAAAAATCAGATATGTTTTTATGAAAATTTCAAAAAGTCTTTGTTTTTAATTCATTTTCAGATTTTCAGACGATTTTTCGTTTTTTGAACAATTTTCGCCGTTTTGAAGTAGTTTATAATATTTCAAATAAATTTCAGATTTTTAAAGTAGTTTATAGTTTTTTTTAAAAAATTTTCATATTTATTTTTTTGTAATTTTAAAATAATTTCGATTCTTTTCTATTTTTAGTTTTTTTACAAAAGCTATCAGATTTTATATATTTTATTTTTTAGATTTTAAAATATTTTTTTGAATTTTTTAAGACTTTGTTACAAAAATTCAAATAATTTTAAATTTTAGTAAAACAATTTTCAGAATTTTTAGATAATTTTTTTTCAGATTTTTCAAAAAAATTCTATTATTTAATTAATTTTTCCATCATGTAAACCAACTAGGATGCCATGTAATATTTAAATATTGTTTTCTAAATGAAAATTAAAAATTTTGAAAATAAAAATGCCAAATCAACTCAACAAAGTCAAAGTAACTCTATAGCAGTAAGAGGACCAAATCTCAATTTTTTGTTGAGAAAAAGACTATTTGTCAAAAACGAAAAGAAAAAGGATGAAATCTCAAAGTGATGTTAGATAAAGGACCAAAAATTTTTTTGCCTATTCTAGAATTATCCAACCCCTCAAACCCTACCTGACTCTTCATCTCATTTTTCAATCTCTCTCTCTCTCTCTCTCTCTCTCTCTCTCTCTCTCTCTCTCTCTCTCTCTTTCTCATTTTCAGTCTCTCATTTCGAATCTCAGTAAAAGAAAAATCTTTCCTCTTCACAAACCCTAACCCAGCCCATTCTTCTCCTTGAAATGGTTACGAATTTTTGTACCCCAATCCTACCATCGTCCAGTGCGATGAAAAATGAAGGCTTTATTCTTAATTTTTTTTCTGTTTCGTCTTAAACTTTTTTTTCTGGAAATTAATCACACATTTTTAAGATATTTTCATAATTGTTCAGTTTTTACCGATTAGTTTATGAAAATGTTCGCAACTAATTATCGGGTATCTCATAATTTTATTTTACATTTTTTTTCACTATTTGAGATCTTGTTTCTGTATATGCCAATTTTTTGGGAGTTAATAATTGTTTATTTCAGAAATAAAACACAAAAGGTGTGGATTTGAAAAATGACCGGAAAAAAATGCGATTCGTAGATCTAGTTGTTATTTTTTGCTATCGCGTTTTTTTAACATCTTGTATTTCTTTTTATTTCGTAGATTAGGATATGGTTATATTTTTTTCTGCCATTTATGTTTTTTGTTTTGAATATCTATTTTTATTTTGTAGTTTATATAAATTTTCAGATCTTGTTTGTGACTAAAAACATTTGTTTGCTTTTTTATAACTTCAAGATATTGATGATTATTTTCAAGTTTCGGGTCCATTTCTTCATATCTGAAATACTGTAGGTGCAGATCTGAACAATTTACGAAAAAAGATAAGTGTCAATTTCTAGATATGTTTTTATTTTCATTATTGATATTTTAGATTTTGTATTTAATATTTTTTTATATTGCAGATATTACTTGGGGTTTTCAAGAATAAATCCCGAAGACTTCGAGATCGAGAAGGATATACACGTACAAAAAGATAAGTTGCTAGCCTAAACAATGTCATTTGTCTGATTTATATATTATTTTTAATTTTTCATGTTCAAATCTGAATAATTTTTTTGTCTAACTGTTAATTGTTTTTTTTTCTTGTAAAAAAATTGAATGAACTGTTAAGTAAGGTGTTTGTTATTATAGTGAAAAAATTATCTTATTTTGATAAAATGCATATTAGTTCTTTAGTTTTCTCAAAGACAATATCCGATTTAATTTATTGATCATTAATCCAAGAAAAGAAGATAAGAGTTAAACCATATCTGTTCTAATTTGAGTTTATCTTTTGTATATTAATTTTATTTTCTGTTTAAGAATTTTAAAATTATTTATTAAGTCAAAGCTGTTCAAAATACTTTTATATTTTGTGTTTCACTTGCTAGATAACATGAACATAAATAAATTCCAAAGAATATATTTAGTGGGCTTTTACATATCTATAGAAGACATCTTAATACCATTCGTTGAATATATTAAATTTGTTATGCCTAAGAGGGATTTTACATTTCATTATATGTTCTTGACTGATCATTTTTTTCTGTTTTTAGGTCTTGTAATAGTAAGAAAGATTGAAATGTGAAAATTCGAAAAAGCATGAAACACAGGTATGTAGCATTCTAGGAAACATTGATAAAACCAATTGACTTAAAAATTACATTATCCAACTAAATATAATATATCTTGATAAAAAACACTAAATCATTATACTGTGTGAAATGTGTTCATCCCTTCTGCGTTTGTTGCCCAAAATATTATGCCCTTTAAGCTATCTTATTTTGTCAACTTCAACCTCTATTTTTTTTTTGTTTACTGTGTTCTTGTCGTTTGAATTTGTTCCTGTTGATTTTTGAAAAATTTTGAACTGAAAAATGATGGTATTAGCTATGTCATTTATATGCAATGTTGAAATATGGAAACTTGGTAAACAAAGAATATTATTTGATTACCATTTTTATATTGATTTAGAAGATCATAATCCCAATATCTAAATCTAAATGATCTTAATGATCAGTCTCAAGTTTCATTGCCATATTGTACATTAATGAATATATCTTCTATAAATGTTCATATCAGAATTATAAAATGGTTTAGATGAAAAAAGAAAGATATCTGTCATTATTTATTCATTTTAACTGTTTATGAATTTCTATATACTGTGTATGAATTTATTTATGATCCTGTTACCTATGTCATTTATATGCACTGATTTGTTTGATAAATGTTTATGCCATAAGTATGGAAAAGTTTTGCTGAAAATCCGAGTCAATATCTGGCATTATTTATTCCTTTAACTGTTTACGCATTTCTTTAACTATTCATGAAATTCCTTTATACTGTGTACGAATGTCTTTATTATGTTGTTACCTATATCATTTATATGCAATGCTCTGTTTTGATGATAAGTTAATACGAAGATCCTAAGAAAACAAAGCCACTTGATCCTACACCATGAGTGTAGTGGAATCCTGTTGGTGCTCGGATCCTCATTTTAATTTTTTTAAAATTTTTGTTTGTGAGTTGAATTTAGTTTAATTTGGTAAAATATATGCTAAGGTATTTCTGTAAGGTATGTAATAATTAAGTTTTAAATTTTTTCGTTTATGATGTCAAGAGATGAAATTTATGGTAAAATACCATTTAAAAATACAATTAATCAACAATGGGTTCATAATCAAAATATTAATTCAAATTGAATTCTTAAAGTAGAGAATTGATAGTGCTTTCAACGAAACATCAAAAACTCAAACATAATCAAGTACTAATATCAAATCAAGCAATATTATGGTTCAAAAAACTAAAAACAAACATAGTTTGATTGTTGTCTAAAATTAAAAAGACCATTCTAATCAGCCTTGTCATCTTCCTTCTTGATAATATTCTTCAGTTTTTTGCAAGTGCTTGAAGATGAAAATTCTTCAAGCAAGGCATGCTTAGTACCAGAAGCTTCAATTCCTTTGCTTGTTTTCTTGACACTTTTATTTGGGGTGTTAACCTCATCTTCTGACGAATAATCCTATAATAAAATTAATAAACATAATTAATAATATTTCTAGAATAAGATAATTCTTGAACCTTATAATATAATTTTCATATAAAAAATTATAAACTATAATTTAAAATTTAAATACCTTCAACTGTGTTGAATCATCTGCTTGCAGTTTCGAAAAGAAATCCGACTCCTAGAAAAACAGATTTAGTTTAGTGTAATATCATAAATTACAAATACCCTCAAGAGAAAATTTTCTATTTACCTCGCTCTCAAAAACAGAGCATCCATATTTGGAGATTAAAGTCGGATCATCTCATTACTTCATAACAAAGAATGCCCCCGTATAGTTTCGAAGTTGCTATGATTTAATTTGCACTTTGAACAATATCTTTTTCTCAAGTAGGGAGCATATTTCTTCAAGAATTTTATCTGTGTTTGGTTTCTAAACAAAACAAATCATAAAAATTTATTTGATAAATGTAGAAAAATTAAGAAAATTAAGAAAATATAAACTAAAGTACAAAAAAATTGTTAAAACAAAAAGAAAATTTACCTCCATGCACTCCTCCAGCAAGACGGTGCACACTTTTCCTATTAGAGTCTCACAGTCCCTGTCCCAACTAAGAAGAGACGCACATGCGGTCTCATCCACAGTTTGAAACTGAATTTATACCTAAAAATTTCAGTCTCATGTTGACTGTTACATTTGGCACAATATAATTGTTCCCCTACTTCTTCTAGTTTCTTCAGCCATTTACTGCATGAAAGATACCACCATTCTCCTATAAAAGATACATGCTTTGTATAAACCCAGAAACTTCCCTTCTATAAATTAAAAATATATTAAAAAATTAATATATAAGCCACATATATAAGATTAATAAAAGAAAATATTAATATAAGTTTAAAATTTGCAACCTCTCCTCTTGTGTACAATTGATCCAATGTTCTGAATGAACAATTTCCAGATTCTAAATCCTCTACTATAATGCGAGCCAACAGAACTGTTTCATAGCTTATCGACCTTGTTTGAGTGCTTGTTTCAGGAATCCTACAAAAAAAGAGATAATTATATTGATATAACCTATATTTAAAACGAAAAGTAGAAGAAAAAATAGAACCAAAAAATATTACCTCTGTTTAGACTCGTTTATTTCATCAAAATTGGCATCAACAATCATCTTTGTAACATGAAAGGAATTTGTCACCTTCACCTGATCTGAAAACTCGAATAAAATTGTTAACCAAAAGATAAAAAAATTATATTTATTTTTAATATTTTTTAATAATATACAGTTGTTAAATATTACCTCTATAAACCTTGGTCCGACACATTGGAAGTATAATTACTATGGGTTCTAAATTTTGGGTCTCTAGATGTTTAAGGATCAAATCAACGTAATCCTCTCATAGTGTGCAACTTATACGATTATTCCTGTAAAATATAAATATGAAAATAGTTATTTGATTATTTAGATGGTAAATTTTTTTACGAAGAATTTTTTATATAAAATTACTCCAAATCTTCTAGTGTTAGCTCTATGAATCTGGTTTTCCTCCAAATTCTTTGTTCTGTGCAGACTGCATAGATACAACCCTTCCAGTGACATCTTGAATATTTTTGACAAATCAGTTTATGAAATACAAAATTATATATTAATTGCAAGTCTATTGTAAAATTAGTAATATAAAAAAATTCATACCAAATAGCAATGTCTCATCAATAGTGGCAGCATTTGATAATCCCTAAAAATTCTTAAAATTGAACATGGATCTTGGGAATGAATTATCAAACATTTCAAAAATATTAGTTCTGCCATGAAAATAAAAATTGTGCTTTGTTGTGGTACCTTTGTACTTGTCTGTCTGTTTAGCAATGACAAATTCACGAATAACATAAACACGACCTTCTTTCAATATTTATTTTTTTGAATTGATCTATCTGAAATCGTCTAACTGTCCCTTAAATCCTATCTTCCAAACAAAAAATAAATAATATCAGTAAAAATTGAAATATAAAGACACAATTTAATTGCATGTATATATTACCTCGATATCATTGAAAACACATTCAAGGCTTTGTATTTGGTTCTTATTAATTTATGCGGGCTTTTCGTACAGCCGAATCAATCGAAACTTGACCACCCAATGAGTTTTGGTTATGTTTAAATCGCGAATTAGAGTGATCATGTGTGCCATTACTCTTCCTAGGTTATTTTTTAAAATACTATTTTTTCAGTTCTCGTCTCTGCAAGGGTGAGTTTTGAATGCGTAAGATTGATAATGAAACTGCACAAATATTTAAAAGTGACCAATGAGAATAATTATGGAAAAATATAATTTTAACCAAAAAAAAATCGTATTTTTTGATTTTATATAATGTTTTTTGATTGTATAGATCATGTAAAATTATTAGCTGAATTAGAAATAATGAAATTGTATATGGAAAGTCAATTATTATGTGTAAAAATTTGTACTTATTTTTATTATTTTCTTGGTCAACAATTGAGAATTGATTAAATTACCATTTAATTATTCATTTTTGGATTTTATAGATTACGTAAGATTATTTATGAGATTAAATTAGCCCAAAAAAATTGTAATAGGAGAGTCAATGATTATGTTTACATTTATTTTATTGTTAATGTTGTATGCATGTAAATTTGGAATGTTAATTAGATTATCAATTATCAGTTATCAATTTAATTTTGTTGCCATATTTATTTTGCTTGCGCCAAAATAAATAAAATTTCGTCATTACTAACGATATTAATTAATCAATCTATTTGTCTTAATGTATATATGGTTGGTAATAATATTAAAACGATATTTAATTATAATTTACAAATATAAGGAACGTCAATAATTTTATTAATGGAAAATTTACTGTATATTGTTAATTTGCTGAAAAAGCTGAAAATAAGAAAGTTGACAATTTTTTACTGACCGTATTCAATTTGGATACAGATTTTTGTATATATGCATTCCATATTTTTGTTTGATAAATGGTTTTATCATGATTTTGATGATTTTGTTTTTACACCAAAACAATGTTTTTAATTGTTGTCCAAATACTCCTAAATGATTTATAATATTTATACTAAATTCTCGGAGTATTTCTTCAAAGTTATTTTCGATATAAATTGGACAACACTTTTGATGATTTTGTGTTAATGTGTTTTTACACCAAAACAATATTTCTAAATATTGTCCTAATACTCCCGATCGGTCTAAAATGTTTTTACTATTTTTCGGAGTATTTCTTGAAGTTTATTTTCGATATAAAATTGGACAACACTTTTGTTTTGAGGTCAACCGGTCGCCCTATAGGGCATCCCGTACCTGAAAGTTGTGAAAAACAGTGAATAAGCTTTTTGCTGAAAAAAGGCTGGTTGACCGGTCAACAGGGTGGTAGACCGGTATGGTCGACCGGTCGACTGGGGCGTCGACCGGTGGCGTCGACCGATGCCTGGGAGCAATTTCTGAAATAGAACTTCCTGGACTCGTTTTTTGGTCTTGCTCGACCGGCTGGGCATGGGGTCGACCGGTCGAACCCCCCATCGACCGGTCGCCCCGTGTAAATGTGTATTCTTATTTTCAAACGTCTATTTATGCGCGACCGGTCGCCGTCAAGTTTGACAGCAAATTTCTGACCGTTTGACAGCAGACAACTTTTCCTTATTTTGTGGGATGGATTTCTAACAACTATTTTCCTCAATTGTCTTGCAATTTTTTTACAGATTTTCAATCCCCTAGAGGAGCCTATCAATGATCAATCATCTCCTATAAATAGAGGAAGATTTGAAGCACAACAACAAGAGAGAACAATACAACACAACAAGAAATACTCAAGCAAACACTTGGTCTTATATTGTCATTATTCTTGTTGTAATTTGCTTAGCTTATCACTTTCACATTCTTGAGGTCTAGGCTATTCTTGATTACACTTGCACTCAATTGTATAATTCATTATCAAGTTGTAATCTTGAATTTTTGGGTAATCATTCAACACAAGATATCCTTGTGAGTGCTCTTGTGGTAAGAACACACTTGGGTGATCTAGGTGTTAGGTGTAAGAAGATTGTGGTAATCTTCTTGTCAAGGTGTTGAAGAATTTGGTATTCTTCAAGGTTGAAGATTGTGGTAATCTTCACAAGGTGCCATTGGAGATTGTGGTAATCTTCAAGAGAGATTGTGGTAATCTCAAAGGTGGTGTTGAAGAAGAGTGTGGTGCTCTTCAAGGTGTTGTTGTAAGTTGAATCAACGCGTAGTGAAGCTCGTAGAGCACGTAGTCCCCAGGTGGGGTGAAGCTCTATAAATCGACGCGTGTTGTTTACATTCCGCACCTTTTATATTGTCTCGGCTTGTTTTGTTCGAAAAAGAGGGTAAAATCAAAAAGATGGAGATAATCTATTCACCCCCCCTCTAGATTATCGTAGCCGCTTGGACTTACAAGTGGTATCAAAGCCAAACTCTTTGGCAAGCTCATTTCACATCGCGAGTGAAGAGGAACGATCGTCGGCTACGAATAGAGCTCATCTTTCCGGCACCTCCACCACCAAGCCACCTCAATTTTATTCCAAAAAATTTTACATTTTGGAAAAAAAGAATGGAATGCTATTTACAAGGTTGCGGATTCGATATTTGGGATATCGTCATCAATGGAGAATCCATTCCGATGAAAGACACACCATACACCTCCAAGGCTCTCAAGGAGCTCAATGATGAAGAAAAGAAAATCATTTCCTTAAATGGTAAAGCTCTTAATATTTTGTATTGTTCACTTACTAATTTTGAAAATGATTTCATTGCAGGAACTCGATCGGCTCATGAAGTATGGCAAAAATTAGAAGCCATTCATGAAGTATATGCAAATGATAGGAGCAACTCAAAAGCATCTACTTCTCAAAGGGATACAAGGTCAAATATAAGGAACAAGCCTTTTACAACTTCCATTTATAAAGTAGTCGAACAATGTCTTATGGGCATCGAAGAAGAAAACGAGGTATGTCTTAAACCCTCTACTTCCTATGATATTGTTATACAAAATGATTATAGTGATTTACAAGATGATTTTGATGACCTTCAAAATGAATTCCAAAGTTTACTTGTTAAGTCAATGTTCTGAAAAATGAAAAGGATAGTTTATCTACTTCCTATGAATCACTATCATGTGCTCACACCACCACACTTAACAAGGTTAGAAACCTTGAAAATGAAAATAGTACTCTTGTTGAGGATATTAATTATATGAAAAATGATTTATCAAAATCCAACTTGAGTACCGATAAAATGACCAAGATTATTGATATTCATAATTGTGATAAATGACTTGATCATAAGTCTAGTGTTGTTAATTATGTGAAAAGAAATCAAGTCCCTATGCATGTTGGTCATTATGCTCCAAAAATTATTACTTGCTTCTATTGCGGTAAAAAGGGTCATACGGTAAATACTTGTCGGGCTAGAAATAGCTCTAATTTTTTTTGGAGACCTAAAAGTCTCAAGACTAATCCCAAAGGACCCAAGCACTTGAGGGCACCACAAAACAATGTTATATTAGGTACCCGGCGGAATAAAAATCAAGGAAAATTCATACCGCCTAGAAGACATCAAATGAGCATCTCATTTGATCAAAGGAGAAGATATCACCACAATGAATTTTCAAGAGAAAGACACTTTCAAAAATGGGAAGGCCACAATGCTTGGAGATGGTCCTTTCTTGCTCTCCGACCTGATAAACTAAGGCATTCTTCTCTTCTTGTCGCTAGGCCAATATGTTCTCCAGGTCGCATGCATGGTTGCGTTCCAATTGTAGCTGGGAGTTAACCTTCATGAACTTGTTATGCCAATATGTCGCCATCTCCTCGTAGTGTTCTCGCTCAGCGTGAATCTTCCACACCATAAGCCAAGTTGGGATCTCGTTCGGGTTCCATTGATGGACGAAACAAGACTAATGTTTGTCAAAACAAGTATAAGTGGACAAAATGATAGTGAAGAATGAGTATAATCAATTAGAAATCGACTAAGTGTAAATAACCATTAATTCTGTGTCTCCAATTATTATAAATTTGTAAAGTTAGTCTATGTAGGTCCCAAGGCGCGTTTAAGTAAAGTCTAGGGGGGTTGAATAGACTTTACCAATTTTTGATTTTATTCTTAAATCAGAGTTTTAATCACAAGTCAGCTTAGTCCTTAAGGGACAACTTAGTTCAACCTCAACTACAATACTGAGTTGTAATCCCATTGACAAACGCCGTTCCTCTGTCAGACCTTATCTTGATAATGGTTTGGCTCTTCTCGTTTGAACTTTACTCATAAGCTGTGGAAGCTTCTGCACAATTTGGCTCTTCTCGTTTGATAATGGTTTTTACACATAAAGATGGTCCATGTGTATCTTGAATAATCATCCACCACCACTAAGGTGTATTTTATTCCACTGATACTAGCTAGTTCAACATGACCAAATAAATCCATATGCAATAAATGCAAGATCCTTGTTGAAGAAGGATTAAGCTTATCCTTGAATGAAGACTTGATTTGTTTTCCCTCATGGCATGCATTGCAGATGCTTTCATTCTTGTACACTGAGTCTAGCAATCCTTCCACAAGATGACTCCTTGAAATCATGTTGATTGTCTTGAAATTCAAGTGACTCAGCCTTTTTTGCCACAACCAACTTGATTCGGCTGTACTTTTTGCTAGTAGACATGAACTTGGTGTAGCAGTAGACCAATGCACTGCATACATGTTCTTCTATCTTGATCCTGATAGCACAACTTCATTTGATTCAAAGATCCTCGATTTGGCAAACACCCATGTTGAATCATACATTCTAGCCCTTATCACAAAGTTGGCTGATACTCAGCAGATTGAAATTCAACCCTTCAACATAGGCTACATCTGTGATTTCCCCTCCATTTTTGTTTATGTCCCTGGAGCTTCATTTCATCCAAATATAACTTTTGCTCCTCCTGATCCTTGAAGTTTGATAGATTCTTCTTATTGCCAGTCATATGTCTACACAACCACTATACATTACCACGTTCCTTGCTATAAATATTTAGGTACCCAAACCTGTCTGGGTCCTGAGGGGTTAGTACTATAAGGTGATCCAACCAGCCTTTAGCCAAATGATCAGAGTCTAAAAGGTTTCCACCTATCAGTTCCATAATCATAATGAATTTTAGAAACTTTCTTAGGAGCTTTAGGCACATACAACTGTCTCTTTTGTCTGTATGCCTGTGAGTGTCCTGGTGCATTTGCTTTCTTAGGAAAATATGGAAACTTTTGTGCATAGTGAGCATTGAGCTTGGGTGCATATGTGTCCTGATATTGGTTCCTTTGCCTAGAGAATGACTTATTTTGAGTCTGAGGTCTTTGCCACTTGGACTTGTATCCCTTAGGACTTGGGTGATATCTCATTTGATTATTCCAATAAGCCTGACTAGGATAATTTCTACCATTCCCTTCATATAACTTTCTATCCTGAAACCTTTGGGGCTTTTGGTAGTTCTGTTTTGCTTTTACAGAACACTTCCTGTTAGGAGTCTGCTGATGGACTCTTCTGAATTTAGTTTCAGTTGTCCTTTCAGCATACTATGCTGGCTTCTTGCCTTTGCCTTTATAACCTAGATCAACATGTGTGTGATTGTGAGTGTGAGTTGGTGCAACATATGGTGCTTTTGGTTTTGGACTCCTTCATTTCAACATATGATGCTTTTAGCATAAGGCTTATGAAAAAGTAATATGAGATGAGGATCATTCATTTCGTCACTTGTTTCAACACGGATGATCTGGACTGCCTGAAATTCTTTTTGTAAAAATTGAATCCAATTTTCAATTGTGTCGTACCATGTTAAGAACTTCCATAAAAGTGTAGATTCATTTTCAGAGTTTTGAAAGAAGGGGATTATACCTTCTATGGAAACAATTACGTGAAAGTATAAGGTACCAAGACACCATAAATACCAAAAACCATTTTCTGATAATTTGGGATTTATATCACAAGAAAGAATATTTAGAAATTGATTTTCAAGATTAAAACATACTTGATCAAAATCAAGTTTAGTTTCAACAAAGTAAAGTGCAAGGTATTTGAACAAATTGTTTTTGCAAAACTTTTGGATTTGTTTGGGATTTTTCAAAGAATCTTGAGTTGGTGGAAACAAGAAAGTTGGTTCTTTGGAACATCAGATGGTTTTCTGTAAAAACTTTTGGAAGGGTATTTACCTTTCCCTTATCCAACCATGAATATAGGAAGAACTGATTTTGAGGTAATCAGTTGTATTGGTGCTTTTCTGGACAAATAATCTGGCACAATATTCTCTTTTCCTTTGATATGTTGCACAGTGAACTGATATTTAGAAAACCAGTCATTCAGCTTAAGGAATTGTTTTTCTAGAACTTTTTTGCCTTTAATTCCATGATCACCGGAAAAGAAGTATTATCAAGCCAGATAATGAAATGATGCCCAATTAAATGGAATTCAAATTTTTTTAATTCAATTCTTCATAGCTAAGATTTCTTTGCAGACTACATGGTGATGTTTTTCTGAATCTTTAAACTTTCCACTTGCATGTCCACAATAATGAATCTTCCCATTTTCTTGTTCAACAAGAACAACTCCCCAATATTCATCACTATCATCTGTTTGTAGAATCCTTGTCCCTATACCCGAAATCTTTAAAGGAGGTAAAACTTTAGAGATTTCCTTCAAATATTTGACAGCATTAGTCTGTTCAGATTTCTAGTTTGGAGGATTCTTTTTTAGCAACTTTGAATGTTTGCTAGTATGCTTAGAACAGTCTGAAATAAATTCCCTGAAATATTTAATTATCCCAAGAAACTGTTGAATTTCTTTGACTGTAAAATCTGAATCTGGGAACTCAACAATTCTTCAGCAAGATGAGGATCTGGTTGATATGTACCATTGGTAACCCTCCTTCCCAGAAAATCAATATCAGTAGTACCGATTGTACTCTTCTTCTCAGAAAATCAATATCAATCCCAGAAAATCAATTCTTCTTTGTTTGTGAAAAAAAATGAATATCATTTATATAAACAAGGGTATTATGAACCACTAGCTTGTGGCTCAAGTGGTATCAGTAACCCTTTATAAGGGTGTTAACCAGGGTTCGAACCCTGTATCTTTCAGTTTATTTGATATTCTCCAACCAGTACTCCCAGCTTATTAAAAAAAACAGGGTATTATGAAGAATTGGTTCATAGATTTTAACCATAACTTTCTGGAATAAAGATGGTGCAACTTTCAATCCAAAGGGCATAACAATCAACTGGTATTGTGCAGTGGGTATGCAAAAAGCAGTTTTGTATAGGTCTATTGGATCAATTCCAAGTTACCAAAAACCAAACTTTAAATTGAACTCTGGAAAGATTTTTGCTTTGGCAAGATGGGCAAAAACTTTTGTGTTCTTGGTAAGGGGGATTTATCATCAAGTAGGAAAAGGTTCAAAGTCTTGTGATCAATCACCAACCGTTTTTTACCTATGACCTATTCAAACCATTTGTTCACGTAAAATGTTGGACAAGACCAATTTGATTTCGTTAGCTCAATTAGCCCAAGTGAAAGAAATTTATCACACTCTTGTCTAGAAAGACTCGGCTCTTCAGGATTCATTCCTGGATGTGTTGCCTTTGTTGCATTGATATCTTCATTTCTTTTGAAAGGCAATTGAACAATGAACTTTTTTTTTTTCCAGAGTGGAAAACCGAACACAACATTCTCTTTAGCTTTGAGCAATTTCTTCAAAATCTTATGGGACATCAGTAAGAGAGAACAGTTTGTGAAAAGTGGAATAGGGCTTAAAATTTCTTTTGAACTTTAATCCATTAGGATGGATCTGAAGCTTCTGAGCTTGGAAGAATATATCAAATCCCATTAAAAGATCATGTCCATGAAGATTGCTCCCAATTACTTTCATCCATATAATACAATCTGAGAAAATCTGAATTTCAATTGGCTTTTTTGTGATCAACAAGTATGAAATGTTTGTGCATCAGCATCATAGAAGTATTCATGGTGTGTTTGCCATGCATCATCAGGAAGGATTCTTGGATTCAACATGGTTCTTCGAGGACCTGTATCAAGAATTCCGATTGCCCTGATAGAATTTTTATACTTTGATGGCGGCATTTTCACTTCTATATTTGGAGATGGAATCCCTTCTAGTATTGTTAAACCAGTTCGTAAGATAGGAACCGGTTTCATCATAAAAATGATAGGCGTTTCTCCAGATATACTTTCTTCTTGTTCGTCTTTCGAAGATACTTCAATATGAAAAGCAGTATCCTCACTTTGTTCATCTTGTAGCCTTTCCTTTTTTGTTTGGACAATTCTTAGCGTAATGTCCTTCTCTTCCACATAGATAGCATCTACTGGAAGTCTTCTTCCTGAATGTCTTTCTTCTGAAAAACCTGTATCTCTTCCTCTGTAACTTCTTTTTGGTTTTTCCTTTTTCTTTCTTTGAAGTTGTACACTTGCAAGTTTTTTCTTGGCATTTGATTTGTAAATGAGATTTGTTGCACAAAGGCTTGGAGATTTTCTTTCTTTCAATGACTTCTTTCAGCATGTTTTGTGTTTCACAAATTTTATCAATTGCAACATGACTTCTCACAGATGATTGTATCAATCTGTTAATCTCTGGTTGAACCTCTTTACGAAGTGAAGCAATATAGACATTCTTCCAATTTGGATCATTATACCCATTGAGAAGGTAGAATAATTCAGACATCTTCTTAAAATGCTTGTCAAGATCCTTTTTGCTTAAAGAACATCATCTTTGGGCAAAATATTCATAAGGCATTGCTTTGGTGAAGAGATTGATATCATCAATGAATTCTCTGTGAATTTCTTCAAGTGCAGCTGAAACTGTAGGCATATTAAAGAATTGAATTTTTCTTTAATCACCCAAGGAAGTAAACCAATCCCTACGAATTCCAACAAATCTAGTTGAAAATTCTTTTAGGACTTCACTGAGATGTACATCTTCCTTATTGAGTTGGTTGTCTAACCAGTTCAGGACATCTGGTACATCCTTTCTCGCCTTGTATGACTTGGAACATCATCAAAAGTGAACCAATGACCATTGGTAGGTTTGGTTGTCTTTTCTTCCATTGGCTTGTAACTGGTTGTAAAACCTTCCTCTGATTCATCAGTTTCACTAACCAATGGTTGGGTATTGTTTGGTGGATTACTGGATTGTGGATCATCGGCCATAAGGATAGCCGAGATATCAGCAACTTCATTAACAAAATCCTCTTCTATAATTGCATCAGAAGATTTTTTACTTGAAAGATCATCAGAGGATTCAAAATTCTTGTAGTGAGAACGAAATCAAGGAACTAATCTTCCTCTAGTATTTACCCACCTTGTTCTCCTGGCAGAGGAGGAAACCATGAGAGTATCAACTTGTCTTTTCCTCTCAGCTTTGGATTTTGGTTTCTGACTTTTAGATCTTTTTGTGGATTTTTTAGATCTTTGTGGAGGATCTACTGGAACGCTCGAGGCCATTCCAAACATTTTATAATACTCGTGAGAATCAGGAGGCGAGTCAAATATGTCTTTGCTTGGGAACAAGGAATCTAGTTTAGAGAACATGGACTTCCTTTTATCTTGCTCAATTCAAGCAAGCTCCTTCTTCAAGTTTCTGATTTCACGTTCTTTTTTGTCAAACTCAGATCCAAAATTTCTTTTGAAAATTAGTTGTCTGAGTTCTTTGTCCAACTGAGAGATTCTTCCAGAAAGCTTATCTTCAATTTGCTTTGCAATTGAAGTTCTACAGCATTTACCCTGCTTTGTGTTTCCTTGACTCCATCAAGTATTTGGGAAACTTTGGAATCAATGCTTTGCAAGGATTTTTTCTGAGCCCTGGCATTAGTAGTTTGCCAGTTAAGAACTTCTTCGCCTTGAGAGAGTGGCTTAAGTTGTGCAGAAGGTTCAATGATAGATTGTTGGACATAGGGCTATGAAGACATCTTCGAACTAGGTTGTTATTGTCTTTCAAGGGGTGGGAAATCAATATCGTAACTTTGAAACATAAAAATTAGCTGAAAGGCCGGTGGAGTTGGTAATGGTGGAAAAACTTCTTTTTTGCACAAATATCCTTCCTTTCGAAGGATCTTCAACTCAGTTTTATAGCAAGCAAGTGGTGGAGCATCATCAAAATCAATTCCTGTTCTGCAAGAACATTCTGGATCGCACATTATAGGATCAATATCCCAAATGAAATGTCCATTTATTTTATCAGTATGACATGGTCTCCATTTGGTTTGAATTCTGCAATACGAATTTCTTTTTCTGTTGGCCATATAGCAGGAGTGATCATGAGTTGGAAGTCAGGAACAAAAGAAGACCCAGATGCACGATCAGTTTTGTAAATTGTTTTGATCCGTCCATCAGATAACCTTTGGAACTCAAAGTCAGTTGACTTTATTGGTTCTGATGGCTGATGCAACGATTCATAATTTGTGATCCATTTTGTGGGAACAAGTTGCTCAAGTTGTTTCCTCTCAATCTGTCTCAGAATTTGCACAATTGTAGGGCGTCAGACCCTATTGCAGCAAAAACCATCAGTGCATCCTTTAGGGCTTGATGTTTTAGATCAAGTCCATGATTCTGGAGCCTGTAGACAATCTGGTGATGAAGAGTCACCATGATCGCATCCTGGATTTGTTCTGCTCCAGAAATTTGAATTTGGACTTTAATAGTAGTGGCAAGAGAAACGTCTTGCAGAGATAAGGCAAAGTTTGGGAAGAACGTAATCACCATACTTCCAACATTTAGTGTAGTAAGAACTGTTCTGATAATTGCATGCTCGTACTTCAAATATCTCGTATCTAGAAGAGCAATTCTAGCAAAAACTAGTAATCCTTTCCTACCATGATATGATATGACAAGTCTGACTGCTCCAAGATGAAGGTGTGCGTACCCTTCGATTGCCACGTATGGATGTATTAACGAGGTATAGTAACTGTAATATACTGCTCATGTGTAGTAGATGGAAGACCACAATGATCCACTTTTGAAGACTGGACAAATTCTTTCAGTGGAGGATTTTTACCATAAATAAGGGATCTAATTCCCTTAGTAAGACTGCGATGTTTACGATAGATATTATATGGACTTATTATAAGAGGGACTGTATTTTCGACAATAGCATCTTTTGGAATAGTAGAATACTCAATAAGATTATCTATTTTACTGGTAGAAAATCTAGGAAGTGCTAAAGAAGAAGACGCCTAAGAATTTGACTGGAAATTTGAGAACTTGAATTTGGAATATCCATGAGTATTGTGTTTTTTCTATACTCGTCATCTAGATTTGCAGAAACTTCATCAACATACTTCTTCGGAAAAGAAAAATCAAGCACATCCTGGCTCTGATACCAAAAGTGGCCGGGAGCCCCACAAATACATATTGCCATACCGTTAGAGATATAGAGTATCCATTAAAAGAACACTTATGTTGGGAAATTAATTTTTAGATTTTGATGAATGCCATGTAAAACTTAGAATAGAAAGTTGGCACCCCATTTTTGTTGTAAATTGCATTGTAATAGATAGGGCTGGTCGAGCTGAGTTAAGTCAGCTATGCCTGAACATGCAAGAAGTCAACTGGAGACTAGAAGGAAGACTCACTGAGAGGCAACTGAGTGTGGCGAAGAAGAGAAGACAGGAACTCGACTGAAGGTGCAACTGAGATGCAACTGAGTGAAGTGTCAGTCAAGTCAACTCAAGATAGCCAAGTCTCAAAGTTGAAGTGACAGATGAGTCATCCAATGATTGAAAGCTGACTCGAAGTCACTTGGGGAAGTCAAGGAAATGCGTCAAGTCGAGATAATCGAAAGAGATCCGTTGCCGCGTAAGTCAAGAAAATTACTTAAACAAGTAATACTTCCATACTTGTCTTTCTTAAAGTGCTCATCCCCGAGCGCGTGCAAAAGAAATAAACCAATGGGAAGCTCGCACATGTGTCGAACTCAAAAAAGTCAAGACTCATTCATACGAGGAAATGTCAATTCCAAGAACTACAACAAGACAAGCCGACGACCACAAATGTCTTTTGAAAATTAACTTATCTCTTCAACGGGCAAATTTTCAAAAGAACACTATAAAAGGCTGAGAAATCTATTTGAGAAGGTGTGAACTTAGTGACTGGAACTTTCAAGCTCTTATTCAAACTATAACCTACTCAAGACATTCAAGTTCAACCCTCAAGACTACATTACGAAGGAAATCAATCCAACACTCACCTGTGAAGGAAAGACGACTTCAATCAGTTGAAGAGGAAACATTTGAAAAATCAAGGGGTCTACATTCCACGAAGGATTGTAGAAAGGTTCAAGGTCGAACCAGTCTCAAGTTTTTGGAGGGCTTCGTGATCAAATCCAAGAAGCTTGAGCAAGTGGGCTGTAGTAGCAAAGGCAAAATGCCTGTGAAGAAGCTGAGTTGTACGAGAAGCCAGCTTGTGTGACCAAGGCATCTCCGGACTAGTCCCAAAGGATCAAGTCAGTTGTGTGATCAAGACTTGCATCTGGACTGATAACCACTTTGTATATTGATCAATACTTAGTGTATTCCTCCAGGAGTTGGAGAAGAGATGAGTAGAAGAATTACCCCATCTTCGAACCTCTATAAAAATTTATTGTGTCATTTACATTTCAGCACTTTAATTTCTGCATATTATTTCAATATCTGCTGATAAATTTGCTATCCAATTGATAATCAACAAAGTGCTAAAACCAAGTATTAAAACAAACTTAAACCAAATTCAAGGGTGTTAAGTCTTTCAATAAAACATATCACGACCAAGTTAAGTTTTAGTCAAAACAATTTGAGTTATTCTATCAACAAATTTAATCGAGTCCGTTGAGTGGCCAACTCTTCTGATTAACTAAATTAGCTGTCCATCAAGGACTCAGATGTGAAGTATTAACTCTGAACGTTTTAAAAGGACTAAAACGAAAAGTTGGTAAGGTTTATTCAACCCCCCCTTCTAAACCTTACACTCACACCCCTTGGGACCTACAAGTGGTATCAGAGCGGTTGGTTCATTGAGCCTTCCGTCGTTCTTGAACTAGATCTCCAATCTTTCAAAGCTTGCTTTAGCACTTGATCTTTCAAAAACTCTTTTACTCAGCAAAGTTATTATCATGGAAGCAAATTTGACACGCATCCCTATGTTCACAATTGAAGAATTTGATGATTGGAAAATTTGTATGCGAGTGCTCATCTATCAAAGATTACACGATGAAATGTGGATAGTAATAAAGATGGGCCACTGCGAATCTTAAAAGTGAACACAATCAAGTAGGAGGCTGCTGCAAACAAGGTGAAGGAGAAGAGGATGTTGCTCCCGGACACAACTATGGTTGAAAACCAAGAGTCGAATGGACAAATGATGACAGAAAAAAGATACAACTTGGACAATGTGGCCAAGGACATTCTTTACAAAACTCGGACAAAGCCATGTTCAACAAAGTCAAATCGTGCAAGACGCAAAAGAAATCTCAGGATAAGCTAACCCCGATTTGTGAAGGTTCTTCAAGGAAAATAAACTATCTAAGAAATTTGAAAATTTTAAGATGCTTGCGGGAGAAACCTTGGATCAACTAAATGCTCGGTTCACGTAAATTACCAATGAGCTATCTGCACTTGGAAAAGAATATACACAGAAGGAAATGTGTATGAAGATTCTAAGAAGTCTCCCAGCTGAGTGGGAAATGAAAGTCATGGCCCTGAGACACTCCATGGACTTATCAAAAACATCCAACCATGAGCTATTCTCAGATCTCAAAGCCTACGAATTTGAGCTGAGAAGAAAAGACCAAGAGGAGACAGCTGTGCCCAAAACAACTACTCTAATAGTTAATGATGGTAAAAGAGTTGAGGTCAAGGAAGTCATTGACCAAGAGGAGATTTCCCGATGGTTAAAAGGTTTAACAAATTCTTCAACAAGAATTACAAAAGAGGCAAAGGTGAATCCTCCAGAAGACACTCAGCTCCCTCCAAGTCAAGGGAAGATAGGCGACCCAAAAGAACAGAGCATCAAAGGATTAAGTATCAAAGAGCTGACAATCCAAGGATGGAAAGAACTGATCAAAAGGTTGAAAATTTATGCTGGAACTGCAGGCAACCTGGTCACTATGCTATTGATTGCCCATATCCTATAGTCAACAAATACCTGAATGAAGAGGAAAGAAAAGTCTTCGTGAGAAAGAAGACAAGAGAAGAAAAAAAGGCAATGTTAGCCTGCAGAGATCACCGAGATAGTCAAGTCAAAAGACACAACGACTCGGAGAGTAGTGAAGCCGACTACTCAAGTGACTCTGAAGAAGAAGCCTTGATCTGTCTAATGGCCAAAGAACAAGACCAACCTGACCAAGAAGATGAGGTACACTCTAACTCATCACACTCAGATTCTAGTGACAGTGATTGTGACACACATACATCATCACCCACTGATCTTTATGATTCATTAGGCAAAATGGTGAAAGACTTTGAACACATTAAATCCTCACACACACTACTAAATGAGGAAAACAGCCTACTCAAAAGCCAAAACTCACAGCTAACTAAGGAACTGAGTACTCTAAGTCACATAGCTGATGAGAGTAAAAGTTTAAAGGCTGAAAATGCTAAGCTAATAGCAGAGATAGCTGCTACAGAAAAGAGGGAAAATGACCTCAAAAATGTGATCGCCTCATTCACTAAGGCATCGAAATCTTTGGATGATATTATTATGAGTCAAAGAGAATGTGGAGATAAGACATGCTTAGTATTTAATTCCTCTATGCCAAGTCAAGTTCCAAGAGTGATTTTGGAAAAAGGATTTTCAAGTAACGAAGCATCTCAAAAATCCAAAACTCCAAATGGTGCACACACATTCATTCCAAAGCACAACCGCAAGCAAACTGGCCTTGGTTATAAAGGAAAAGGAAAACACCAACCGAGTATCTTTGAAAGGACACCGAGAAGAAATTCAAATTGAGTTCCTCAACAAACTCCAAATGGGAAGTACTCAGTAAAGAAGAAACAAAGCTACCAAAAGCCCCGAAGTTCTATGAAAAAACACATATGATGGGAATGGTAGAAATTACCCAAGCCAAGCTGATTGGAATAATGTGAACTATCGAAAGACCAATGGAATATAAGCCTAAATGGCAAAGGCCCAAAACTCAGCAAGGGCCATTTCAAAGGCAAAAGAGCTATCATCAGCACACATATGCACCCAAGCACTACCCTCAAAGATATCACAACTACCCAAACAAAGCAATTGCTAAAACACATACACAGCATACAGACAAAAGAGACAAACAGTATGAACCTAAAACCCCCAAGCAATTTGCCAAAGTTAATTATGATTATGGCACTTGTAGATGGCAACCTCTTAGAGTCAAATCATTTGGCTATAGGTTGGTTGGATCATCTTACAATACTAACCCCTCAGGACCCAGACAAATATGGGTACCTAAAACCTAATTTCCTTGATTGCAGGTTCAAGGAGCAGCTGAGTGCCAAGGAACCTGGTACATGGATAGTGGCTGCTCCAGACACATGACATGAAACAAGAAAAATCTGTCAAAATTTAAGGAAGTTAGAGGTGCAAAAGTCATATTTGGAGGGAATGAAGCTCCAGGAGAAATAAGAGGCATTAGATCCATCAAGAAAAATGGATTAGAAATTACAGATGTTGCATATATTGAAGGCCTCAATTTCAACTTACTAAGCATAAGTCAACTCTGTGACAAGGGCTATAATGTTGGATTCAATATGGGAGTGTGCCAAATCAAGAACACTCAATCTAATGAAGTAGTGTTGCAAGGATGCGCATAAAAAGAACATATATGTGGTAGATTGGTCAACCGCAACACCAAACACTTGTCTCGATAGCAAAGAGCACAAATTTGAATCAAGTTGGTCAGGGGCACAAGAAGCTGAGTCACCTAAACTTCAAAACAATTAACAAGCTTGCAAGGAGCAATCTTGTGGAAGGACTTCCAGACTCAGTATACAAGAAGGAAAGTGTATGTGATGCATGCAAGATGGGAAAGCAGATCAAATCATCATTCAAAGAAAAGACATGTCCATCTTCAACAAGAATATTGCACCTGCTACACATGGATCTATTCGGTCCAGTTGAACCAAACAAAGATAAGCGGAAAGAAATACACTTTGGTGGTAGTAGATGATTACTCAAGATACACATGGACAATTTTCATGTGTAAGAAGAAAAAAACCATGCAGAAACTACCACAGCTGATGAAGAGAATCCAAAATGAGAAGAGTCAAACCATTATCAAAATTAGATCTGACAGAGGAACTGAGTTTGTCAATGGAATAATAACTCAGTATTGTATTGAAAATGGTATTACTCATGAACTATCTCGTAGCAAGGACTCCACAAAGCAGAATGGAGTTGCGAGAAGAAGGAACAGAACTCTCAAAGAAGCAAGAAGAACCATGTTAGTCAAGCAGGGCGCCTAAAAGATTTTGGGTCAAGCAATAAACACAACATGCTATACTCAAAATAGATGCATGATAAACAGACAAATGACAAAAACTCTTTATGAGATTTGGACAAAGAGAAAGCCAAATGTTGCATATTTTAGAATATTTGGATGCAAATGCTTCATCCACAACAATGGTAAAGATAATTTAAAGGCTTTTGATGCTAAAGCGATGAAGGTATCTTCTTAGGATACTCACCAAAGCAAAGCCTACAGAGTGCTCAACAAGAGGACAATGGTTACGAGAAGAATCCATTCATGGGGTGTTTGATGAACCCAACGTAAATGGAGAAGACATTGAAGAGTCACCGATAAGTCAATCAACCAACCATGCGAGAAGAGTCCCTATGTTGAAGCCGAAGCCGGAATTATAAACCCGATGCAGATGAAATAGCCGAGTCTCAAAGACAGCCGGGAAATATGCAACTAAGTGATGATGAGAGAGCTGATCAAAATAACACAGCTGCAAGACGACTGAATCCAGCTAACTTACTCCAACCTGATGTAAGGTGGCTGAGAGACCATCCACCAGAACTAATCATTGGAGATGTAAGAGAAGGTGTGAAAACTAGATCCAGAACT
The DNA here is from genome assembly GCA_016081115.2 of Rehmannia glutinosa. Lineage (NCBI taxonomy): Eukaryota > Viridiplantae > Streptophyta > Magnoliopsida > Lamiales > Orobanchaceae > Rehmannia > Rehmannia glutinosa. Next base: position 17,985 of record JABTTQ020000625.1, on the reverse strand, counting down.
CAACAAGAAGCAATGCTCACTTGTTTCATCTCACAAATAGAGCCAAAAGATGTGTCACAAGCTTTGGATGACACACATTGGATTCAAGCCATGCAAAAAGAGCTGAATCAGTTTGAAAGGAACAAAGTGTGGGTATTGGTTCAAAGACCTACCCATCAAAATGTTATTGGCACTAAATGGGTGTTCAGAAACAAGATGAATGAGGAAGGGTCTGTGGTAAGAAACAAAGCAAGATTGGTAGCCAAAGGGTATTGCCAAGAAGAAGGAATAGATTTTGATGAAACTTTTGCTCCTGTGGCAAGATTGGAAGCCATAAGGATGTTTCTTGCCTATGCTGCTCACAAGAACTTCACTGTATATCAAATGGATGTAAAGAGTGCATTCCTTAATGGGTTATTGGAGGAAGAAGTGTATGTTGAAGAACCTCCAGGATTTGAGCAGAAGACTCTTGGAGATAAAGTATACAAACTCAAGAAAGCTTTATATGGATTGAAACATGCACCAAGAGCATGGTATGATACATTATCACAATTCCTGACTGAGAACGGATTTACAAAAGGCAAAGTGGATAAAACACTCTTCAGAATTCAAGATGGGAAGAGTATACTGCTTGTTCAAATATATGTGGATGACATCATCTTTGGATCCACAAACAAAGAGCTGTGTGATAAATTTTCAAATCTTATGCAAAGCAAATTTTAAATGAGCATGATGGGAGAGCTGACATTCTTCTTAGGACTTCAAGTAAAACAGCTGAAGGATGGAACCTTCATAAGTCAGACAAAGTACACCAGAGATTTAATGAAGAAGTTTGGTATGGAAGAGAAATCTTCTGTGAAAATACCAATGAATACATCAGTCAAAATGGATATGGATGCAGATGGCAAGCCTGTGGATCAAACAAGATACAAAGCACTTATTGGATCATTGCTCTATCTCACAGCAAGCAGGCCAAACATCACCTTTCTTTGTAGGTGTATGTTCAAGATTTCAATCTGCTCAAAAGAAAGCCACATGATCATGCAAAATAAAAGAATCTTGAGATATTTGAAAGGAAGCCAAGAAGTTGGCTTATGGTATCCTAAGGAAGGTGGATTCAAGCTAATTGGTTACTCAGACTCTGACTATGCTGGATGCAGAGTTGACAGGAAAAGTACCTCAGGTACATGTCAAATGCTTGGAAATAGATTAATTTCCTGGTTTAGCAAGAAGCAAAATTCAATAGCAACCTCCACAGCTGAAACAGAATACATAGCTGTGGGCAGCTGTTGTGCCCAAGACTTATGGATGAGACAACAGCTGAGAGACTATGAAGTTGAAGAAAAGGAAATTCCAATTATGTGTGACAACACAAGTGCTATTGCAATCACTCAGAATCCTGTGTTGCACTCAAGAACAAAGCACATTGATGTCAGATATCACTTTATAAGATATCATGTTGAAAAGAAAGACATCACTTTGGAATATATCTCAACTGATAAACAATTAGCTAACATATTCACCAAACCCTTATGTGAATCAAGATTTGAAGAGCTTAAGCATGAGCTAGGGTTAATTGAGCTGAGTTGACACTCAGAAGACTCAAAGAAAACAGATGGAACATGAAAAGATGAAAAAGAGCTGAACTCTTGAATCAGCTAAGTGAATCAGCCGTATCGGAGAATCAGCTGCATCGAGTTAGCTGACAGCTGAGTGCTTATGTGCAAAGAGAGAAGAGTTAAATCAGCTAAGGAATAAGCTAAGTCATTTATGAGCAAAGTGACAAAAACGCAGTCGTTTTTACTAAGCAGGAATGTTTTTAAGAATGACGTCAGCATAATTATGACGTGTATAGTCAAAAGCTGCACACCAAGCTTATGATTGGATATAAATGATGCCGCATTAAATGCGAGAAATTAAATGTTAATCGGCGTGCAAAATATTAGCCGTTGATCTTGATCAAATTTCAAAAACCACCCGCACGTCCTTTCATAACCCATACATATACCATTTCGTCCGATTTTCTCTCACTTTACCAAAATTGTTCATCTCTCTCAAGAGCAAAGAAAGCATTTTTACTCTCAAAACCCTACAAATCTCCAAAGCTTATCTTCAAAGTTTCATTCGGTGAATCTTCGAGAAATGGCATCTACTTACGACTTCGTCAAGTTGGGAAAGCAAATCCACACGGTATCTACAGTGGACTTAGAAGGCATGATCAAACAAGGGTCAGACGAAACCCTTGTGAAGAAAATAGCAGAGAAGTTGGAAAAATCAGGACTAAAACCCTTTTTGTCGATGGAGTTTCAAATGACCTATGTGGAGGAGGTCGCACAGTTCTATGTGAACGCTGAAGTTCACGATGAGGGCATCAAGTCCTCTGTTCACGGGAAAGATTTCACCATCACTGCCAAGGATCTGGCAGAACACTATTCGTTGCCGCGGAAGGAGTGCCGGAGATTTATGAAGCTGATGTTAACCTGGCTGCTGCTTGGAAGGAAGTGGCCAAACCTGACTATGCTGCGAAGGTTGTCTACACAGCAGAGAAGAAGTTGCTGAAGGAAGATTACCACAAGTTGCTGGACATTGTTGCAAAGTGTTTGGACATCAAATTTGGAAGCTTTAATCAGCTATCCAAAACCAAGCTGATCGTGATGGCTGTGATCATGGAGGAGAAGAAAGTAAACTGGGCTGAGTTTGTATACAACAGACTCTGCCAGAATATTGGGAATAAATCCTTCAAGGAGGATGGTTCGTTTGGAGGTTCCCTGGGGTACGGACTGGTGATTGGCCGATGATGGAAGTTAAAGGAGTCCCTCTTCGACATGGAAAGGCGTTCCATGTTAACAAAAAGATGTTCCGATCAAATCTCTCCGGAGCACAGAGGAGAGCTTATGCCAAGAGAGTGGACACAAGTGAGGGGAATCACCGACCACTGAAGAAACAACTGCTCTCTCTCTCTCAAGAAGAAGAAGAGCCCCTCTGCACCAAAGAAGACTACTCGCCCCTGCAAAAAAGAAAAAGAAAAACTGCACTCGCCCCTGCAGCCGAGTCACTTGCCCCCCTGCGTGTCTCCCGCCCCCCGCAACCGCAATGGAGAAGGAACCATTAATCCCTTCTCCAGTGATTAAAAAGAAGAGGACTGTCACAACAAGGAAGGCAGCTGCCTCTAAGACAACTGCGAAGGCATTTACCTTCGACGAACCAAAGGAAGTGGAACCAGATATTCCTCTGGTGAAAACCAAAAGAAGAAGAAGACTTTTCAAACGATCGAGCTTGAGAAAACGGGCCGAGTCTGCCACTCACCGGGAGCAGGTCGCGGAGACAATCGGAGAAGTAGAGTCTCCTGAAATTATTGATGAAACAACCAAGTCTGTTGAAGCCAATCAACAGAGGCAAATTGAAGACACAGCTGTAATCAGAACAGCTGAGACACAAGAAGTAGCTGAAAATACAAACTCTCCTGTTGACAGGGTTGTATCCCCTCCCCGCAATGACGCCGGGAGGTGTGAAGCACCAAAGTTTGCTACCTTCAATCCCCGAGAACGAGGGACAACAAAGGTGAGAAGATGATAAAGATGATGATGATGTGATGATCCTATCCCCACCATATCCGGACATCCAAAATCGCCTGCAGAATGGAGGAAGTGGAAGTTGAGTCGATCCAGGAACAGTTCCAAAGACCGGAGTTTATTGAAGAAGAAGACGAATCGTTGAACTTTCTCGGATCGACCACTATGGGTCCAAGCACTCGATGAAGAAAAATCGCACGGATATCTTGCGATCTTCAAAGACAAGGAGAAGCAGAGACTGGCAGAGGAAGCTGAAGCTCGTGAAAAGGCCAGTATTTGTCCCTTTACACATCCTCATCTTGACATTCTCTCTGGGAGTGATGAGGATCTGGACCCTACTGCTGCTACAGAAGAATTGGAGATGCAGCAAGCCATGCGGGAATCTAGGGTCCTACATGAGCAACGGTTATTGGAAGGACCAGGGGAGTCTTCCACATCACAGCTGGAGATTGATCCGATGGGAGTGGTGCAGCATATTGCCACTGTTGTTGCTGCCACCACTTCCCCTGCTCACTCAGAAGAAGGTGTTAAGGGAAATGGCGATGAAACTGGGATTGTGGGGACCCCAGTCGAGCCAACCCCTAATGAAGGTGTCTTACCACCTGCCCCAACGGCTGAATACTCAAAGGGAACAGCCGGGAGTCTGGAGACGAGTGACCCCATTCCAAGTCACTCAGCTGGTGTGCCAGCTGAGGGGGAAACTCCCTCCACTGCAGCAAGGTCGGAGGATGTTGCAGCTGACTCCACAACGAATCTTGGAGGCGAAGTGGAGAAGGAACAACAAATGGATACACAACAAGTTGTCATGACGAGGCTCGAGGCGATTAAGATCGTCTCAATGAAGTGCCAATCGCTCTCTGCGGCCAATGAAGTTGTTGATGCAGTCGAGGCACATGAAGGAACTGCCCTGGGAGTTAACACTCTGGGCAATGAAAGTGCAATCCACGAAGTTGAGACTCCAATGGATGCCACCTCAGAAGACCCCAAGACAGCTGACACTGTCGAAGGGACTGTCCAAGGCCTCGCTGCAGTTGAGACTGCAGGAGGTAATGAAGGCCAACGGGAGGTTGAGACTTCCCGGGGTAAAGAGACGGAAGCACAGAACATCCCTCCTACTATCATTGATCCATCTGAAAAGGAGATAAGTGCTCTTCACGATTCCCAAGACAATCCTGATGTAACCTTTCTGGGATCTGAAGGTGAAGACGAGGCTGAGTCATCCCCTATTGTCGATCCAAAAGACTCAGCTGAGGATGTTCTCCCAAGCACGAGTAAGACCGACCTTAAGACTACTTGCCAAACCTTTAATTTTGATGATGAGCCACACATGCAAATCTCATCATCGTCCGATGATGCTACTGATACGGCCGAGGACCACTCAACCCACATGGAAAAACCAGCTTAAACCGACGGCTATTGAGACAGATTGAGGCTCGAGGCAGTACCGGGTCAAAACCCCAACACCACAAACAAACACACGAATCAATGCAGCAGCTACCCAAGCCGGCAAGAAAAATCGATGCAACCGGGCACATCACGAGCACGAGTTACCATTGAACATATTCCCGTTGTCCGTGATGATCCGTTCGAAGAATCGTTCCCTTTCTCTCTGGAGTTGCCTGACCTTCTTGAAGAATCAGCTCGAGATCAAGAACGTTTCCATAAACCTGATCCCGTTATTCCAACAGACACCATCGTCCCAACAAACTTTGACTTTGACGCTGCTTGGCCGCCAGCTGAGACATGAGTGACAACTGAGGTTCGAGAAGTTTTCAAGGCCATATTTGCAGAGATAGAGAAGATGGAGAGGCACCAGGCCTCACTGGATATGAGGCTGGATAACCGAGATGCAAATCTTACTGCCGATCTGCGAGGAATAATTGTCAGGATTCGGGAATGGTGGCAACAACAGCAGACAATGCGTGTAGAACAAGTTCGATACTTCAGAACTTTGTTCAATAAATTGCTAGTCTGGCGGGCTGAGAATGCTGATATGAAGACAAGAATGCAAGAAAACATCGATCGAATGCATGAATCTCACAACACAGAGATGCAGCTGCTGCGTGAATTTCATAAGAAAGAGCTTCTGCGCGTAGAGGAGAACATGGAGAAGAAATTCAGTCTCCTTATGGCTGAAATGAAGCTGGTGATAGCTGAATCCAACGCTACTCGCTCTGAATTCCGTGCAACATACTCCACAACAGATTCGAAACATAACTCAGCTATCAGCCGCTTAGACTTCATGATTGCCAGCTTGTTTCCAGGGGTTCCTCTCTCCTTTGATGATGCCAAAAAGGGGGAAGAGGAATAACTAAAGGCGTTGAAAGGTTCTGAAGCTGAGAAGAAGGACGCAGCTGTGAAGGAGAAGACAACTGAAGAACTAAGAAGAGAGAAGAAGGGAAAATCTGTTGAGGGGGAAGGTTCGAAAGATATGACCCTGATGATTGCTAAAACCCCCCAACAAGGTCTTGTCACAGCTGATATCATCAGCAAACTCCCAGTGACTCTGCCACTCCAACACTCCGCAGTACCCATGGCTGAAAAACAAAAATAGTAGAAGCAGGGATGAAGGAGGTGGAAGGAAAGATGGATGCCCGAGTTATGGATATACTGAAACAACATGGAGGCATTCCAACAGACAGAGACACCTATGCCATTTCAGATGTCGGAACCGAGCCAAGATCTGTTGATGAATTCAAGACGCTCGCATCCGAGGGTTACTTCGCAAATATGTCCATGGCTCAAGCCTTGGATTTGTATTGGGAAAAAGGCCTCAAGCTATGTGAAGAAGCTGACAGGCAACAGACTACTGGCAGTCACTCTGCTGGTCACTCTGCTGGGAAAAAGAAGGCCCCAAGATAATAATACGCCCAGGCGGAGGAAGAAGCAGTGGAGGAGGAAGAGGTTTCAGACCTAGACCTCTGCCCAAAAACATTGAATATATAGATCCAAGCAAGAAAGGAGGGATCTATTGGGCTGGATTCGACGATGTAGCCAACCTACAAGTGGCCAAGAACAAGGCTGAGTATGTAAAGAGAATCAAAGAAAAAATAGAAGACAAACTCAGCTATGGGAAGAAAGACAAGAAAGAAAAAGAAGAGATGAAGCTGCCCGAAAAGCATATGAGAAAAAGAAAGTAGCTGAAGAAGAGAAGAAGAGAAATAGATCAGAAGAAGACAGAGCTGATGAGGAAAGAAGGAGGCAGCGAAGGAGATGAAGTGTTGTTGTCCACCCCTTCATGTATCTTACTATGTAAATACATCCTTATGTAAGTCCTCTGTACATCGAATAAAATTGTATAATTTCTATACTTGCGTAGATATAGAATAGCATGGTTACATTAAACTCTATTTAAGCTCTGATACACCCTCTAAACAATGTGTAATGAACAAGAATGTTATGATCAATAAAAGATTGATTCTACGCATACATTCTGTGATTCTACATTGTCTGTACGTATCTTTGCTGTTTAATTATTGTATGAACATTTTAAGTTTTGGCATCATCAAAAAGGGGGAAATTGTTGGGAAATTAATTTTTAGATTTTGATGAATGCCATGTAAAACTTAGAATAGAAAGTTGGCATCCCATTTTTGTTGTAAATTGCATTGTAATAGATAGGGCTGGTCGAGCTGAGTTAAGTCAGCTATGCCTGAACATGCAAGAAGTCAACTAGAGACTAGAAGGAAGACTCCGCTGAGAGGCAGCTGAGTGTGGCGAAGAAGAGAAGACAGAACTCGATCAAGGTGCAAACAGATGCAAGTGAAGTGTCAGTCAAGTCAACTCAAGATAGCCAAGTCTCAAATTTGAAGTGACAAATGAGACATCCAATGATTGAAAGCTGACTCGAAGTCACCTGGGGAAGTCAAGGAAATGCAATCAAGTCGAGATAACTAAAAGAGATCCGTTGCACAGAAGTCAAGAAAATTACTTAAACAAGTAATACTTCCATACTGTCTTTCTTAAAGTGCTCAGTCCCAGAAGCGTGCAAAAGGAATAAACCAATGGGAAGCCATGCACCAGTGTCAGAACTCTGAAAAGCAGAAGACTCATTCATACGAGGAAATGTCAATTCCAAGAACTGCAACAAGACAAGCCAACGACCACAAGTGTCTTTTGAAAATTAACCTATCTCTTCAACGAGCAAATTTTCAAAAGAACACTATAAAAGGCTGAGGAATCTATTTGAGAAGGTGTGAACTTAGTGACCTGGAACTTTCAAGCTCTTATTCAAACTATAACCTACTCAAGACATTCAAGTTCAACCCTCAAGCCTACATTACGAAGGAAATCAATCCAACACTCACTTGTGAAGGAAAGACGACTTCAATCAGTTGAAGAGGAAACATTTGAAAAATCAAGGGGTCTACATTCCACGAAGGATTGTAGAAAGGTTCAAGGTCGAACCAGTCTCAAGTTTTTGGAGGGCTTCGTGATCAAATCCAAGAAGCTTGAGCAAGTGGGTTGTAGTAGCAAGGCAAAACCGCCTGTGAAGAAGGCCGAGTTGTACGAGAAGCCACCTGTGTGACCAAGGCATCTCCGATCGAGTCCCAAAGGATCAAGTCACCGTGTGATCAAGACTTGCATATCGGGTGATAACCACTTTGTATATTGATCAATACTTAGTGGATTCCTCCAGGAGTTGGAGAAGAGAGGAGTAGAAGAATTACCCCATCTTCGAACCTCTATAAAAATTTATTGTGTCATTTACATTTCAACACTTTAATTTCTGCATATTATTTCAATATCTGCTGATAAATTTGCTATCCAATTGATAATCAACAAAGTGCTTAAACCAAGTATTAAAACAAACTTAAACCAAATTCAAGGGTGTTAAGTCTTTCAATAAAACATATCACGGTCAAGTTAAGTTTTAGTCAAAACAAATTGAGTTATTCTATCAACAAATTTCGAAGTCTGTGAGTGGCTAACTCTGCTGATTAACTAACTTAGTTGTCAATCAAGGACTCAGCTGTGAAGTATTAACTCTGAACGTTTTAAAAGGACTAAAACAAAAAGTTGGTAAGGTTTATTCAACCCCCTTCTAAACCTTACACTCACACCCCTTGGGACCTACAACTTATTATTACAAGTTGACACATGTCCATTATAAGGACACCTATACAATGTTTAGATCATCCTTTCGTCATTGATTGTAGTGGTAGTCATAGTATTCCTTTGACCAGGGTTCTGTCCAAAACAATCCAAAGCCATCCCAATCTATGTCTTCATCTTCAACAAGCCACGGGTCTTGGGAATCTGGCTCGAACATCTGAGTATATGTGTCACCTTCTTGATTATCTTCTTGTTGGTGACTCGACTCTGGTTCAACAACACATGGATGGATATATAATGAGTGATGTATATATAGGCTTCCAGTCTAGGTGGGTTTGGTGGAAGCTTATTAGGAACCAGGAGATGCATGCATAATTCATTAACCTTATCCTGTTGGTTGGTGTGATTGTCCCTAATAAAGCCTTCCATTTGAAATGTAAAGATGTCGGTATAAATTGATATTCTTTTCCCATTGTAAAATACCGGTGGAATACCATGACAATATATAAATCTGGGACATCTTTGTTCTAATCCACTTCTGCCTGTAACATTTCCTTCCAATTCTGAACACTTCCCTCCGTGCTTACATTATGTAGATGATATTATTATTATGGCTGCTGCTACATGGAGGAATTGTAGACGTCTCTTGGAGATTCTCAGTGACTATGGTTCAATGTCGGTTCAAATTTTTAATCCAGACAAGTCCAAGGTTTATTTCAGCAATGCTACCTCTTCTAACATTTTAACATCTCCAGAGGTTTGTTTCCGATCACCTATCTGGAAGTTCCACTATTTAAAGGTGTACCTAAGGTTCAGTTATTCAAGCTAATCTATGATAAAATTGTCACTAAGGTTCGTACATGGAATGACACGTCATTATCTACGGTAGGCAGGATTACGCTAGCTAATCGGTGGCCCGTCTGCTTGTCCATTTTGCTATTCAGATTCAGAATTTGTTGATCTTATTTTCACCACATGCAGTTTTGCTAAATGTATTTGGGAATGGATTCAGGACACATTTCAGGTGACTTTATTGTTCGATATGGGGATCAACCAGGTGTTCATCTTTGGATAGTGGCGATCATTTCAACAATTTGGATTATTTGGCACATTCGCAATAATTGCATGTTCGATGATATTGTTCATCAAACAACGAGTGCCATTTTTATGCTTCAGGCATTTATGGCTAATACAATTTTTGATCTTTTATGTCTCAGGCGTCTTGCTGTTCTAGGCCGTATTCGGCCCCTGTTCAGTTACATGAGGTACGTTGGTACCCTCCTCATCCGGGACGGATGGTTAACACGAACAGATGTGCGTTGGGTGCTCCAGGATAATGCGTGGCTGCGGGTGTTTTAAGAAATTGCAGAGGGTTTTTCATGGGCTACTTTATACAGAGGATGGGCACGGGTTATGGGTTCCAGGCTAAGTTGATGGCGGTTATGATTGCTATTGAGAAATCTTATCAAAGAGCATGGCGCAAGTTTTGGATCGAGTCAGATTCTACATATGTTTGTGGGCTACTCTTGGATCAATCATTAAAGGTTCCTTGGAAATATTATGGATGATGGCAACTTACTCTTCATTATATTTCTAAAGTGGAATTATGGTTTCTCATATCTTTAGAGAAGGGAAAATCAAGTTGCGGACAAATTATCTAAAATGAATACTGCGGTTTCATGGGCTCATATTCCTACGGATTCAATTCTTTTAGATCTTCACACTGATATTTTGGCAAATGTTTCTATCGCATGATATATTTTTTCTTTCTGGGGGTACTCTTTTTCCTATCAAAGGTTTTAGTTTGATAGGTTTTAACGAGGCCCCCATTTCAGCTATATGGTTTGCTTGTAAGTATTTTTATAATTCTTTTTCTTCCTACATACTTCGATTATAAGTAGTTTCTGCTTATATCTATAGCTACCTGCATGGCTTGTAAGCAGTGGATTACCTTATTCTTCTTTATATAATTTTTGGCATTTATCAAAAAAAAAAAAATCAAGAAAAGTCCAGAGATTGGATGACTGTTTGACTGGATTTTGGAGGAATTATAACATATTTTTAACGGGCATTTCCACTGCATGGTAGTAAAGGTTGAAAGATACCACAGATACCATAGATCATCTTTTTGAATAAGAGTAGTATTGGAAATGGTATAAGGATCCAATAGAAAGGTTCATATGGATAAAAACATGCCCTCTCGAAAGGGAGATTAACTTGAACAACAAACTTGGCTAAGTGATAAAACATGAAATGTTTTGCATAAGTTTGTAAATTACTCAGGCCTTTTAAAGGTGTTTTTGTGGGGGAAAATTGGCCTTCAGGATATGCCATTAATATAACTTGGAAAATATCTTTCGATGATACCAACTGTAATGGCTGTGATCTGGACATATAAGAGAACAAGATTGCGATTTCCTTTGATATGTTGAAATGTGAATTGATACTTGAAAAACCAATCTTTAAGTCTCAGCAATTGTTTCTCTGGAACACCTTTATTCTTGAGTTCCATAATTGATGGAAACGATGTATTATCCATCTGGACTATAAAATGGTGACCAATAAGATGAAATTCAAACTTATTGGTCCATTCTTAACAACAATAATTTCTTTGTAGACAACATGGTAATACTTCTCAGAATCTTTGAATTGTCCACTTGCATGTTTTTTCCATCTTCTTTTCCAAGCAAAACAACTCCCCAATATTCATCACTAGCATCAGTCTGGAGAATCCTTTGTCCTGTACATGAGATTTTCAGTGGCAGAGGATTCTGAAATACTTGTTTGAGTTGTTGAAATGCTCTGGTCTGGGATGATCCCCATGGTGGAGCATTCTTCTCGAGCATCTTTGAAGGATGGCTAGTGTATCTGTAGCAATCCGGAATGAAATCTTTGAGATAATTAACAATTCCAAGAAATTGTTGAATCTCTACTGGCTGATACTTTCCATCAATTATTTTCATTCCCAAAATCTCAATATTTGTTTGACCGATAGAGATCTTGTTTTAAGATAGCATGATACGATGTGACTGAACAATATAGGTTTGAAAAGTTGAGTCATTGCTTTTGGAATAAGGAGGGTGCAACCTTCAAACCAAGTGGCATGATTGTCCATTGGTATTGGGCTGTAGAAAGGAAAAAGCAGTTTTACATCTATCATTTGGGACAATTCTCAATTTCCAAAACTATGACTTTAAATCAAACATTGAAAAGATTTGGGCTTTAGAGAGTTGGGAAAAAAAAATTTGACTTTTAGGTAAAGGGAACTTATCATCAAGGAGGAAATAGTTAAGAGTTTTGTAATCAATAACAAGTCTCTTTTTCCCTCGTACCTGTTCAGCTCTTTTGTTGACGTAGAATGCGGGGCAAGCCCAATTGGACTTGGTGGGCTCAATGATTCCAAGTGCTAATAGTTTGTTGCATTCTGGTCTTGCAAGGTTCAGCTCTTCTAGAGTCATTCCAGGATGAGTGGCCTTTGTAGCATTCACATCTTCATTCTTTTTGAAAGGGATCTGAATAAAGAACTTCAGATTTTTCCAAAGTGGTGTTGGTGATGGATATCTGCATGAGAGTCTGCACAACACTTGAGTAGCTAGTTAGTAATATCTCCATATTCTGGAGGTGCTTCTGAGTGAGTAAACAACTTCTGGATGGTGGTGTAGGATTGGTATTGTCTCTTGTACTTCAACCCATGAGGTAGAATCTGTAGGCTTTTAGTTTGGAAGAACATATCGAAGCCCATCAAGATATTTTGTCCATGGAGTCTGCTGCCAATTTTTTATCCATATAGTACAGTGCGAAAAGAGTTGAATTCCAACTGGCTTCTTTGTAATGAGTGAGGTGTGAAAAGTCTGTCCATCAGCTGCATAGAAGTATTCGTGATGACTGTCATAACCAGAAACATTGCATTTTACTTATCGTGATTAAGATATTCATAAACATAAATACATGCATTTTGACATTTCATATTCGCATCAAAATGCATGTAAAATCACGAAATTCCGATTTTAGCTTAATTACACTAAGTATCAATATATTTAATATTTGTAGGTTATACGTGGTAAACGTAGAGGTGAATAATGACATTAATGTGTATATCTGGATAATATAATATATGGATAAATTCATTAAATATATATATATATATATATATAATGTAATACCAGAAAATAGTCGGATATTAAGGTTATTAATAATAAATAAATAATTATACAATTAATAATGTAAATGATATATATATTTGTATATGGATGTGTGTGAGAACGAATTAGTTACAGTACATGCATGTATATATATAGGTACGTATTTTAAGTTTATATGATTATGGTGGGTTATCAATTTTATATTTATATAACTTGATGCTTGTACCTAATACAAGATCACAAAAACTTGCGTGAGACCGTCTCACAAATCTAGTTTCGTGAGACAGAGCCCCATTCACTAATAAACCCGCCCCCCCCCGCCCCAAACCCGCTCACCCGCTGAAACCCCCTCCCCCCAAACTCGCTGAACCCGCTCCATTCACAAAAAAAACCCTTCTATTTTCATTCCGAAGTTTTTGTGTTTCCCTTAAACCCTCTGTTTCCCTATTCTCCCCTGTTTCATCACCCGTTCACCAAATTCGAATTTTTCTTCGATTTGTCTCCGATTTCCGCTCTATTGGTTGCGATTCTTCAATTTGTCAACCACTAAGTTATTTTTTCCGTTTTTCTTCAGTTTTTATGGTTTTTTCTTCCCATTTTCTTTATTTTTCTTCCATTTTTTGTTAAGTTTTTTCTTGTTTTAGGGTTTTTATGTTCTCGTTTTGTTTAGGGTTGGTGTTGGTGTTCAGTTTTTTCCGTTTTTCTTCATTTTTCATCCGTTTTTTGTTTAGTTTAAGTTCTTTCTTGTGTTAGGGTTGTTATGTTCTTGATTTTGTTTAGGGTTTGTGTACTTTTTTATGCGAAATTCATTTTAGTGTTCTTAAAGTAGTCATGTTAATTTCTTCTTATTAGGTTTATATATTTTCAGCGTTTTAATCTGTGGTGTTTTTTTTTTATGTTTTCGCAGTTGCAAACTAAAAAAGGTTTCCGCACATTTTCTTCAGTCTGCCATTTTGTTGATAGTTATTCTATATTCTTCTGTGATTATGGAGGACATTCTAAAACACCTCCTATCCGTATCCCAAAGACAAGGTATCATAAAATGAAGGCACGCAAGACGTTTCTCCTAGAAAAAAGAAACTCGCGCCAAGAGATGAAAAAATTAATCCTGAAAAAAGGAAAGCTAAGGAAAATATTCAAGCGAAAGATTCAAATCCTATTCCAAAGAAGAGAAAAGTACCACAAAAGGCTGAAAAAGAAAAGGTAGATAAAAACAGGTATAATCACTGTTTAATGCATGATTATATTTTGTTGTTTTGATGTTTCTGTGTTAATTTGTTTGATTGTATTATTGTTGCAGTGGAGATGATAGGAAAAGCTCTAATGTGGAGGTACACGTAGAGAAAAGGCGAAAAGCCAGGTAACATATACTTTCATATAGAAGTATCACTTTTCATGTGAAAAGTATCACTTTCTGTGTTAAAAGTATCACATGTATAAAAGTATCACTTTTAACATATTTTTACGTGTTATGAAAATACTTTCATATAGAAGTATCACTTTCCATGTTAAAAGTATCACATAACTGAGTATCACTTTTAACATATTTTCTATGTTATGAGAAATACTTTCATATAGAAGTATCACTTTTCATGTTAAAAGTATCACTTTCAAAAGTATCACTTTCTGTGTTAAAAGTATCACATAACTGAGTATCACTTTTAACATATTTTCTGTGTTATGAGAAATACTTTCATATAGAAGTATCACTTTCCATGTTAAAAGTATCACATAACTGAGTATCACTTTTAACATATTTTCTATGTTATGAGAAATACTTTCATATAGAAGTATCACTTTTCATGTTAAAAGTATCACTTTCGGTGTTAAAAGTATCACTTTATGTGTTAAAAGTATCACTTTTCCTGTTAAAAGTATTACATAACTATCACTTTTAACATACTTTCATATAAAAGTATCACTTTTCATGTTAAAAGTATCACTTTCTGTGTTAAAAATATCACTTTACTGAGTATCACTTTTAACATATTTTATGTATTATGAGAAATACTTTCATATAGAAGTATCACTTTTCATGTTAAAAGTATCACTTTATGTGTAAAAGTATCATTTTCTGTGTTAAAAATATCACTTTTCCTGTTAAAAGTATCACATAATTGAGTATCACTTTTAACATACTTTCATATAGAAGTATCACTTTTATTGTTAAAAATATCACTTTATGTGTTAAAAGTATCACTTTCTGTGTTAAAAATATCACTTAACTGAGTATCACTTTTAACATATTTTTTGTGTTATGAGAAATACTTTCAAATAGAAGTAGAACTTTTCATGTGAAAAGTATCACTTTCTGTGTTAAAAGTATCAATTTTCTTGTGAAAAGTATCAGTTTGCATGTTAATACTATTAATTTGTTCATTTGTTTCTGATAAATAATTTTCATATAGAAGTATCACTTTTCATGTGAAATATCACTTTCTGTGTTAAAAGTATCACTTTTCTTGTTAAAAGTATCACATAACTGAGTATCAATTTTAACAAACTTTCATTTAGAAGTATCACTTTTCATGTTAAAAGTATCACTTTCTGTGTTAAAAGTATCACTCTTTATGTGTTGCAGAGACTTCATCAGTCAATGTAAACCTCAAGACTTATTTGAGTTTCTGAAAAAATTGACTGATAAAGGCTGATGTGGATAGCATCGGATTTGGAGGTTTGATGAGTCTTCGTATCGATTCAGCGTTTTGTATGGGTATTGGTAAAAATTTGGTGAAGAATTTTAATGGTACCAGTCGGATGTTGAAATTCGATGATACGAGTTTTGTTGTCACATCGAATGACATCTGCGATCTTTTTTTATTGTCAAGAAAGTTGGGAATAATGTTCAGGAATTGGATCGGGGAGAGTATGTTGGGTTGATTGGTGAGTTGAAGGAGAAGTATGACATTGACGGGAATGTTTGGTGTATAAGGTGAAGAATGTGATTGAGAGCAGGTTAGTAGATGGTGGCGATGACTTTAAGCGACTTTTTGTAATTTTCTGCTTATCTTCTTTTTTGACTCCGAGGACGAATCGGAAAGTCGACTTGCATGTGATCAAATCAGTCGTAGATGTGGAGAAAAAAGGAGATTACGACTGGTGTTCGTATATTTTAAAAAAGATGTGCACAGGGGTGGACATACACAACAGGAACCCCAGAGCAAAATATATCAGTAGGTGTGTTTTGCTTTTATTGATTTTGTATTTCCATAGATTGAAGTGGCAGGGAAACGCTGAACCATCCACACTACTGCTGATATCTCATTGGACGTCTGAGAAGCTGAGGAAAAAAATAAAGCAAGAAAGCTTTATTGTTGTGCTAGGGCAGGGTGAATGGGTAACGGATACATACCCTGTTTGTTTGAGGAATAAATGCACGATTGACAAAGAGGCAGTTGGGAAAAATGAGACAGTTGGAAAAAATATGGCTGACAAAGAGAAAGTTGGGAAAATGTAGACGAAGAGGATGAACAAGAAGATGTTCAACTTGGTGATGATGAGTATATAAATTCGAAACAACCGAAGGGAAAGGAGCTCGGTGATGATGAGGTGCAGAAGCTGGCTAGAGATGCAAGTTCATTTAAAGTATCAGTTTTTACTTGAAGGGAAGAGTATCACTTTTCATGTGAAAAGTATCACTTTTTACTTGAAAAGTATCACTAATCACTGTAATACTTGGAAGTGAAAAGTATCAATTTTCATGTGAAAAGTATCACTTTTCATGTCAAATATTAACATATTTCTTCTTATTTTTTGTAGAATGTTCGTAAGGCTTTTTTGATGTGCAAGAGAAATTTTAGTTTTGTGACACAATTCCACATGGACGAGTTCAGAAAATTGAAAAATGAGATGATGCAAGAGAAGCAAGAGAAGAAAGATACAGTTTCATTTCCGCACTCGTCAATCTCTGAAAGCTAGTTCTTCTCGGACTCGAAGGTGCACGAGTTGATTGATAAAGCTATCGAAAACTTTAAATTGATGAAGAATTTGGTAGCTCAAATGCCAAATTATCCTTACCCCGGAGGATAAGGCTGAAAAAGCTGGTGAAGAAGAGGAAGATTCAGGCAAAGAAGTGGGTGAAGAAGTGTGTGAAGAAGTGGGTGAAGAAGTCGGCGAAGAAGTTGGGGAAGAAGAAGCAGGAGAGGATACTGGATGAACCATGGCCTATTGATCCAAAGGCTGAATTCAAGTCAATGTTAATGAAAAAACACAAGAGCAGTCTGAAATTCATGCGTAGGAAGGTGCAAGATATTATCGATTATTGCTTTTTCAATCACCAAAATTTGATCGAGTAAGTAAATTATTTTTATAATTACCTTTAATTTCCAGTTCAAATCCATTTTCTTGTTTTATTAATTGTTTTTAATTTTTATTTCAAATGCTTTAACACATGCTGGGGGTTTTATATTGCTTTTAACGATGGCATTATGACATTGCACGACTCAATGATGATCCACGTAAGCATCATAGACAAATGGGCTATGTTGCTTAACAAAAGACCAATAACGAACTGCTTTTATTTCAATGCTCAACATTTTGTAAGTTTTATTTAAAAGTATCATTTTATGCTTTAAAAGTATCAATTTTAATCTTAAAAGTATCACACTTCTGCAACAGATGTACCTTGAAAAGGTTTCATTGGAGATAAAGGGCATGATAACAGTAAAAATTTGAGAGATTGCTGGAATCATTGGATATCAAGTGGAAACAGCCGAGACCTCAACACCGTGGATTTCGTAAGAATATCTTTCCTATTTTGCTTTGGAATTTACTTTTTCTTCTTATAAAATGCAGATTTTTGTCCTGATTTTCTTCTTTAAAATGCAGATTTTTGTGCCAATTTGCTACATGCAACACTATATTTGTGTTGTCATCAACTTTGTTGATGGAAAAGTGCAATATCTGGACAATTTGGTGCATCATGAAGATTTTCTCCTGACTATTTTAGTCTAACAAAATTGTTGGTAAATTATTTAGTTGATGTTATTATTGATGTCATTTTTCATGTTATTATTTGTAATACTTTGAAGTGAAAAGTATCCCTTTTTAAGTGAAAAGTATTACTTTTCACTTGAAAAGTATTACTCATTATTTGTTATACTTTGAAGTGAAAAGTATCACTTTTCATATGAAAAGTATCAGTATTACTCAGTATTGCGATTTGTCTTTTTTTTCAGCAAAGAGAAATGCGTATTTTCTTGAAAGAGAAAAACCACCCTAAGGCGGATGATGTTGCA